>JAEQBH010004173.1:0-513286 GCA_016808115.1 Tetrastigma voinierianum | reverse complement strand
AAACAAAAATCCTAATCGATAATCCCAAAAATCATAACGGATAAATCCAAAAATTCTAATAGATAAATCCAAAAATCCTAATATATAAATCCAAAAATACTAATAGATAAATCCAAAAATACTATCAGATAAATCAAAAAATAAAATTAGATAAATAATTAATAGTAATAAAAGTCATTATTGGACTTGGGCTTCCTATTTCGTTTAGGCCTAGATATGGGCCTACTCTATGCCCCATCATTTGCTCTGATACCAAACCGACGTAGCTGGCCACGGTTAATGTTAAACTTTAACGAAATTCGAATTCTTCAATATTAATCAAGTTTCACTTAAAAACAATAACATACAAGTATATTTATAAGCTGACAAACAAAATCCTAACGATAATCCCAAAATCATAACTGATAAATCCAAAAATCCTAATGATAAATCCAAAATACTAATACAAATCCAAAATATAAGATAAACCAAAAACAAAATTAGATAAATAATTAATAAGAATAAAAGCTCATTATTTGACTCGCTCCTATTTCGCTAGCCTGTGATATTAGTCTACCCACGCCCCATCACTTTCAAAATACCAGATGTGGCTCTAAATCTACTGACACTTTCAAAAGACTAGATGTAAAAGCATAGTATTTTCTCGACTAAAGAGGCATAAACTTTCAACTGGGAATGAGACGGAAGTACGCATAAATTTTAAACCCGCTACCCACGCCTGCGCTCGCTGCTGCTTGGCTCACGTGAAACGGCCCAAGCCCACTTATCATATTAAAATCAAAGCCACCCAGACAAAGAGATTTTGTCACTTAATCATTGAATATACTTACCGCCACCGTCATCGATTATCCTTTATTGCGCTTATATTGTAATCGCTTCATACCCGAAAAGTTCTAACGATCAAGGTTACAACAAGGCAAGTCATTTTTAATATTGCTTGTCTCCCTTCGCCTTGCCCGGAAATTGCCTCAGGAAAGAAATTGTAACATGTGGTTCTGAATTCTAAAAAAGAAATAAAATTAAGGGGCGTTTGCTTTTTCCACAAGAGAAAATTATTTAGCTAAATGTTGAACAGTATAATAAATAAGTAAGATGCAAGCTGTTTATTTTTTTAATATCAGATTTATATTATTAAGTATTAAGTTGTTTTTTTTTTAAAGTTTGTTTTTTTATGCTTAAACTTAACATCTTAATTATATCAAGAAAATAATTTGTTTAACTTTATTATTATAATAAAATGAAAAATATTTGTAACATCTTAGTATACTAATAAAAAAATTGTTGTCAAAATAAACATGTTAATTAAAAATCAAAATGATAAAATTATTATGATAAGTAATTTATTATTATATATAATTGTTACAAAAAATAATTATTATATTTATCTATTTTATACCATTAAAATATAATATATATATATATATATAGCATATAATTAAAAAAATATATTGATGAAACCAAAATTAAATTAAACACAAAATAATAATTAAATGCACATTTTCAAATATCAAAAGAAAAATATATAACAACTTAACTATATATCTTCAAATATTTAAAAAAATTATACTTAAAACTAATATTTAAACATCTTATTTTGCATAATAACAAAAGTTGAAATGACAAGTGGTGGACCAAAGGGATGAGCAGAATCCATGGCTAAGAGAGTAAAAAGATGAAGATGGGTTGACAAATAGATTGTTTTTTAATTTTCTTAAAATATTTAGTGTGGATTTTAAAGATTTTAAAATATTTTTGAGAAGATTTTAAAATATTTTTGAAGATTTTAAAATATAGCTTTTCCCCATTTAAGAGATGGCTTGTAAATAGTAAAAGTCAAAAAGAAAAATTTTTAAATTCATAAATAACTTATGTCAAAATAAAAAAACAAATGACATAAATTCTGATTTTACTGTAAATTACTAAGGGAATTCAAAATTATTAGAAATGTGTATATTTTGAGATTATTTAATTTTTGTAGAGAAGAATTAAATTAGTAAAAAGAATTATAGTTTATGAAAATAATTTAAAATTTGGAAGTTTTTTCATTTTTCACTCTTTCAACCTTTTATCTTTCCTTTCTTTTCTCTTATTTTCATCGAATTTTCTAAAAAAAAAAAAAAATAGATAAGGAAAAGAATTTTCATCATTTTGTTGTCCCGTAAAAAAAATATTAACAATTTAAATATAATTAAAATTTAAAATATTTGATTAAAAGGCCTCAAATAAGTCAAAATTTGTAGCTATAAAAAAAAAGTCCAAACACACACACACACACATATATATATATATATACATATATTTGGAAAAAAAATGATTATTTTACAAGAAAATAATGAAAGTATTTATATCAAAATGAGGTCAAAATTGATGAAATGCTAGATTTCCAAAAATTTAGTTTTCAAAAAGTCTTTTAATCAAATCACCCCTAAAACTATTGATGCATTTTGGAGCTATTTTATTTTATATGGATAAGTTCAAATAAGTTAAATAAGTTTGAATAAGAATATCAATTATTTATTAAACTTAAAATTATTTTAAAAAATTCTCCATTTTCCTTCTCTTTATTGTTTCTTTCATTTTTTTTCTTTATTTTCCCTTTCTTTTGATTTAAAAATGAAATTGAAGTCTTCCTCTTCCTTGTGTTCTTCTCACACTAATAAGTGACGAAAGGACTATTACTTCAAATGAAAAATTTGAAGCCTCTAAAGAAAATACTCATTTTAGTACAATTTGGTTCTCTCATAAATTATTTACAGGTGTAAGTGTTAATTGGAAAATAAAATGGGTCTTTGAGGAGGTTCTATATTGAATAGTTTCGCCTTAAGAGTGATCCATTATTTGACAAGTTATGTAAGATTAGGCAAAACCCTTCTTCATATCTGTGACTATGATTAATTCCCAAACTTAACTAGTTTGATTTGCCTAAATTCCGAAAAAGCTTCACTAACAAATCATCTACATGAGGTTTTGGAGTGCTCCCATCACATACAACTCAAACCAAACAGCATATTGATCTTCATAAGTTCTTTGGCTATTGTTAGAGATTGTGTTAGCTAACTAATTCTCCTACATGTATAGATGTTTATCTTTAGAAAATTCTAGAGTTAGAATATTCTTTTTCCTGTACTCTCCTGTAGGAGGCTAATGCATGTCCAGCTGGTTTCTTGTTCTAGTCATATATGAGAGAGCCTTTGTAGCTTTCCTTTACAAGACGGAATATAGAATATATTTTCTCTGATCCTCTGTTCTCCTTCTCCTTTCTTGTCTCTGGTCTAATCCCTCCTTTTTCCTTTTTCTTTCTATGATCATAACATTATACTACAATGTTGTTAGCTTGTAAAAAATGATGGCTCTATTATGTAGTTTAGTGATAATTGTAGATGCCTCAAAACCAAGTGTTCATTGAGAACCATTAACCCGGAATACTGCGGATGCCCGGTGACCCGACACCACCACAAAAACCCGTAGTCTCCTTTGTACGGGGAGCTCCACCCAAAATACAACCTGTCCCAAATCGTTCACAACGACTACACCGGGTCCACATGCAAGTAAAATAAATGACCACATGGGCCCCTGTATCAATACTCACAAAAATACATCAACTATATACCAATAGTTCAAGAGTTAAGAAATCACTCTTTACCAAACATATATCAAAATTTAAAGTTTTAATACATGTTCTATAAAATGAATACCAAAGCCACAACCCGGCTTTCTTAAATACTACTTAGTGAGCGTCAGTCCGTACACCCTTGTACCTGAAATAGTGATCTCTCGGACAGGCGAAAGAAAGCCCAAGAATGATAATTTCCTACGTGGGTTACTCTCCACCTAAGTGCACATGTCATGGCAAACAATCACACTCAAGTAAATACATGATTTTACTTTAATGTCTACATGCTCAATCCCATGTCTCGAGTCCTCAACGACTTCATCACACCTGCCTAAGCCAAATGCGAGTAAAAATACAGTTTTCAAAACAAAAGATTTTTGTTCTCGAAAACTTACTACCGAGTTTTGGTAAAAATATCGACAATCCAAGGTAAATTGTTGCAATTCTCCGAGACAACTTCTATCCGTCCAGATGAACTTGGACAACTCTCCAAGGCAATTCTTCGGAAAGCACCTTCCAGAAATTCCTTTCACAATCGTTTTGCTTTTGTTTTCTTTCATTTTGTGTCATGCACTCACCCTAATATTCTGTGCTCAAATCTATACTGAATCATTACGCCAACCTACAAACAACTCATGCTAATATATAAAATATGTATATACCTAACATAATTAACTCACATAACCATGTTATTCAAATTACACCAATAACACCAAAATTAGCTCATGGCTACCTAATCATACCATTCTCGAAATCACCCAAACCACATAAAATCATTAATAACCATTCACGTGAATAAAGGAAACCTCGGGTCAGACCGCTCACGACCACACAATAAAGATTTTCTCCACTTTCGCCTCAAAGGTTTTGAACCGAAAATACGCCAACCGGGCTTCTCGATTATCCCTAACTCATTCACATGGCCTCTTAGCCAAAGAATAACACAAGTAGGAAAAGATCCCGCATCTCGGAGTTGTCTTAACTCCACTAAATCATTCACGCCGCGAATTTCACGCTTAGAATAATTTACTTTCTACCCGGCGAACCTGACGGTCCGAACGCCGGAAAATCTAGAGATAAGTAACTCTCTTTCTCTCTCTAAAATCTCAAATCTCAGCCCACTGTCGATTTTTGTGTCCCAATGGAGAAGAAAACTATTTTCCTATTTTGTCTTATACTCATTTAACTTTCCACTAATTCCATCCATGTCCCTTCATCTTGATTTTTGACACATGGCTTAATCTAAGTCATTCATCTCCATCATCTCTCTAATCATAAATATATGTCACATGAGTATATGTAGTAGGTGACTTTTTTCATCACATGTCTCTCAAGCCAATTTACTGCACCCAACATCCTGTCTCGAAACGCTGAATTCGACCGCCTCGAATTCGACTCGTAGCTAGATTTCACGAGATTCCAATCTATGAACTGCTTTCATTCATCTAAGATCTAGAAATTTTGGGTTTTGACTGAATTACTGCTTAATTAATTTTTTAAAATTCGACTTTCTGTGGTTTTTTTACAATAATGTTTAGGGGAGTGTACAATTTTGAGGGAGTGGGTTGTCAATAAGAATGACAATTTTACTTTGAACCCGTTAACCCAAGACCGATCCAACCTTATTGGGACGAGTAAGGGAAAAATAAAATTAGATTTTTAATGGCTTGCACACTTTAAATCCTTAATCGGGTTTGGGACAAGTATGGGTATTGAAACATCTTTTTTGTGGCGCCCCAAAACCCGGCGCTAAGCTGCTGACAACCCGTCAACTCGCGTGGAATATTTCTAAGTGGATGCTCTGCAACCCGACACCACCACGAAATCTGCAGAGTCTCCCTTTGTCGGAGAGTTTCACCCAAAATACACCATTCTAATCACATGGCAACCCCGTCCTACCACAAAGCATCACACCGGCCCACATATTTAATAAAATGGAGTAAAAATGGCCACTGGGGCCCATGCATCAATATCACAAATTACATCAAACTATATACCAATAGTTCAAGAGTTATTACAATACTTTTTAACCAAAACAAATATAAAAATTTACACGAATACATGTTCTACAAAGAATACCAAAGCCACAACCCGCTTTCTTCTAAAAAATTGGTCTCAAAGAGCAGTCAGTTTTCTTGAACAAATCCCGTACTCGAAATAACGATCTTCGACAAAGTGAGCAATACCAAGAATGAAAATCTCATACCTAGGTTACTCCCCACCTAAGTGCACATGCAATGACCCAACATGTCACACACTCAAGAAATACATTTGATCCTACTCGAATGTCTACATACCCAATCCCGTGTCTCGAGTCCCTCACCGACTCCCCCCACGCAGTTTCCAAAGTGCTCTAATGCTAAAAACCTCATTTTCATTTCTTTTTCATGCCATGCACTCACACCTAATTTTCTAGGGTTTCCTAAGTACAGCGAAATTCATTATGCCATTTCCAAACCATTACATGCCAATATATAAATTATGCATATATTAACAAAATTCTATACATACCACATGTTATTTAATTTCACTAATAATATCAAATTAGCTCTCACTTGAGCTAATCAATCCATTTTAATTCCAATGACTCTTCCACAATTATATTTCATATAATTCAAACACTCATGTTAACACATTTAATTTTCATGCATTAACATATTATTTACTACGCTCCAAAATATTCATGCTAGTATTTTTCATGTATATATTAACATAAATAAATCTACACAACCATGTCATTCAAATTACAACAATAACAATTCACTATCTCACATTTTTATTAATTAATCAATCAAGTAATTCATTTTGAATTACCCAAACACACAAAATTACACACAACAACACACGTGAATAAAAGAAACCCTAGGGTCGGCATCAGTTAATTTATTCACATTAGGGATCTTCTCACTCTGGCTCAAGCATTTTGGAGATCGCAACACAAAATCTAATTCAACCTCGAATATCCCTAACTATCTCACATAGCTTTTAGCCAAAGCACAACACAAAGAGAGAAGACCACTTGGAATTGTCGGAACTCCACAAAATCGTGTCCACGCCGTAGTTCGTCGCATAGAACGCTTTTACTTGGTTCGGTTTAACCGACGGTCCGAACGACGGAATCTGTAGAGAAGTAGCTCTTCTCTCTGTAGAATTTGGAAATCCCACTCACTGCCGATTTCTCTTTTGTTTTGAGAAGAAAACTATTCCTCTATTTTATCTTACACTCATTTAATATTTTCCAATAATTCCATCCTTGTCCCCTTTAAGTGACTTTTGACACATGGCTTAATTTAAGCCATTCATTCCCATCATTTCACTAATCATGCAATATGTGTCACACGGTATACGTAAAGATGCGACTTTGTCAAATCACATACTTCAACTCGTTTTACAAGACCGACACTTATAGCCTCGAAAAACGTGAATTCACGATTGTCTCGAATTTGACTAAATTGACAAAGCAGAATCAGATTTCACCTGACAATTCCAATTAAATCCGCTTGGCCATCCGGCATCTATAAAAATTTAGGTTTTGACCGAAATTACCGTTTTACAATTTTTTAGAAAATTAGATTTTCTCAAGGTTTCACATTTTTCATTGAAACCCTAGTCATTCGCAACCACTTCTCTTCCTCTTTTGCTTCTCCCCTTCTTCTACTTCTCTTCTTCTTCTAAACCATGACAACATCTTTTCTTCTTCTTCATTTTTGTCTTATATGATCCATGACAAAGACTGAATCTTTGATGCAAAGCTAGCCTTTCACTAATCAACTCACAATCCCTTATTCATAAGAGACCGAGTCAATTATATTAAAAAACAGACTTATATTAAAAAAGTAATAATTTTTAATTTATTATAAACAAGTCAATTATAAGAAAAAATGTTATTACAAAATAAATCTATATATTTTGAAGAATAAATCTATATATTTCTTTTCCCTACATATTTTAAAGCAAATCCCACTCTCAACAAATAATATTTCTTTTCCCTTTTAATTCTACTGATAAAAAAAAATAAATCTATATATTTTGAAGAAAATATTTAACTTATAAAAAAATCCTGGTATAAACCTACAAGGGTAGAACTCATCTACCCAATTAGTTCGATCTTGGATTTACTCCCATGGTCATCGATTAAGTTCCTTTTAAGGTCGATAACTTCAAGACCTCATGAGATTAATCGAGATGGTGCATATTGGTTTGATCCCTTTTAAGGTGACAACTTCAGGACTCCATGCATAAGATTGGTGGAGGTGCATGCTTGTTCGAGTACCTTTTAAGGCTCATAACTTCAAGACCCCAAAGATTAGTCGAGGTGCATGCTTTTTCAAGTACCTTTTAAGGTCAATAACTTCAAAACCTCGTAAAATTAGTAGAGGTAACTTCAAGAACCCATAAGATTAGTAGAGGTACGTGAGAGCAAAAACCTGTTAAATGGTGAAGAAAGACTGCACTCAAGAGAAAAACCAACTGAACAGAGAATTAGAAGGCGGAATCAGAGAAGAAGACGAGCGCCGATGTCGACGATTAACCGCACTGGGACTCCTAATCAAATGGTTTCATTTCCATCCATGGACGACTAGGGTTTTTAGCAATGAAAGGGTGAGTTCCCCAAGAAAGATCCCCGCGTCCATCTCTCCTTAGCCTCCCTCCTAAAACACCTCCGTAAAATCCTTCCCGTCTCCAACATATTTTCCCAGATATCCTACCGTCGAAAAACGATACTAAAACAAAGAATTCTCCTTCCCCTCAACTCCATACCCGCCCTACCACCATCTCCACCACCATTATCCCCGCCGACCACACATCCAATCCAGCCAGTCTTCGCTGCAGACACAACCAATCTCCGCAACATGTACGCAAGATCCCACCGGAACCGCGGCACCCACGCAGCCTCTCTTGTGACGCCCTGATCTCGGGGTGTCCCGTTGACAACTCGTCAACCCGCGGAAAACATATGTCTCATATTATGAGACCTATACATGAGTAAAAATGACCACTTGGGCCCATACATCAATACTCACCAAAAATCTAACCAACTATATTATAATAGTTCAAGAGTTAATTATCTCACTCTTAATACAACATATATTAAAATTTAGGATTTCTAATACATGTTTTACAATTTACATATCAAAGCCACAACCCGGCTTTCTTCTCAAAGCGGCTTCTAGTGAGCGTCGTCCTCTCGAACACTCATTGTACCTGAAATAATGATCCCTCGATAGGGTGAGCAATGCCCGCACGATAATCTCCTGCTACGGGTTACTCCCACCTGCGCACATGCAATGATTCAACATAAACACATTCAAGCAAATACATGATCCTACTTGAATGTCTACGTGATATGATGAGAATGCGACTCACCCTTTCCCACTTCTCGAGCCCTCACCCACTCCTCACGCAGTTTTCCAAGCCAAATGCGAAGAAATACGCTTGAAAACAAAAGCCTTTTGTTCTCGAAAACTTACTACCGAGTTTCTATAAAATTTATTGGCCAAACCTCTCGAGGTGAATTCATTGATAACCTCTCGAAACACCATGGGCCCTCCGACGTGAATTGCTGGACAATCTCCCAACACAATTCTCCGAAAATCTTCCTCAAATTCATTTCACAACCATTTTCCATTTTTTTCTTTTCTTCATGTCATGCACTCACCTAATTTTATAGTGGTGCCCTGCATATGGAATGCATTATGTCATTTCCAAACAATTCATGTTAATATATCAAGCATGCATTAACATAAATATACTCATACCGCATGTTATTCATACAAGCAATAACACACAATACATCACAATTCGACTCATTCAACAGTGGTACCTCACTAATTTCTTTACAATAATCATGAACCGCTTTGGGTTCCAATCATCCATACAACATCAAACAACCATAAAACCTAGAAACTTTCAGTTTCCAGTTCAAACTGTCCCTACATATAACGACCTACCATAGCCTACCACACGCCATGCAATGGTCATGTTAAAACCCGGCTATTCACCTTGACACAACCAAGAAACCTTCATACTCGGTGCAAAACATCAGTTACAGCAAGGTTATGATCACCCAATGCCCTCCACAGAAACCTATCTGGAATCTTGACTCAATGGGCTTTTCGTAGAGTCCAAGAACACCTGAATCATAATTCAGACAAAGAAGCATGACCTTCAAGTCGGAGGTCATTACGAATAGTGTTCTTACCCGGCTAGCTTCCAATCCGACTCCACCGATTGCCCTTCTGGCTAGCTCCAGTACCTAATGCCCTCCATAGGCATACAGATGGAATCTTGACTCAATGGGCTTTCCATAGAGTCTAAGAACACCCGAATCGGAATTCGGACGAAGAATTTATGACCTTCCGAAGTTGGAGGTCATACATGAATAGGTAGCCCTACCCGGCTAGCCTACCCAACCAGCACTGACCGGCCGGCACTAACCGGCCTGGTTGCCCAATGTCCTCCATATGTATATGGATGATTCTTGACTCAATGGGCTTTCCATAGAGTCCAAGAACACCCGAATCGGAATTACAATGGAAGAAGTTATGACCGTTGAGTGTCACACCTAACAGTGCTCTAACACCGATAGCCTACCCAATCGAACTAATCGCCCGATTGCCCAATGTCCCCACAAGAACATATTGCAATATTGACCGGCTTTCCATAGAGTCCAAGAACACCCGAATCGACTTTGACGTAAGAAGCTTACGACCTTCCGCTTGGGGAGGCCACACATGACTGTGGACAACTTACCCCCGGACAACCACTTACCGCCTCGAATGCCCATTTTCGGCCGGCTCCAGAACCCACTGCCCTCCAAAGGCATCCGGCTAGAAACTTGACTCAATGGGCTTTCCATAGAGTCCAAGAACACCCGAATGAGTTCGGACGAGAAAGTTATGACCTTCCGGGCCGGTGTCACACACGACCAGCAATCCTAACGACAGCCTACCTTACCTGCCCGAATGCCCCCTTCCGACTGGCTCCAGAACCAACTTGCCCTCCAAAGGCATCCGGCTAGAAACTTGACTCAATGGGCTTTCCATAGAGTTCAAGAACATCAAAATCGGAGTTCGAACGAGAAAGCTTACGACCTCCTCGGGTTGGAGGCTCAGTGCAGTCTCCTACTGACGAAACCCATCCGTGGTGAACCCATCCGGTAGCAACCCATCTCAAAATGGGTCGAACCCTTATTCAAAGTCGTGAACCCATCCCGGACAACCCTTCCACTGTGATCGTTACGGTAACAGACCATAACTTCTGGGGTACAGAGGTCCGATTTGAGAAATTAAAAGCCTAACATCAAGTTCATTGATGTGGCTACAATTTACCCGAAGGACCTACTACCAAAGTCCTTTATTTCCACCTAAAAACCATTTAAAGTCCTATAACGTAGCTACCACACATGACAACTTCATTCGCTCAAACACAACCAAACATTTCCTTAGGCAAGACAACCACACTTCATTCATTTTAACTCTAACACATAAAATGGCACACAAGGACAATTACCGGTCCTAATAAATCGCCCCTGACCGTCTCAAAACAAGCTCAAATTCTAGCAACCGTCTCAAAGTTCGATCAGCCCACACGGCCACTCACAAATTCTTTCACTTGACCCATGCCGTTTGAATGACCCTTAGATAAAGGGGATTAAACCCGTGAGGAGAAAACCTAAACCCTTGAGTTTTTGTTGTCAAACTCCCCAACTCCGGCTCCTATGCTAAGCCCTCGCCGCGAGGCTGAACTCTTCCTCTGCCTCCGCCCGAAACCGCCTGGGTCCGATCGTGCCGTGGGAAATTTAGGAGAAGGTGGAGCCCTCTCTAAAACTCTCTCTTTTCTTCCTCTTTCTTTTATGCTCCTTCTTTCTCCCATCCCACTGTTGTCCAAGACGGGGCTAAGAGCTGTCTCTCTCACTTCATTACACGTCTAATTTTTACTGCCTATAGGATTTTCCTTATCCTCTTATCCATCTATCACGATTTCTCCAATGACATGATGTCACATGTCACCTATAGCCTATACTTGGAGCTCATTGTTTGACTTTTCACAAGATGACATCGCGAAAGTCTCATCTCTCGAGCCACTCAAATGTGCTTAAGAGTCCCAAGACTCACTTCTGCTCAAAAACATGAAATTCCGACTATCTCGAAATTCGACAAAATTCGGCATGGTAGCTAGATTTCACGAGACGATTCCAACGGTGAAGTCCGTTTCGTCATCCGAGATCTAGAAAAATTTCGATTTTGACCGAATTTTACCGTTCTACCCTTCCTCAGAAATCTGGATTTTTCTTCGGTTTCACATCTCTTCGACCATCTTCGACTAATCCAAACTGGGCAACTTAACCCTGCCCCGCCACCTTCCCCGAAAAACAAGAATGTTACTAGGTTTGATATCGCAGTGCAGGTACCCTTTCTCATGGATGTGACAAAGACCCTTCACGACACCGGTGTAATACGGACGTCGGATTCAAGAACGCCACTGCTTAGGAATCAAGTCCGCTAGACTTCTCCCGGCATACTCGGAAATGTAATGTAAGCCCCACGCCGCCTATGGCGGAGTCGCCTCCGTGAATAAAGAATGATCGACAAGGTTTGAGTTCGCTGAGACGCTAGTTTCTCCTCAGCGAGTAGAGATGAATGCGGTTAATGCGGATTTTAATGACGAGACGTCAGGAGGTGGTTGGAGGAGGAAGTCGAAAGTAAACCCCCGCCATGGCGGCCTCTGCCTAGAAAATTTTCTTTCTCTAATGGCTTCCTCTCCATGGCCAAGAAAAGTACAGACATCAATACTTGATAATAATTTATTGGGTAAAGAATATATATGAAACCACAAAAATTAAACACAGGCCATAAAACTTGATAAGACAAAAATAACCCTTGATAAATTAATTTTTTCCCAACCAAACCCACCCCTCACCCCACCCACCCAACACTCCACCGGGTCTCCCCACCCACCTAACACCCCCATTCAACCCTCCCCACATTATTTTCTTTGTTTTCTCTTTTAAAAGCACCAATTTTATGATTTTTAATTTTTAATTTTTATTTAATTTGATTAGATAATATCTTATTTTAATTTATTTTGAAGATCTACTTAATTAAACTATTTAAAATTTTATCCATTCATTGTTTTTTATTCAGATAAATATTATTTTGTGTAATAAATATTGATGATGCCTCAACCCGACCGTCGGAAATGTGAGGGTCATTGGCCGGACCCGATTATCGGGCGGGTCGGGATGCGTGCTCGGGTCATTCGCCTGGCCGAGGTATGATCGGGCCGACTGTTGATCCCAGGTCTCGGATATAGCACTCCTCTGCAAAATTCAAGGAAGAAGGGGGGTCGGCGAGGGCTTCGCCTACGCATCAAGCCCGACGCCTGGCAAGCTCGCTTCCTTCGGCATAAGCACCCCGCCAGGCGCCAACGTTGACGCACCTTCAATCGGACAAATGACCTCAGATGATAAGATATATCTCTTCCAAATGGATTGCACAGATTCATTCCCATCGGACAGATATTTCTTATTATAATCCTTATCTGATTGGTATAGATATAGAAAAAGTAGTTTATTGGGGTGGATAATCTTCCTTCCTATCAGATTTGGTCGACTCACAGAATTTATATATTATTGGGGACTATTCTATTTTCCCACACTGCAAGAGACTCTTCCATAAGTGGCATTTGGGCCAAGTGGATTGACCTCTTCCGCCTCACCCAAAAAAAAAGGGGTCGGAATGGCCGGGCGTAAAAGGCTCGAAATAGCCTTTATCGCAAACCTCTCATTTGGAATTCAACTGATAGGCCTCCGTGTTTCACTGGGCTGACCTCTTTCTTGGGCTTGGTGTGTGGACTTGCGAACCTTATTTTTCAAACCCTATCAAATATATTAAAGTAATAAATACATTCACGTATAGCAATAATTAATATAATAAATACTAATATTTTAAATTATATATAATACTTTTTATTTATGATTTTTGTTTTATTTTCTTATTTTGTATACTTTTATGTTTTAAGGAAAAAATAATGATTGTTGTAGTGTACAAGGTGATTACACTAACTATACAAGCTAAATGTACTAAATGTACAAAGGGTGTACAAATTTACATTTCTTATAAGGTCTGAATAGTTTTTTATGCGAAATATTTTTTTCTATGTTATATGCTAATACACCAACTTAAAACTAATACATGTTTATACCATAAACTTCCCCTATTTAAAAATATGGAAAATATATTTGATATAATTTTTTTCCTTTATTATCTTTACCACAACAATGGTAATATGCATATATTAATTTTTAATAAAGAAAATAGGGATTTTTGTAGTGTACAGTGATTACACTAATTGTACAAGTCAAATGTATTAATTGTACAATAGTATACAAACTTTTATTTCTCATATGATTTTTATTTTTTTATTTTTTGAAATATTTTTCCTAAGTCAATAATAATGTTTTTAAAAAATATTAATAAAAGATTTTATTCACATAGTTTTATTATTATTTATAAATAAATACAATAATTTTTTGAATTTTTTTGAATTTATTAATCTTATTTATTACAGGTGAATGTATTTATAAATATTTTCATTTTTATAGTTCAAAAAATGAAATGAAATGAAATTCATTTTTTAAAGTAGTTTATAAAATGAATATGTATGAGATTAAAAAAAATACATAATGATGAATGTGAGATCAAACAATATTTATAATAAATGTCCTTCATCAGTCAATTAAGAAAATAATAATTTGACTTTTAAAAATCAACTGAAATCCTCGAATAATAGTAGGCTTGTAGACCCCTTATACACTCGCCATACACATGCATAATTAATAAAATACTGCCAAATAACAAATCTCATAAGTTTTATATTAAATTGCATATAATGTGTCATTGATTTGATTTATAAAACAATAAACACAAATACATTTTATATCCATTATATGTGTGTTTATATTATTGTTAGTTTATTATATATATATATATATATATATATATATATATATTTTTTTTTTTTTTTTTTGTTTATTCTAATTTTACTTTTGTAATTTGCTTTCAAATTTTTTTATTTTAAATAATTATATACTTAAAATAGATTTAAATTTGAATCTCAAATTCAAAATTACATTTAAATTAATTATATGAAATATTTAAAAAATATGTTAAATTTCTTAGAAATTATTTATATATTAAGAGTGGATGAGAAAATTAAGTTTCACTAAAAAAATGGAGGCTGGGTGTATGGGTTAGGGAAACGTGGACATGAGTGTTGTCGTGTTGGTTGGGGGTGAGATATGAAAGGAATGACCAAGTTGGGTATATGTTGGGTCGAAGGAAACAAGGGTAATGTTGGTATTTTTGAATTTTTTTTATGTCATTGAGGTTAATTTACTTGATATCAACTGTTTTGGTCTTAAATTGAATGTTTTCATGAATGTAATGTTAAATATAAGGCCCATGAAACCATAGATACAATTGCCTATAATTTATTTGTTTGTATATATATTTGGAATTCTTGAAATTATTATTTTTAAATTTTGAGAACCCAGTTGGAGAAGGATTAAAAACCCAATTTGGCCATGTAGAATTGTAACCCTAATGAATTTCTTAATTTTTTATTTATTCACTTAACTTGTTCATATTTTAAAAAATTCTGGTAATTTTCTTTATCTTTTACCTTCAAAGATACACTAAAAAAACTCGTGTTCCATTCACTATTTATAGAAAAGATTTATGATTCGAAAATAATTTTGATAATAAAAATTTTAATTTTAAAAATAATTATTTAATTTAAAAAATAAGATGATCTTTATATTTTAAATGAAAAAAAGTCAAATAGTTCATTACGACCTTTGCTGAATTGCTTAAGCCTATAACCAGCGGTGAAGAAGTTATTTAATTATTTGTAAGGAATCCATGACTTAAATCTTCCCCAATCCAACAAAGTCATTTATAATGGATGTTAGGTAAGAATACTCATTAAGTATATCAAGCATGAAACAAAGATAAATAAAAGTAAAATTAGAGTATTATATAAATAATTAATTAATTCCAAATTTGATGTATCTCATGACATGATTATAAGGGTTTTATCTTTTTTTTTTTTTTTATAATCATGATTGTTTGGACCAAGATTCACTCCAATCTCATGAGGTCTTTAGCTAACGCATAAATCTTTCGCGATCCTAAAAGACTTAAACTAGTGATCATTGGGTAATCCTGTTAGCATTACAATTACCCTCAATATTGCTTTTAAGGTTTTATCTTTGATAAACTCTTTAGTACATTAATCAAACATACATTATAAAAATTTAGAACGTTTCATATATAATGCAGATCTTGTGCTTCATTGCTTAATCACTTAAAGTTTAAAAGGATCATTATGTCACATGAAGTATTACTTGGTCGTGTTTGCATAAATTTTATACTTTCATGTATCTTTCAATTTTATGCACCTAGATCGTTGAAATGATATGAAATATATATTACACTAACTTCATTAAAACTACTAATACGAAAGCTTATTTTGTCAAATAAAATCTTTAAGACATAAACAAGGGGTCATAAATAGAATATATTTTTTTTTCATACTATGAGGTGTCCTAAACGGTCCGTGTATGTACAGAAGATATTTTTAAACTATACCACATCTGTAATTAATATCTATAAGCCTAAAGCTTTAATTACATGACTCCGTGAAACTTTTTTATCACAAAATATAGCTGCATTCCCAAGACTAAAACTCGAGACCATTGATTAAGTTAGCAGAGATACCAACCATCTCAACTACATGTTCAATATATCATTTTAATAATTATGATGGTGCTATTATCACATATAGATTTTTTTTTATATCTATTAACTTTGTATTACAATATTATAATATTTTGTTTTCGTGGAGATCAACTTAGTTCTACCCTTTAAGTGTCCCGATCACTCCATACCTTCAACTAGCTACCCATGCCTTATCAATTATTACATATAGAACTCCTAAACATGATAAAATGTAAATTGTTAAATTATTCAAAAAATATTTTCAATTGATGACACAAATCATGAATATACATAATTAGATCTATAATCTAACATATTTAAGAATTTCGAACGATCGGTGAAAAGGGAACCTAAAAATTCAAAGGAAGATAATATTGCTCGTATTATAAAAATTAAAGTAAGTTATATTAAAGGGAACAAAATAAACAATAATCCACCAAAATTTTACATGATTTTTTTTTACTAGAAAGATAAATTGATGTCACTAAATATGTTAAAGTGATAAATCTTATGGGATTGATTTCCAATGTTATCGTCTACTACATTCAATGATGATAACCTTCTTCCCTTTCCCATTACATCTATCATTTAATTTATTTTAAACTTCATTTTTGGATTAAATTATGATTGATTGGGTTTAAAATAGGCGCGCATGTCCATCCCTGTTCGAAAAGATAATTGGGTACACTAATAAAGTTAGACTCCAAGATATGGTCTCGACCCCGACGTTAAGCCCAAAATGGGAGCCCAGTCCATCCCTCCCAAGGGCCGATAAAGCGAAAAGCCCAAAAAGCCCATATCCTATTAATCGACTCGAATCTCCACCAATAAAGTGGGTTAATAAATTCTAATAACTCCGTTTCTAATTATCTCCGTGATATCCGACACAACGATACAAAGAAAATTCCTCATTCAATGTGTTATAGCCCGCGATGAACATCTAATTAGGAAAGTTATCCACTATAAATACCAGGCCACCCCATCAGTGAAAGGTAAGCACAAAATTATCCTTCGAAAGCAAGCATTTTTCTTCCACCGAGTTAATCGACTTCTGTGACATCTACAGCAATCCGCGAAACCCCCACATCCTTTTTGTTTCTTGTTTTCGCGCAAGGGAGCTAGTATCCGTGAGTCAATGGATTGACCTGGCATAATTTCAAAGACGCTCCAAATTTCATTCCGATCAAAAAACATTATCATATATCATCATCAATATAATTTGTAAGCCTATAGCTTAAGATTTATTTCTTTTTTTTTATTTATTTTTTAAATTTACTCGATTGTTAACTTTAGGATTAACGATGAACCTAAGTAAGGCTCAGGGGCAAATGCCCCATGAATATTTTTTTTTCAAAAATTTTTATATGTTGAAGGTGACCAAACTTGGGCATGAAAGATGCCCCTAAATACTAAATCCTATGCCACTAGGCTTAGGCTTTTAGTTTTTAGATTTGATAAAATTTTAGAATGTTAAAATGTCCTCTTTGAAGTCAATTTCTAGGGTCCCCAGAATCATTTGGTCTCACGACAAATAGCGCAAGAACTCCATTCCGAACATATGTAATTAAAAAAAGAAAAAGGAAATTGAATTCTTGTGGGCCTAGAAATTAAGAGTCCAAGTCCGTCCGTTCCAAATCTAACAATCTTTAACTCTCTCTCAGTTCACAGGCTCTCTCTCTCTCTCTCTCTCTCTCTCTCTCTCTCTCTCCCCTCTCTCTCCTCTTTGGCAGGCAAATTCTTCGTATTAGGGGGTCAAAAAAAGAAAATATGAGAAGTATCAGGGGCCAAAGGAATTTCCGAAAATACCAACCAGCTCCTCTGATTCTCAATAGGCGAATCTCTGAAACTGAGAAGGTAAAGATCGGTGAAATTTTTTAAAGAGTCGTTTATGGAAGAAGACGCAGAGGAGGACGAAACGATGACGTTTCGCATGGCCTAGAACGAGAAGTCTAGACGCAGAGTGATAATCTGACAAATCAACCAAACAAACAACCAACCCCTAAGATAGGGACAGAAACCTAAAAGAGAGAGTGAGAGAATGGGGAAGGGGCCGTTCTCGTTTCGCCGCTCCTCTAGTCGGCGCCGCCTAAAGAAGGCGCCGGAGGGCCCCCTTCCCCCTCCGCCTCCGATGATGATCGAGGCATCCTTGTCGCCTAATAATCAGACCGCGAACACCTCGATCGCCGCCGCGTCAGGTACCGGCGGTGGCGGTGGGGCTGGGGGAAAGGCGAAAAAGAAGACCGGTGGAGCAAGGCTGTGGATGCGGTTCGACCGGTGCGGGCTGTCGGAGTTGCTGGAATGTGATAAAAACACGATCATCAAGCGGGCGGCCATTCCGGCAAGTGACGGAGAATTTCCTCGGCCCTGTCTTCTCATTCCTCTAATATTCTTGGTAAGGAATGGTTAAAGGTGTTTTGCTGAGCGTTGCTTGATGAATTTAAGTTTACAGTCTTGACTTTTGCGAAACTGCAAGGAAATTGCATGATTTGGTGTTATTTCTTGAAATTTGTTATTGTTTTCACAATAGCTTCATTTCGTTTTTCTTGTTTAAGGATAGTTGTGTGGATTGCAACTATGTATAAGAACCAGCATGGATGTGACTTATCGAAAAAATAAATAAAAAATAGCGTAGATGTGATGACTAGTGAACATAATAAAATTCCTTTATTGAATTGAGTGCTCTAAATCTACGACAATCATGCCTTTGATTTTAAATTTAGCTTTTTGTTGGTTTTTTTTTAATATTATGAGATGCTGCATCGTGGAAATTTCTGATGATCTAATCATATGCGACTAATGTTGTTTTTGGGAACTTCAAAATTTGTTAAGTGCATTCGATTTGTTAGCCAAAATTGATATGGGATTTTAAGTATTGGAACATAAAGGATAGGTTGTAGTTGAGAGTACATCAGTTAAAAAGTGTCAAAGGAAGTAAGATATGTTGTTTTTAGGAACTTCAAAATCTGTTAAGTGCATTCGATTTGTTGGCCAAAGTTGATATGGGATTTTGGGGTATTGGATATTGTGAAGAGAGAAAAGGGAGAATACCTAATTTTTTATTATCTTCTTGAAAACTACTGCATTACATATTGGACTTATATATATATATATATATATATATATATATATATATATATATATATATATATATATATATATATATATATACATGCTCACTGGACCCACAATACAATAAGAAATAAAGGAAAAGAAGAAAATAACTCGTACAATATCTAACACTCCCCCGTTCCTGAAAGACGATTATACATCGAAATCATATAAATCGTGGATGCACTTATGACTCGAGACTTAAGAAAGACGCCCACTTACGATCATTCAATCGACAAAATTAGTAGCCACACATCCTGATGCGATATTTTCTAATGAAGTGGACAAATAACTTCAATGTGGCCTTGGCCCTTTCATAAGACCTGGACGGGATGAATATGCAAAGTACTCATATCACAGATGGTTTCATCCGTTCATCATTTCCAATTTCAACTCCTGATAAGGTGTCTCACCATATGAGTTCATATGTCGCAGAGCCATACCGACACTTTGCTTCGCCAGACTACCACTACACGTCAGTTTTACTTCTGTGATATTAAAGCTATCACCAATGAAAACATAGCGACTCGCTCGGGAACGCTTATACGTGGGTGAGCCACTTAATTCAGACTGTAACCAACAACTGATATGACTCTATTCTCGTACAACACACCTCGCCCGGTACTTTGATATATCGCGAATGCGGATTACAAAGATCACACGGTTATCACATGGTGACTGTGAGGAATTGACTAACTATATTCACAAGTGAAGAATGCCCTGGCCGAAATATTTCCATGGAGGTAGTTTAGTTTACCCACGAGCCGCCGATACTCCCAGATTCCAAAGACTCCTCCCGTCCCGGTACAAGCTCACATTAGGATCCATAGAGTGTCTACCGCTTTGATACTAATATACCGGCTTTTCCAAGATGTCTAAAGCATACTTCCGTCATAAAAGCGCGACTATACCAGAACCGGATTAAGCATCTCAATTCTTAAAGTACTTGTTTCAAGTCTTTAGTCCGAAAGTGGGTGAAAAGGTGTTAGTTTAGTTCCGAATACTACCCCTGAACACGCGCACGACGATAAAAGTCGTCCACATAAACAAACCGCATAAATACACCGCTCGAAGAGTTATGATGATAAAAATCGAATGGTTCAGATAAGTGGCGCATGCCAAATTTTGAACAATCTGAACTAAATCCGCTAAACTACGCCGGCGAGATTGTTTCAAGCCATATAGAGAACGACGCACTCCGCATTTAATTAAACCGACTCCCCCGAAAGCACAAAAACCGTGGTCAGTTCCATTTAAACTTCCTGGGCAAAGATCACCTACGGCGAAGACATTTTTAATATCCAACCGATAAAGAGGCCAAGAACACATAGCGCCTATGGTAAGGAGACTGGACATAAGCAATTCGCAATGCGGGAGACCGTGGTCACCATAATCGAACCATAAACCCGAAGATATCCTTTAAAGAATCGTCGAGCCTAGCATCAACTGACCATCCGCACTAACCTTAATCAGAACTCACCACAACCAATCCGAACCTACTAAAGGGTAAAACAAGATCCCAAGTGCCGCTGAGTGTAGAGTGCCTATTTCATCTACCATTACCCGCCGCCACTCCTGACGGGAAATAGCCTCATCAAAATCTTAGGAAGAATGGTGAGGATATAATAGAAACAAATGCGCAAAGGTGAAGATAATCGATGGTAACTCAAAAAATTGTAAATAAGATGAGGATTGCTAGTAGATCGATAACCTTTCTCAAGAAAGAATGTAAGTTATCGCTGAAGAGGCAAAGCCTGCAGAGTTTCTGGTGGATAGGAAGTGAGTCAACAGCCTCAAATGTAAGGGAGAGTGGAAACAACTAATCAAGTGACGACGATGATCAACCCGGGTGCGGGTCGTGAGAACGCATCATCAAAATATCGGGTGGGGAGATGATGGCAAGGTAAGACTTCAAGAAGTGTGAAGAGACTCCTGAGGAGGAGGAGGAGGAGTAAGGGTGAGTCCCCAAAGAAGGTGACAAATAGTAGAGAAAGCATCGATGAGTATGGGAATAACAAATGATAACCCTTCTCAAGTCGTGAGTAAACAAGATGCATTTCAGAGCCATGAAATTGGCCTTTGTCCCTCAAGTGAGAATATGAACAAAGCAAGTACAACCAAAGACACGAGGAGGAAGGGAAACAAAGTGGTTGGTCGTGAAAGAAGCATGAATCTGATCATGTAACACATGTATGAGGGCATACGACAATCAAATAATGTTGTAAGAACAAAGTCCCCAAAAACGAAAAAGTGAACTCGATATCGAGAGCGAGAAAGACGAAATTTTCTCAATAAGACACGATTCTTAATGTCAACTACCCTACTTACAGGAGAATGAGCAAGAAGACTGATGAAGGATCCCATGCTGGGATAAATGAAATAAAGGGTGCAAAAATATTCTGATTATATTACTGCACGAATAAAATATTGAACTGAAATGTAATTTTCAACATAAAATTTTTGGAAAATAAAATATAACTCAGCTCGATTTTTCATTAAAATAACCAAGTACATTGAGAATAATCATCAATGAAAGACAAAATGATCGAATCCTAGTGACGCACCGACAAGGACCCCAAACATCGCAGACAAGTTCAAATGAGACTGCCCGATTATTCAAACGCTTGGGGAATGAGACACGAATATGTTTCTGCCGATAAAGACTACACGCAGTTTACCGACTAAGTGGAAAACGAGTGACCATCTTTGAACCAAAGACTAGGTGGCCCAGACGACCATGATGAGGTGAGAGACATCGCTTGAAATGCAACCAGAGGGAGAGATGATTTCGAGGTGAGGTGATGGGAGCCTCGTGACTCACGTCCATGCAAATCGCCTTCCTGCACTCTGAATTCTGCCAAGGTCACAAATTTATTAGAAAAATAATGGAGCAATAAGAGCACAGGATTTTACCGATGGAACAAGATTAAAGCACACTCGTGGAGATAAAGGATGTGCGTAGAGGTAGGGAAGAGAGATACAAACCAATACCTTTAGCCACGCTGAGAACCATTACCATGCAACAAAGAGGGTAAAGCAGAGGCAGAGTAAGAGAAGGCTATAAAAGATTCTTTACACAGATATGTGATCGGCAATCTCGTAGTTCAGAACTAGGTCCAAGAGAAGATGTATGAGGGGTGTGCAAGAGGCATTATCGATTCGGGGCAACAGTGGCTAAATGTAAGGTGACTCGTCACTGATACAAGATACTTATCATACTCACCCAGCCGTTGGGGACACCGAGATGTGGAGGGCCTGAGTCCGGGTGACCGAGAACCCGAATCGAAGACTAGCCACGTGGGCGGGGGCCATGGGAGGCCATCCATGTAACCGATAACAACGATCACGAGTGTGGCCAAACTTATTGCAATAGGTGCAGTGAGGACGTTGTTCTCTACTCTAGTTACCATTAAGTGCCTCCCGAGGGTTAGCTTGAGTCCAACATGCACGATCCGAATTGCTATCAGATGACAAAGTCTGAGTGGAGGAGATACGGAGGAGGTGAGCAAACACATCATCCAAGGATGAGATTGATGGACTACCAAGAATCTGATCTCTGGATGTCCAAGATCCACTTATACAATAAGAGTAAGGACCATGAAGAACTTGTCAATCATATGAAAGGTTCCCAACATCACTAGCAAGGAGGCATCAAGCCGCTAAGAACTCCTCCTTAAGAGAGGCAATCTAGCTAATATAAGTAGATAAATCCATGTCTTGTTGTCAGATATTGACAATAGCAGCAACCACCTTATAAAGGCGCTGGATGTCATTCGTGTATAGGACTTTTGCCTGATTCCAAAACTTAAAACATGTTTTGTAAGCTCGAAGATGAAGCAAAATTTTTGGATCAACCGATTGCCATAATACGCTACATAGTTATGCATCTATTTTCTTCCATTGCACCTTGTCAACATTAGGTATAGCATCCTCCGGTGTAATAAGATGATTCTCATAATTCATTCCAGAACCGTGAGTTCCACGTAAGTTGACCTTGAAAGATAATTCTCACTACCAATACTTTCCTGATGTGATAGGTAGAGATCCCAGATACCAGATGTAAAAATAGATTTTAGTTTCCATGCAATTTAATCGGGAGATTGAACTATGTTTGACGAAAGAGAGCCTAATAGTGAGGGTGAATCACGTCGTGGAATCCCGAGATGAAGAAAAGTGACTCAAACCGTGGGAGAAGAGCGATTGACGGAGGTGTGCGGCGGAGCCGAAAATTCCAAAAAGGTGGAGAAGGAAGGCTCGAGGAGGACCGTCGGAGGGATGGATCGGCAAGATGGCGCCGGACGAGCTCGGGAGATGCACCTCGCACCGAGTGGGTCACGCCGCCGGGCGCAGGGAACTCGTGTCGAGAAGAGTGGCACGTGGTGGTGCGTGGATGACTATTTTTCGACGAGGTTTTCGACGGTAGCAACGCCCGCGTCGATCCGGTCGTCATCAAAGATCGCCGGAAGTCACCACCGCGGTAGATTCATTATCGCCGCGCGAGGTCCGGCAAACACAAAGTTGAACTGGCGAACATATCACCAAAAGAAACAGGGCTCTTCGCCTGATACCATAAGAGAAAGCACAAATCTTTAATTTTTGTCATCTTTAAAACGGTCAGATTATTGATCGGTATAGCATGGTATATATGGCAGATAGCATATATACATACGCCCGCGGTTCCGCGGAATGTTAAAGAAGGTTAGGTGAGTTGTTACGCGAATCGCATAACATCAATTATGAGTACGTGAAGATGCGCAGTTTAGAAAAAGCACGCTGCGCGTCAAAGAAGTAAGATGAAAATGTAACCCATAATTCATGAAGATTCAGAGGTACTAATAAACTTGCTAGGTGCTAGATTGATTCCAGGAATGAAAATGTAAGGATCGATTGTTGGATATACTTAAACTTTATCTTATGGTAGCCAAATGCTTTGAAAATTTGGAAGGGTTTTTAGTCCTAAGATTCAGAATTACTTGAATCATTATCCTGTATTAACTCACTATGCCCGACATGAATATTTAGGTGAGTCCATGTGAGTATGCAACATTATTTCTGTGCATGATTTGAGAAGCTTGATCTAATTAGTGCTGGAAGAATCCACAATTCAATTAAATGGATAGTATGCCCTTGACATTTGGCATACTATCAATTAAATGGATAGTATCCACAATTCAATTAAGTGGTCAAGGGTTGGTGTAGGTTTATGGGAGGTTCTAGGTTCAAATCCCAATGGGGGCAGAATTGAGAAAAAAAGAAAGGAAAAAAATAATTGTCAATCCTCCCCCCTTACAGAATAAAATCTGAACTTATGGTCCATACTGATACAAATGAATACATTTTTCTGTATTCTTGTTCTCTTGCTACTGACTGGAGAGTGATCAATAACGAGTGGATGAAATCAGCACTAAGAACAAAATAGACCAATATAGAAGAGTGTTTTTCTTTAAAATTGGAACCATATAAGGAATTACCTTAAATTGATCAATAAATTGCTTTTTTCCGATCAATATATATATATATATATATATATATATAAATAAGAAATTACTTTATCTTTTTTTTGATAGGTAGTTTTTTGTCTCCATTGTGATTTGAACTTGAAGCCTCTCAAAAACCTGCCCCATCTTGTTATCGCTTGAGCCAACTCTCAAGGGAAAATTATCTTTACCCTTCCCTAGTGTAGAAACAACCAAGAGAGAATTGGAGGAAAGAATTCCTTGTGTTTTTTTCATTGAATTAACATGTGTATATATACAGGAGGGATAGTCCATATTTCCTAATCTGTTACAACTCTACATGTTAGGATTCCTAACTGGTTACAACTCTATATGTTAACACTCCCCCTCAAGTTTTGCAAATCTGAAAAGAAGATGATGGACTTTAATAAGGCAGCAATGGACAAGATCGGTAACGCAAGGACTATCCGTGGCAAACTGCTAGGATATGGATTTTATTTTTTCATACGACTCAACATCAAAACCTCGATTCAAATACATCTTAAAACTATTATAAATATCTCACAGAGCTTGTGCTGGAAGGGAAACGAACACTCAAAACTAAGTGATTTATGAACATTTTGAGGGCTCAACCCTTCGATGAATGGCCAAGGTCAATGAGTTCATTAAGAAGGGTAATCTAACAAAGGCTTTTCTATTGTATACTTATAGGTGAGAAGACTATATTTATAATGTTAGTTTTAAATACAACATGATTTTTGATATATAGCTGTAAGGTTGTGCAGACTGTGAGGGCCTTCGTGAGCAAGAGTGAGAGCTAATTAGATTGTCTGCAAACATTCACATTACTATAGTTGTCATAAGCAGAGAGCGAATCACAATATGAGATTTGGTGGTGGTGGTGAGCTGCCGGTGGCGGTGGTTTTCGCCGCCGCGATAAGAGTTGTCGATGGTGGAAGAGTTGATAGTGGCGAGTCTTTTCTCGTAGTGGTGAAAATGACAATAGTACTTAATCAATGATGAGGGTCTTCACTAGAAAGGTGAAACCATATCTTTCTCGGTTCATGGACTTTCGAAGCATTTAGGTACTGAAGGTAAGATTACACTGTTAATCATGCTTTTGTTTATTTCTACTTATGCTTTAGGACCTTAATATTTTCCTTGTATGCAGATAAAATATTTTTCCTGCATACAAGGAAAATATTAGGGTCCTCTAAAACATAAATTAGAATAAAAAAAAAAAAACCTGTAGTTAACCAATTTTTAATTAATAATCTTACCTTTTATATTTTGTGTCATCTTCTAGAAAGTCCATGAATAGTTTAAGAAGATATGGTTTCGCCTTTCCAATGAAGATTCCCTCTATCATTAATTTAAAATTATTGTTGTCATTTCCACCACTACCAGCAGAAGGACCTCCACCACCATCAACTCTTCCACCACCAACAACTCTTCCATCAAGAAGAAAGACAAGCAATTAATCGCCACCGCCAGGCGTACTCCACCACCGCCAGCTTTCATGTTCACTAGTTTATTCTCCCCTTTGCTATGACAACACTCTTATTAGCTTCGAATGGTTCACTTTAATGTCCCTAATTTAGCAATGTCTTCCTCACTCTTAGTAGTTATCACGAGGCCTCTGAGTATATCCCTGCACAATTTTGAATATATATCAAAAATCAATATTTTTAAATGTTTAAAACTCAAAACAACATTTTTTTTTTTGATCAGTTAAAACTCAAAACAACATAAATATGAAAGTCTTCACCCACCCTTCTTAACGAACTCATTGACCTTCAACCATTCTTCAAAGGTGGTATCAAAATGTTTATAAACCAACAAGTTTGAGTGTTTCTTTTCCCTTCCCTTTCGCTCTATGAAATGCTTCATAATAGTTTTTAAGATGTATTTTGAATCGAATTTTGATGTTGAGTCATATGAGAAAATAAAATCCCTATCCCTAACTTCTTTTGCACGGATAGTCATTGCGTTACCGATCTTGTCAATTGTTGCCATATTAAAGTCCCTTGTCTTCTTTTTAGATCCGCAATAAGAAACTTCGCAATTTTGGGTAACAGAATATGTAAACTGCAAAAAAACATGCTAGTTAAATTACACAAATAAAAAAGGGTAACAAAATATAGAGCAATGTATTACTACCAGGTGTGAAATCTAGTTCATGGAGAGCAGATAGCAGCTATTTCTCGCCAGCGCACAGTTACGGTATCAGCTGCGGTGATCATGGGTTAACAATCTGATGGTCGCATTACATCGCGGGTCCCGTCGTATTGCGATACCAGCTGGCCCTTGCCTTCACCTGCATTCTACGGCCCACCAGCATACCGGCATCGGCTCGTCATTTCCCCGCGCGAAAAATACTGCATATGCAAAGACGGCGTCAGCGTGCCCCGAAAGGGCGCGTAGACCGAGAAGATTGCGCGTAATGCAATCCGTTGAATACAGACCCGCGTTGGCATCATCGGCGGAGCGTAACGGTTCTTTTAGCACGGCACCGCAGAGTTACTGTTCCCCTTTCTCTATACGCCTTCGCCTCGTTATCTTCTCGTTAGTAGAGACGAACATTTGCCAGCTGCCGGTCTGAAGTCGGGTCTTGGAGTTCTTCCAAGTAATGTCGGAGAGCTCTGATTTGATCGCCAGTGTCTCGTGCCTCGCCCGCACCCGGTCGCTTGAGGGAACACATTCACACGCCCCCAAGATAAAGAGGCAGTGAAGGTAGGCCGAGCATTCACACATGTTTGAACACAGACTACTCAGTTATAAGTCAGTATGCATCCCTGAGTGCTACAGCTGGGAATCCACAGCTCAGCCCGTCATATCTAGACCCTTTGACAGTACACGGGCCAGATAGCAGTCACATCGGCCAGTGCGAGCTGGGGCCGGGTCGGTTTACTGGGACTTCTGGAATTTCATGGTAAATCTCATGGCCAGTACTTTCATGTCTGCTGACATCACATTGAAAGAAACAAAGTCGTATGGGAGTCATTCATTTTTTTCGTGTGGCTCTACCAACTTTGCTTTTTGGCTGTGCATAGCTTGTTACCTTTATTTGTGTAGTTTAACTAGCATAAAGAGCCAGAAGCTACATTTGCCACTCAAGTTTATCATGATTTAAAAGAAGATAAGGGATGATAAATATTGTAACTACGTGCAGTTAAGTTAGATATGGCCATATGACAAATATTCAGGTCATTAGCTCCAAAATTATGAAGAGCTATATTAGTGAGTGGAAAGAAACACTCAAACTTGTTGGTTTATAAACATTTTGATACCTCATAAACCAACAAGTTTGAGTGTTTCTTTTCCCTTCCCTTTCGCTCTATGAAATGCTTCATAATAGTTTTTAAGATGTATTTGAATCGAAGTTTTGGCTGTCGTCACAGGAGAAAATAAAATCCCTTATCCCTAACTTCTTTTACCTATAAATATCATAAGTACTGATCTTCATTAATTGTTGCCATATTAAAGTCCCTTGTCTTCTTTTTAGATCCGCAATAAGAAACTTCGCAATTTTGGGTAACAGAATATGTAAACTGCAAAAAAACATGCTAGTTAAATTACACAAATAAAAAAGGGTAACAAAATATGCAAACTAAAAAAAACAAGTTAGTTAAATTACACAAAAAAAATGGAATATTCCCAATCTGACTTTTTGTTTCTTTCAATGTAATAGTAATGTCATAGACATAAGTATAACCATGGTTCACCATGAAATTTCAAAGTCCAGATGAGGCTCCCAGCCAGCTGGCACTTTCAAAAGACCAGATGTGACTCTTATCCTGCTGGCACTTATCAAAGTCTAGATGTGGCTCCTAGCCGGTAGTCCTTTTCTTAAGGCCAAACTCAGGATCTAAAGCCGCAAGACTTCAAGTTCTACTGTGGCTTTATACCGACGGTGCATGTTTAAACACAATACTAAGCCTCACTTACGCCTTCTTTCTTTCACCGTCTAGGCAGGTCAGAGTCTTGTTCCCTCAAAGTGACTGATCGGCCCGGGACGAGTTTACTAAGGTCCCTTCACCGATTCTCCGACGAGGTTTCCCGAGGAGACCCCACTTTAAGAAATACTTGTGATCGACTTCAAAAGATCAAGAATAACAAATGTTCACCTGATGCCTCTTGTCAACAAACCTGGACGACGAGGCTGTATGAAGACTCGGGCTATGTATGGAGCGGTTGTAGCCTAACTCCTGCAAGTTCTTCATTAACAAAAGGAGCTCATTGCACTCCATCTCAGTGATCTCAAGCAACCGACTGTGCGGTTCACACACGCTTTGTATTCAAACAAGCGTTCATTGCACGAATTAATTCTCCCAGTCCCTTTCTACTTTCTCCACTCAAGGTTTTGTTCTCCCGTCTTCACATATCCTGGAGAAATCAAACCGAGTTGTATTTTCTCACTAACGAAGTGGTAGTCGATCTCAATATGCTTAGTTCGTTCATGGAATACAAGATTCGAGGCAATTTGAAGGGTAGCCTAGTTATCACACCAAAGTTTTGTTGGGACCACAATCTTAATGCCAACTTCCATCAAGAGTTGTTGAAGCCACATGATTTCACACACAAACTGTGCCATTGCTCTATATTTCCATCAAGATTAACTATGAAACAACCCCTTGTTTAACTCTTACATCCCCGGAAAGTGGTCGCAAACAAAAGACAAGCCGGTCTTAAAAAGGGGGTACGCCCACATTATCTCGCTGAAGCTCTTGTATGAGGTTTTGAACGTGACCGAAGTCGAGACAACACCTTTTCCCGCTCTTACCGCTTGGGAACACTTCTGTCCCCTGGCTGGGTGGGTTTTTTGCTCGGGAGGCGTCTTAGCAGGCAAGGATGACTTAATCAACTCCAAAAGAGAGGAAGATCCTAGCCAACAGATGCTACCTTAGAAGAGGAGGAGGAAAACCCTAAACCATCTTCTAGTTCCTGACGTCGGGGCCACTGCCGATCTTATTTCGCTATCATGGTTTGGATGGGTCTTCCTTTCGCACTTCCAGTCCTTCTAGCTTGGCAAGGAACAAAAAGTGGGCAAGAAGCTGAAGAAAGTTTGGAGGGTCGCGCCTTTGTGCCTCTTTTCAAGCAAAGCAGGGTGCAAGAGAAATAGAGTGGTTTTTTCGATACCCAGACATTTTTCTATGTATAGATTAAAGAATTCTTTCATTTGTAGCTTTGTCTCGGGGCCAACGTAGTCTAGGCCGGATAGAGACATGAGTATTTTGGATTTTTTAACTCGATGGGTATAGGTAATTGTTTTTTGTGTTCGGGGTTTTTCTTCATAAGCTGGGTCCTTCGGACGGGCTTCTTTGTCCCTCTTGTATACTCCCTGTGTACTTTTGGGCAGCTTTGCTGTTTTTTTGTGATCAATGCATGTTTCTTTATCCATCAAAAAAAAAAAAAAAATTTCCACCAACAAAAGCACAGTAACCAGATGTGGATCTCCTATCTTCCTTTGACTCTGCCCAATCAGCATATGTGAAACACTCAACCCTATTATGCCCATGATTACTATATAGAATACCTCGTCCCGGAGCTCATTTCAAGTAACATAGAATATGTTCTACAACTGCCCAATTGTCAACAGTCGGGGAAGACATGTATTAACTTACAACACTGATAGAGCGCGTGGCCATCGTGAAGAGTTACTATAAAGTAGTTCAATTTCCCAACTTAGTCTTCTTGAGACTTTAGACTTCGCTAAATTGCCTTCTTGTAAGGTGTATGCTTGGAGCCATAGGGGAACTGCATGGCTTTGCTCCTGATTTTCCAGTTTTAGACAATAAATCAAGCATATATTTCATTTGAGATAAGAAGATTCCATGTTTACTCCGCATAACTTCAACGCCCAAGAAATATCTAAGCATCCCTAAGTCCTTTGTATGGAACTGGCCGTGAAGAAAGGACTTAGCGGGACAGATTCCTATGAGTCACTCCTGTTGGCACAATATCATTCACATACACCACCAACAAAATGATACCTGAACTGGAGTTCCGGTAGAAGACGTAATGGTCAGATTTACTCTTCTGCAAGCCAAATTTCTCAATTGCTTGGCTAAATTTACCGAACCAAGCATGGGGACTCTGCTTCAAGCCATATAACGACTTCCAGCACAAACTTCCGACCTCCCCTCGAGCAATAAACCCCGGAGGTCGCCTCCATATATACCTCCCGGCGTCGCCATGAAGAAAGACGTTCTTAATATCAAGCTGATGAAGATCCCAATTATGAGTGGCAGCCAGGGAAATAAAAAGCCGAACATATGTCATCTTAGCAACGGAAAAGGTATCGCACACCTGGCCACCATGCCTGGAAGCCAGGTCCTGCAAATTTCCACAATTCGCCAATCGGGCAACTAAACCGTCCCGATTAACTTTGACTGCAAAAACCCAGCGACATCCAATGACTTTCTTCCCAGTAGGTATCCAAGTACTATTCCCATTCAGAGCATCCATCTCCTCTATCATAGCACTACGCCAACTAGGGTGAGACAAGGCTTCCTGAAAAGTGTTAGGCAACGAAATAGTCCAAAGAAGCAATAAATGAACATGACTGAGAAGACAACTGGTTATAAGTGCAAAATGAGGAAATTGGATGAACACATTAACGTTTACCTTTTCGAAGAGCAATAGGGAGATCATCATTAGGAACTGATTGATGTCATACTGTGAGGACCAAAGATCGGTGGGTTCCGCGCTTTATGTAGACCGGGAAGTGATAGGAGGCTTTGATCGGAGCAGATCACGTAGGGGTCACTGGAGACAATAGTACACACTAGTAGGTTGTCTGCCTCCCCTTGACTAGTGTGGGTCGGGGGTGAAGAGAAAAGGACATTCTCAAAAAACTTGACATTCGCAGAAACCAAGTACCTATGAAGACTAGGGCAGTAACACCGATAGCCCTCTTGAACTTGGGAATAACCAAGAAAGATATATTTTAAAGATTTATGGTCAAGTTTAGATTCTTGAGGACGAACATCTCGAACAAAACAGGTACATCTATCCGAGGCTCAATAGGGAATAGAGGTTTATTGGGGAAAATGATGTGATACAGAGTGTCCCAATTCAAGACCAATGAAGGCATCCGGTTAATCAAAAGGCCGGAAATAGTACCCGCCTGTAAATGCTCGGGCACATGCATCCGAAATAATAGGAGCTTTGGCGCTTTCTAAGGAGGTATCCACTTTCCTCTCAAGAATCCCTATTCGAAAGTGTGATAAAGATGCCATTTTTGAAGCATGAAGGATTGAATTGTTCTAAAACATGTCTTTTCGCATTCACCACTCATTTTGGAAATGTAAAACATGAAATTGAGTATGAATCTTAGCACAAAAGGCACGGAAATGAGAAAACAACTCAGAGTGGTTTTTCATTAAATATAACTAAGTGGTTTGTGAATAATCATCAACAAAAGTGACAAAGTATCGAAACTCGGTTGGGGACACAACTGGGCACGGACCCCACACATCTGAATGGACTAACTTAAAAAGAGCACTAGCTCGTTTATTAAATCTAGGACTAAACTAAGGCGATGATAGCCAGTAAATCGACAGCACTCACAATCTAGATACAGACTAAAACCGAGGACACAATTTCTTTAATAATGGAAGTTTGAAGATGACCCAATTGTAAATGTGTCTCAAATTTACTGTGAATGACCTGCACAAGCAATAGCTCCTGGGACTCGTAGATCATGATGTATAAACCTCGTACTGCGACCTCTACCAATAACTGGGCTTCATCATAAGATCCTCAAAGAGACAAAATTAGAAAAAAATGTGAGATATAACACTTTAAGTGCTCGAAAGAATTCGTTAACAGACATCAAATTAAAAGAGAAATTTGGTAAATTCAAGACTAATGTCAAAGGAATAGATGGAGTGGGCATAATTGTGCCTGACCTAAGAACACATGAATGTGATCCATTTGCCAGAGTGATAGTGGAAGGTGAGGATGTGACTGAAAGGTAGAGAAAAGACTAGAGTTACCTGTCATGTGATTTGTGGCTCCAGAGTCAATGATCCATTCGGAAGATGAAGAAGATATAAGACATTTATTCGGGTTACCTGACTCAGCAATAACAGTAATTGGAGTTAGATGGAGATCTCAATGAGTCCTAATACAATTGGAACCTGGCTCATTCCGCGGCTGAGAATTGAACTGACTGATCGGATGCCTCAGTAGTAGAAGCTATATGAGCAGATTGAAATTTATGATTTCGATTATGTCGTTTCTTACAATCTCGTATCACATGGCTAGACTTATGGCAGTAATAATGAACAACACCTCCATAACCAGGCCTTCTAGTGTTACTGCCTAGACCATTGTTTCTATTTCATTGCCTATTTGACTCAATGGTCTGTCCAACAAGAGCACTGCTTGTTTAGGTAGATACAAGGGTAGGTGAAGAGACAGAAGAGGATGATACTTAAGTGCGAAGAATCCTGCTAAAGGTCTCCTGGAGAGATGATGTCTCAGGATTGGACAAAATCTAGGCCTTAGCTGAATCATACTCAAAAGGAAGAGCGGCAAGAAATCCCATAACTGCCATCTGTTCTCGTTGACTTTGATGAACTTTGACATCTGGACTAAAGGGCATAAACATATTAAGCTCTTCATATATCTTTTTGTAGGCTATTAAAAATTGTGTGAGTGACTGGTATTCGCTTTCGATCGAGGCGTTGATACGTCAGCATGAATTGGTTTTTGGGGGAACACTAACTCAAAGGTCACAGTTTTTGGACGCTTCCGTGATGATCCAGGTCCACCTTGCCAGAGGAGTGATTGATATAACGATTTATATCCTTCATCTCATAGTTTGAATGTCTATTATCCTAGAGGTGATTCAAACGTAATAGTACTTCCTGATCTGGGCTCAGCCAGCTTATTTCAGCCTTTAAAGTGTTGACTACAATGTTGTCTTCCGTGATTTTGACATCATCAGACCACTGGCTTCTGTTCGCTTTCTTCCTCCGAATCACCATTATGATACCACAAGAAGAAGATCAAGAGCAAGAGAGCACTCCTGTAACTCCGATTTTGGAAAATCGCTGTAAAACCTAGAAAGAGGGTTATCGGACACAAAAAGCACTAAAACTACCATATCCAGGAACCAAACAGGGAAACCAAGTGTATCAAAGGCCCTGTTGGCGACGGACGACCCTGGAGGAGGAGCCCGAGGTCGGAACAGTACCCCACACGTCCACACCCGCGACGCGTGTGGAACTACCTAGAAAGCTTGTAGCGGCGCGTGAGGTTCACGTGCTTGGAATCCTGCCATCGAATTTTGCAGCCTGGTTCGTCAGCGGCCGACAAACCCTCCTATGCCGGTGGTGAGACTCCATACTCCCTCTAGGTGGGTGTTTCAAAAGTCACCCCCTCCAACAGCCTTAGATTGCCGAAAAATCCTCAAAAAGTACTCCAAAAAATTCTCCAAAAAATTCTTAAACTCGAACTTGGCTTTGATACCATGTAGAAACAATCAAGAGAGAATTGGAGGAAAGAATTCCTTGTGTTTTTTTCATTGAATTAACATGTGTATATATACAGGAGGGATAGTCTATATTTGCTAATCTGTTACAACTCTACATGTTATGATTCCTAACTAGTTATAACTCTATATATTAAGTTTCCCAACTAGTTACAACTCTATATGTTAACACCTAGGTACATGTTAACTTTAACTTTCCGTGTCCTGTGGTAACAACAAATTTCGATTGGTTTTAATATATAGCTTTTTTTCATTTCTTTGAGACATCTTTCATGCCTTTTAAATTATTATTTTATTTTAAAATTTTAATCTTTTATTTAATAAAGTCATTTCTTTAAAATGTTTAAACTAACTCAGCTCAAAATGGAGCTCCAAAAAGGCTGAAGAATGTTAATTTCTATTCTCTAAAGAGAGTGCTTTAAGAACGTATAATTTTGTAACTTCCATTGTACTTTGTTTTCCATAATGTTTTTCTGGAAAACCAAACGAGGTATCCTTCATTTTTTTTCCCTTGTATAGTTGAAATTTGATTTCAATGTTTCACTTTAAACATGTGCCAGCTCTTCAGTCACTTTTCTAGAAGAAGGCTGTCTTGTACCTAATCTTCATGCAAATAATCAGTATTACCTTCAGATTAAAAATTTAGAATTGTAGATACTGTTTTCATAAGATTTAACATTGGCCCTTGACTGTGTTGGGTGAAGTATAGATTGACCTTTCAACATTAGATGGGTTAATGTTAGAGTTGGTTAAAGTAAATGTCGCTAGTATGTTCTGAAAAGATATATGTCAACTGATAAAAAATGAAGCCACTTGCATGACATTTATGTGCAATTTGGTAACTGTACTGGTGTGAATGGCAATATTGTGTATGAATCATTTGCTTGTTTGTTTTGTCATTTACAACAAAATCTTAACTTCAATGGGCTTACAATATAAAAGGTGAAAAGTATGAGAGGTAAATGATTTATTGTCTCCTCTAATTGTAATTACCTGAGTGAAATATTTGCTTTTCAGTTTGCAACTAGTGTTCCGGTTATTAAATAATCATACACATGTTGTGCATAAACTAGTAGTTCATTGTTGTCAACTAGCAGAGTCAAATTTTCTTCCTTTCCTTTGCAGCTAGGGAAAAGGCCATGGTTGTTAATCTAGAGTTCATAAAGGCTATAGTTACAGCTGAAGAAGTGTTGTTGCTAGATCCTCTTCGGCAGGAGGTTCTTCCATTCGTGGATCAGCTAAGACAACAACTTCCTATAAAGTTCATAGAATGCAAGGGCAAAAGCCTGTGGATACACAAGAGACTGAAGTATTTTTCAACTGGTGGTCAATGGTTACCTGTTCCCGAAGCTCTGAAGGGTTGCAGAATGAGCTCTTTGAGTTTCAGGTTCTGGAGATTGCATTAGAGGTTGTCTGTACATATCTCGACTCCAATGTGGCAGACCTGGAGAGAGATGCTTACCCTGTCTTGGATGAACTGGCCAGGAATGTTAGCACTAAGAATCTTGAACATGTCAGAAGCTTAAAAAGCAATCTTACACGTCTTCTCGCCCGAGTGCAAAAGGTGTTCTTGATAAATGCTATTCCCTACTTGCATCTGGTTTGTATTCTAGCATACCTCATAATGAAGAAGTTAGAGGAACAGAATTAGACAACAACTCAGATTGCAATAATCTCCTGCTCTCATTCATGTTTATGAAGGGAAAAAAGAACTTCTTGAAATGACAGGAAAATAGTGTCTTACATTATTAAATGTCAACCAATTGACTTGAAGTTGACTATTGATATTAATACTAGGTTCAGTCAGAATTCCATTATAATCAACCTGCTTATCAAAAAAAAAAAAAAAAAAAAAAAATTCCATTATCAGCAACCTGTTTCCTTCTCCATTTCTATAGTTGGCTCTTGTGGGTAGTTTAAATCTTGAGAGAGCATTGACAGGAAGTTACTTTCTTCCATAGGTTAAATTGATTATGATTTTGAGTGAGCAATTCATCCATTTATGCAAATACCCCTGGCATTTCTCTCTTATATAATAATGGTACAATCTTATTTCTGGTGTTGTTTCCTGCTATGAATTAGTTTTCATACTCATAACTAGCATATTTGACCTTAGAATGCTGCAAAATTCCATGCTGCATCGTCTAGATATTGCAACTTTATTGATGAACGAATATATGTTTAATTTCAGGTGAGGGATGAAATTGAACACCTTTTAGATGACAATGAGGACATGGCAGATTTATACTTGACTAGAAAGTGGATGCAGAATCAGCAAAATGAGGCTTTGTTGGGAGCTGCAGTATCCAATAGTCTCATCACTTACAATCACCTTATCTTCTCGAAGACCTGTTCTTACAGGAGCGTGAGTTTGGCGACTCAGCAACTTTGGCGTGGGATGATGATGATGATGTGGGAGGACCTGAGATGTTGCTCGAGGCATACTTTATGCAGCTGGATGGGACTCTCAGAATAAAGATATTGTCTGTAAGTATTATCAAGTATTCATTATAGTATGAGCCTAGTTAGGGTTACTGGCGAAGATAAACCATATTTTGTGTCATGTTGCTCTGCACTAGGAGTTCCTTAAATTGGCAGATTATCTGGATAATAATTATGTGCGATGCTGGAACTAATTTCCTTTTATATTAATTTCTTTTCTTTCAGCTCTTTACTCACAAAGAATTGATGCAAGATAGTTTAGCACATAGAATAATGTTGTCTACAATTAGGTGCGAGGACCAAAGTGTATAGATTGCAACTTTAGGGTTATCAATAGTGGAACACAGACCAAAATCTTTGTAGTTATGGTCAAAATAAGTCAGCTATACAGCCTTGAATCTGTGGACTTACTGGAGCAGGAGTGTATGGTGAGCAACTATTTTATAGTTTGGGTTGTTCTTTCTTGAGGCCCCTGTCGCTGCTCAAGAGGGATAATATTGGCCTTATTTTTCCAGGTTGGTATGAGAGGTAAAGGGGTGCAGCCGGTTGGGGAAGAGTCTCAAAATTATTTTTATTGATGGGATTGTAGTTTTTTGAGTTGAATTAGGATTAGATGGTCTACTTGTATCAGCTGCTTATGTGTTTTGAGGCCATCTTTGGTCTGAAAGTTAATTTGGAGAACAGCAAGCTAATTTCCCAACATTATTTTGAACTCTTTGGAGTTGGGCCAAGGTGGACTGCTTTACATGGAAGGCCACTTGTACAAGTTCTAATTTTGGATCACATGCAAAGGGGAGAGTGGTGTGGGGCATACACGTCTTCTTGGTCGGAAAGAGAAAGAATCAGTTGATCACATGACAAGATTAGGGTTGTATGATATCTTCCATTTCCCTTTCTGGTGTGTCTAGAGTGCTCTCCTATTTTATGAGAGAGACGCTTTTAAGCTGGCTTAGATCGATTGTAGATAGGAAAAGGAAAAAGGTGTGGCAAATTTGCTCATTTGTGCCTTTTTTGGGATAATTTGTAAAGAAAGGCATAGTAGGATGTTTGAAAAGGAGCATTGACCAAGTTACATTTCTTTGTAACCTTTGGGCATGTTCTAATTTGCTTATAGTTTTTAATGCTCCTTCTATCTTAGATTTATGGATTTGACAGGGTTATTTTAAGGGGTTCCTTTTTGTTAAAAGGTTTTTAAATTTGTTTTGATAAATAAGACCAAATTAATTGAAAGCATCTTTTTTTTTTCTTTGGTTCCTCTTTGATTTTTTTTTTTTGGTACTTTTGGTGAACTTGTTTCCCCCCTTTGTAATTTGGGGCTTTTTTTCCCTCTCTTTCTAATATATGTGAAAAAAAAAGAGATCTGACAGCAGGTTCTGAGATTGTGTGGAGGATTAGAACCTGATTTCAGATTTGACTGCCTTAGGCCCCGTTTCGTTCACGAAAATTTTCAACTCTATCCAAAATTCAGAATATGAAAATTTTCAATGTATTCTAATCTTAGTTTTCATTTTCCGAAATACGCTTTCAGACTTGAATTCCTATTAAAAATACGTTTTCATTTTTAACCTCATTTAGTTGGAGTTCTAGAAACAAGGAAAACAGCTTTGACTGCTTTTTCGATTCATATATAAAATGTTGAAAATAGTGAATCTATTTTTTTTTATTAAATGGTTCATTTTATTCTCGTGAATTCAAACGCTGCTTTTCCTTTGCTTAAAATGAATGTGGTAAAAATGTAAAATTTTTCTACCTACTAAACAGGGCCTTAGAATCTAACATCTAGTGTGTTCAGAAACAGATCATTCATCACCCATAACCAAGTTTACCGTCCTCCTAATTTTGTTGAACAGATAACCTAGACTGTTTGTTTCTCATAAACATTTTTGGAACTAATGGTAGAAAATTTGACAATGTTCATGCAATCTGATTCTTGAGAACCCTAAGAAAAAAAGATACCCAAGCATCCAGGTACCGGGTGGTGTCACGTGACATGTTCTGGCTTCACAATCATCCTGTTCACATTCCTTTCTTTTTCCTTTATGGATTTTGTACTGGCTTCACAATCATCATGTTCATTTTCCTTGATGGAATTTGTAGGTTCGGGAGTATATCGATGACACAGAAGATTATGTTAACATACAACTGGACAACCAGAGAAACGAATTGATTCAACTCCAACTGACATTGACGATCGCATCATTTGCTATAGCAACAGAAACTCTGATTGCAGGGGTATTTGGTATGAACATCCCTTGTCCGTTATACGAAATGAACGGGGTATTCAACCCCTTCGTCGGATGTGTCACAGCCGGTTGTGTATTACTATTCCTGCTGGTTCTAGGCTACGCCAGATGGAAGAAGCTGCTCGGTTCATGATCATCCCACACCTGGTTCTATATTTAAGAGATAAAGGTCGCTCCACAGAAAAATATTTGGTTAGTATATAATTGCATAGAGCTCATGTTAAAATACTTAAGAGTTGCATATTGAAAATGTTATATTGAAATGTACATGTTGGTCCCTGTATAAGGCCTTTCTTTGCTACTGGAAGATGTCTTCTCCAACCCTCAGCTCTCTTACATTATTATGATAGAACTGCGGGATATAGATTGGTTCTCGTTTCTCCTTATAGATGGTTTTTATTTTATTTTCATCATGGGTACAAATTTGGTATTAATTATGTTTATACAAAATGTAACTTTTGAAGGTCTACATGGAAAACTGATTGAAAAAAAATAAATAACTATTGTATTTTAGTTATAATTATAATTTTAGTAAGATATAGTTATAATACACATCTTAGATAATAGTTTCTTTTAAGAGATACCTTATCAAAATGGTAATATTTATATAAACACAAACTAAAATCACAAAATTTTAAAATAGATAAAACATTATTCTTTTCACAATATAACCAAATCAAACCGTTCATACATCATACCGGTTCCTAAATATTTACATTACTATCGACAATACCCATGATTCCAAAGCCAGCATATCATCGACAATGACGATTCGTCTGACGGATATATATCGCTTTTTCGAATCATTCAAACAAGTTAAACATCACATCACGACGATTTAAAACCAAACGCCACGCCTGGTGACGATAACTATCCGTCAGATCAAAACGATGACAATCATACGCAACGGCGATGATAATAACATGAGCACAAGGTGACGATAATCACGCGCATCAAGGTAACGACTAACCGGGCGATAAACATAAAAACCCAGATGATAAAGTAATAACCATTTTATTAAACAAGATGCTGGAAGAGGCGGTAAAGTGATTTCAAGTTAAAATGACAAAAAAAATCATCCATCCTTGCTTAAAGAAAAGAGGTTAGTAGGAAAAAAAAATTGAGAGAAAAAAGATTAAGAAAATAGTTGAAGAAACATTTATGCTACATATTAGATTAATGATTTAAGGTAGTGTTTTATAAAAATTGTGTTTTTAAAGATAAACAAAATTTAAGAAATATTTTTAATATTTTTAAAATTTATTTTTAGTATTAAAGAATTACTTATACTAAGATTTCATAATTATTCTCTTAAAAAAACTTTTAAGAAAATCACTTCCACTTAAGCTTATTGGTAAAACCCTACCCTCTTTTTCTCTAAATTTTTCTCTCGCTAGCTTCTTTTCTTTTAAGCAAGGAGAGATGATTTTTTTATCATTCTTGGCCTAAAATCACAAATCTATGTATCTTTTCATAATTTTCTTTTTCAATAAAATGGTTATTTCACAAGATCTAGGTTTTCATTTGTTTTTTTTTTTCGTGTTTTATTCATCGTCTTAGTGCTGTATACTGTCGCCGCCTTAATACGACATTGCTTGTCGCTGTCACAAGCACGATTTGCCATTATCATTACAAGAACGTTTATTTCATATGGCGCGATTAGACGAGTAAAATAAATTTAAGCGGCGTTTATTTGTGTGAGAATAATTTAGACAAACAAAGTATATATGATCAATAACAAGAAATCAACCAACGACACAATATATAAACTGAATCATGTGATTCTGGGCCATAATAATAATATCGAATGCATAAACTCAATTATTAAATATATGGCTTTGAATCGATTAATTATGCTATTAATCTAGATGTTGTTTCATCCTTTATGATTTTTAGTGATTTTGATTATATATTTCTAGCTATATATTGCTAGTTTGAACAATAAAATTATTTTTCTCTTAAAAAAGAAAAAAAGAAAATCACTTCCATCTAAAAACGTTTTCAATAGAGTTATTGTCAAATAGGGGTCTCAATTAAATCATATTTTGCATTACTAATATTTAACTAATATAAACATTTTTGACTAATATCTACACTCACTAATTCTAATCAATATTAATCTTAAACAATAAATTTATCGGTTAAATATCTATACTTAAAATATATCTACTATAGACACAAAGTTGTATTAAACATCAGTAGTGGATTTTATTAGATGTGAAGTCATAAACAAACAGGAAAAAGGATATGATATTTAAAATAGTTAAGTATTTTCATCTAATATTTTAAATTTAATTTTGATGTGTTATATTAAGTTATTTCAGTTATTTTTTTGAAAAAAAGAAATTTTATCATATTTATTTTTACTTTTTCTGAAAGAATTATTATTATTATTTTTACTTTTATTCACTTAATTACATTTTAGTATTTTGTTTCCCACCTTTATCACTTTGAGCCACCTCAGGTCCTCAAGGGCAATTAAGGTTTTTTTTTTTTTCCTTGAAATAATTAAGTTATTTTATTAAAACTATATTTAATCCGGTAAACTAAAATTAAATTGTCTATGAAAATGAACCTTTCATTTATTAAAAATTAAATTCAATTTAAAGATAATTGGGATCACTTGTTTGGGATGAAAGAAACGACTCCGAAAGTGACTCAAACTCTACATTGAATCAAACACTACTAACTTCGTCTTCCTTTCAATACATGCATAACTGTTTTCTCTCTTCCACGTTAAAGAAATTCGGCCATGGAGAATCTAATCATAAGCAAGGGAAAGCTCGTCGGCAAGGGAGCTTCCGGTAAGGTGTACGAGGCTCGTCAGCAAAGGAGTTTTAAATATAGCAATTTTCATAAATTTTGTTTTTATATCCTCAACTTTTATTTTAATTGTAGTTCTAACATCAAAACAACATTTGTTTCGCCGCACACGTCATACGACAGAGGTTTGGAGTCTTTTATATGAAAACAAAATTCATAAAATCGCTATATTTAAAAAACAAATTTTTTTGCTCGGTGATTTAAATACAAAAGTCATAAAAGTTCAAGATTTTAAAACTAAATTTTCCTTTTATTTAATTTAATTCATTAATATAACTTTCGACAATCAAATATAAAAGAAATCATTTTCTTTACTGATTTTTTTCCTTTCATTTATACTTTACGGTACAAAAAAAAAACACAACCTTGGTGAAGGACAGGCCCAGCAAAAACAAAGCTTATAGCATGATGAGGAAAAACACCAAGGATCGGATGGGCCTGTGATTTCGGTCGGTGAGCTTTGCAATTGGAGGTAATACATCTCGTTATACATTCAATCCTCATCCTTACTGCCATACTAAATTCTAAACCCTGTCTGTGATTTCTAAATCAAGATCAAGAAACCCTGTGAAGATATATAGCAGCCTTGTTTTAGCTCTTTAAATAGAGTAAAAAAAAAAAAAAAAAAGAAGAGAGCAGAAGCTGATCAAACCTGGCATGGGGAAGTGAGGACCCTCAGCTGGTTTCGCCTCCATGATCATGAACTTGACCAAGCAGTTCACCCAATGTAATCATGGGAAAAGGTTTCGAAAATTGTGGCCTCTGTTGTCTCGAAAGTGCTCTGTCAATTTGTTGCATAGTTGGGCGAGATTGAGGATTAACACGCAAATAAGCAAATGCGGTCTTCACTATAATCACCATTTCCTCCATAACTTGATCCATAGGAGGTGAGGGGCGCTTGTCCATAACTTCACTCAACAGGCAATGGTTGACAGTTGATGATGATGAGGATGCTGATGATAACAGTGACGAGATGAGTTCACCAGGATGCCTTCCCATAATTACCTCCATTGTTACAACGCCGAAGCTATAAACATCCGTTTTATTATCCACCTTCATCTTGTAAGCAAGTTCTGCAAATTAAGAAGATTACATCATGCTCTGCTCTGCTAAGAAATTATAACAGTATAACTAACGCACTAATTAAGAAAATGGTACCTGGAGCAGTATAACCAAAAGTTCCTGCAAATGAAGTCCAATTAGATGAGTCCGGCTTTATAAGCCTAGCCGTGCCGAAGTCGGAGACATGGGCTTCATATTCTGAATCTAACAGAACATTGTTGCTGGTTATGTCTCGATGAATTACTGGAGGTGAGCAATCATGGTGCATATAAGATAAAGCTTTAGCCACCCCTTTCACAATGTTTAGCCTCACAATCCAATCAAGTTTTTCTGCTGCTTCTTCATTGTTGCTTAGAATGTTTCTCAAGCTCCCCTTTTCCATAAACTCATAAATCAAAAATGAGTTCTCAGCAAATGAACTGAAGCCATAAAGCTTGACAATATTGCGATGCCTTATCTGTGTTAGAGCATGAATCTCACTTTTGAAAGCCTTCAAATCAGCCATATCTCCACTGTTTTGATCTGATGAGTAGTGAAGCTTTTTCACAGCAACAACCCGGCCATTTGGCAACTCGGCCTTGTAAACAGTGCCATATCCTCCAGTGCCAATACAATGTTTGGAACTGAAATTGTCAGTTCCCTGTATGATGTGCTCATACAACAATTTCCCATCATGTCCCAATATTGTGAATAGATCTTTGACATCGGCAGCCTAAGTAGACTTGAAGTTGTTTTCTTCCTCAATTTTTGGTCAAGAAAAGTCAAAGCCGCCAATAATAAAAGCGAATAAGAACAATAGAGTGCTCACAATGAGGAGTAGTATGATCAAGAGAGAAAACTTTGTGGCCTTCTTCCTACTGCATGGCTTGAGATGAGTGGCATTATTACCACAGAGACCTTTATTATTTCTAAATGCCTCAAATGGAGCGAAGGCTTTGATTTTGGGGAGAGGACCTTCCAACTGATTGTAGGATATATCAGCAGATGTCAGGCTTATCAGATCATCAAAAGTGTGTGGGATGGTGCCAGAAAGCTGGTTATGGGAGAGATTCAACGTCTCCAGGTACCGTAACTCTCCAAGCAGCGGTGGAATCTCTCCTGTCAACATATTTTGACTAAGATCAAGACTCCCAAGACGATGAATCTTTCCAATTTAGTCGGGAATGCTATCCACAAATCGATTCTCACTCAAGTTCAAGGACGATAATTTCCACAAGTTCCCTATTTGTTTGGGAATTGGACCGCTTAAGTTGTTAGATGCCAGGTAAAGGGTTTGAAGATCGGCCAACTTTCCTAATTTCAAAGGAATACTTCTTGAAAGATTGTTGTTAGCGAGCAACAACTTGAACAATAAGGGCAAAACACCCAATTCTTTTGGGATCTTCCTGCTCAAATGATTTGAGGAAAGATCCAGTTGTTGCAGCTGAATTGCTTTCCCAAGTTGGGGTGGTATGGCACTAGATATATGGTTGTTGGAGATGTACAAGTGTGTTAGCTCAGCAGACTGTCCCCATTTCAGTAAAGCTCACCAAAAAATTATTATCATAGATCGACATAAATTAGGTTTGGGTGATACACCAAAACTTTCGGGCTATGTTCGAGCAAATTGGTTTTTTTTCTGCTTTTAACCCTGAATAAGCTAGTGCAATTTTTCAAGCTCTTTGGTATAGGACCAATGAAATGGTTCCCAAAGGCGGAAAAGTTTTCAACTGCTCTACCAAGGCATATCTCGTCTGGTAGTTGGCCAATGAAGTTATTTTCATTCAATTGCAAAAATTTCAAATAAGTGATATTATTCATTTCTAGAGGAAGGGCACCACTGAGTTTGTTATGACCAAGGCCCAAACGGGTTAAGCTAGACAAGTTTCCTATGGAAGGAGGGATTGGACCAGTGAGATTGTTAACTGACAATTCAAGATAATCAATAGATCTTAACAATCCAATTTCTTGAGGAATGGAACTAGATAGTTTGTTTACAACAAGGATCAATGTGGTTAAATTCCTCAAGTTACCTATGGAAGGAGGAATTGTACAAGTAAGATTGTTCGTATGAAGGGTCAATGTGGTTAAATTCCTCAAGTTGCCTATGGAATGAGGGATTGGACCAATAAGATTGTTCATATGAAGTTTCAATGCGATTAAATTCCTTAAGTTACCAATGGAAGGAGGGATTGGACCAGTAAGATTGTTCATATGAAGGATCAATGTGGTTAAATTCCTTAAGTTACCTATGGAAGGAGGGATTGGGCCAATGAGATTGTTATGTGACAAAGAAATATGATTAAGAGATTTTAACAATCCAATTTCTTGAGGAATGGAACAAGATAGTTTGTTCATATCAAGGTACAATGTGGTTAAATTCCTCAAGTTGCCGATGGAAGAAGGGATTGGACCAATAAGATTGTTAAATTCCAACTGAAGATCATTAAGAGATTTTAAGAATCCAATTTCTTGAGGAATGGAACCAGATAGTTTGTTCGTATAAAGGTACAATATGGTTAAATTCCTCAAGTTACCTATGGAAGGATGGATTGAACCAGTGAGACAGTTAAATTCTAACTTAAGATGATTAAGAGATCTTAGCAATCCAATTTCTTGAAGAATGGAACCAGAAAACTCATTCTCATAAAGATATAGAATAGTTAAGTTTCTCAAATTCCCTATAAAAGGAAGAATTGAGCCTTTGAAATTATTAGAAGCCAAAGATAGAAAGCTAAGTGATGTTAGAAGCCCAAGTTGTTCAGGTATTACACCAGTGAAATGATTAGAACCAAAATCAAGAACTGTGATTAGTTTGGAAAGATTACCAATATTGATTGGAATGGTTCCATGGAGGGAGTTGTGAGACAAATTAAGAGTAAGGAGGTTGGGGAGATATGAAAATTTGAGATTTTGGAGTGTACCTTTCAAACCACAACTTTGAAGGTTTAAATTGGAGACACTTCCTGACCTATGACAAGCCACTCCGAACCAATGATGGCAAGAATTATGTCCAAACCAAGATGAGAGGAAATATTGAGTTTGATTATCAAGACTGGCCTTCCATGTTAGAAGAGCGAGTGCTTCTTGATCTTGTTCAACTTTTGAAAGAGCAACAGTAGGTGTAGAGGCAGACGTAAAAATGATATGGAAGGATGATATTGAAGACAAAGGGAAAAGGAGAAATATGAAGAAGCAAGGAGTAATGATGAGTAAGGAGTAGGGTGAAGGATATTCATGGGCCATTGTTGAGCGGTAGAAATGTAGGCATAAGAGGGTTTACTTAGGTAGAGGATGAAACACTTATTTATAAGCTTAAGTGATGTGAAATAATTTTTCCATATTTTGTTATATTCTAAGAAAAATAATTAGTTAGCACCCAGCATTTAACCACTTTTTTACAATAAGGGGACATAAATTAAATTGTTTTACAAAATGTTTCATAATAAACAGTAATAATAGAAAAAACCTCAGTAAAATGATTTACTACTAATTAATTCCAAAGAAATTTGAAATAAAGGAGCAGGTGATGTCAATAAGCGGATTCCCACACATGCTGAGCGCCTGGCCAAATTTGTCTAAAAAATAAAATAAAATAAATAACCAACACAAAAATGTGACTGGGAAATAATTCCTCTTTCGTGAGCCATTTTAAAGTCTTTGCTTGACTTCAAACCATCTTAGAAAATTAGTCACAATAGTTATACATCCATTTATGATTTTGACAGATGCAGGATTTTTATAAGTGCCCTCAATTTCCAAATATAAAAAATGAAAAAATTGACTATCCGTGCTTGACCTGTTTTAAAGTCTTTCCCCAACTTACATGATTTATTGTCAGTACCTCATCGTCTAACCTTCAAAGATCAACAAAGACAATGCAAACCTACAGTGGCGATCCAATGGATCATGACCTACGCCTCTCCGACGATTAAATCAAAATATACTGAGAGTGATGAAGAGAGACAAAGAATAATCGCTTACTTTCTCCTCGCGTGCATCCCCGACTTATATGCCGGGTTCACAATCCTCCCCTTTTCTCCGGCACCCCTTTTGTAGAAACAAATTCTTCTTTCCTATTCAAAGACTAATTCTTCCTTATCAAAGACTGATTCTTCTTTATTGAGGATTAATCTTCCGAGAAGGAATGGATTTGGAAACTATAAGCCGCGAATAAATATCTACAGATTTCCCACATTTATCCATTCGTCTACAACCTAACTTGCCTTAAGCGGATGTGACGATCGTCGGTGACTTAGAGCTCGACGTGGCCGCCCGTGATCGCCCCTAAGGACACTCGACTAAATCCGCCTCTGATTTCGTCTGTGCAGACTTACCAATTTTATTACTTAGCTAGATTTGGCCGCTTCATATCGCTGGCTGCTGACCTTAAGCCAAATGCTCAGCTTCTACTATCGAAAGAGCGTTTGAAACCACGATACTCACATTTATGACTTTAATGAGATATAGGACTTTGATAGGTGTCATCTAACTTCAAAATATAAAAAGTGTTAAAAATAACCCTAACTTGATAGAAATTGTCAACTTGTGATCATTATCAAAAATAGAATAATTTCTTCTACTTGATCCTTAAAAGTCTTTGCACAAATATTCCAAATCATCTTTAGAAACTTGTCTTGTTTACATGCATTTATAACTTTGATAGAAGACATGACTTTGATAGATGCCATCTTCCAAATATGAAAATAATGACCAAAATTATAACCCGTGCTTGACCCGTTTCAGAGTCTTTGCTCCATTTGATAGGTATAGTAAATTTGTCAATACCAAAAACAAAATAATTCATCTTACTTGATCTATTTAAAAGTCTCTACTTAATTCCAAATCATCTTTATAAACTTGTTCCGTAGTTTTCGTGGATTTATGACTTTGATAGAAGACATGACTTTGATAAGTGCCATCAACTTCCAAGTATGACAAAATGGCCAAAATAATTACCCGTATTTGACCCGTTTTAAAGTCTTTACAACGATTTGATCGGTGCTGTGTCAACTTCTCAATACAGATGACAAAATAATTCCCTCCTACTTGTTCCATTTAAAAGTCTTTGCTCAATTAATCCAAGTGGTCTTTAATAATTTGTCTTGTAGTAGACATGGATTTATAGCTTTGATACAAGACATGATTTTGAAAGGTGTCATCAACTTCCAAATATGAAAAAAAAATGACCAAAATTATAACTTATGCTTGACCCGTATTAAAGTCTTTGCCCAATTTTGATAGGAATATTATCAATTTCTTAATACCAAAAACAAAATAATTCCTTCCATTTTAAAGAATTAATTTGCTCAGTTACAAATTATATTTAAAAACTTATCTCACAGTTTAAATCCATCCATGACTTAAATAGAAAGTATGGTTGGGATAGGTGTTATTAATTTCTAGATACCAAAAATAACCAAAATAATTGATTGTTTTGCTTGACCCATTTGAAACTCTTTTCCAAACTTGAAATCATCCTCGGAAACATGTCTTAGAGTTTTTACATGCATTCATGACATGGATAGGTAGTGTCAACTTCATGGTTCCGTGAAGTAATTTGTGAGGGATGAGAGGTTTCAAGCTAGGTAAATCCTTGTACACCTAACTCATTCATCATAGTGGAATTTTGATTAGTTGTAGGCTCGTGGTTTTTTTTAACTCTTAGGAGGTTTTCCACATAATTAATTTGGTGTCTCCTCTCTATCTCTACTTCTTATCCTATTTTAGTTTATAGTTTCTGTTTTTAATTTGGATGGATTCTTTTGCATTTGATTATTGAATGATAGATTATATGTTTTGAATAATCCATCATTCAAGAATTTGCTTGTGACTTGTATTTGATTCTTTTTCATTTGCTTGTGACTTGCATTCTTTTATTGTTTGAAGAGTGCTGCATCATTTGCATTTGAAAGATCTTTAAGTGTTTGTTCAGTTTGTAGAGATGAAATTTGATTATCTTTGTTTAGATCAATTATCTTTGTTCATTTTGTAGATTTATCCCCCTAATTATTTGTCTAAGATCAATTATGCCAACACATTATTCCTACCACTTTTAAAGAACCAAACACAACCTTATGCTATATTTGGTTCTCGCAATAAGGAAAGGAAAAAAATACATAGGAAAATCATTTTCCCAAAGTTTGAATGACATGGAAAGTGAGAGAAAAAATATAAAGGAAAATACTAAGGGAAAATACCTAATACTCTCCTTGAAAATTAATAAGACAAATAAGAGAGCTAAGGTAAAATGCTGATGCCTCAAAAACTGTGGCCCGCTGACAACCCCGCCACCAAGGAAATCTACGTGGCCTTTAGCCACGCATCCATACGAAGTAAATGACTACATTGACCTATACGTCATACTCATCAAAACATATCCAACCAATTATATTACATGGCTTCAAGTTAGCTGATTAATTTTAATACAAATATATATTAAAATTGAGAATTCTAATATATGTTTTATATATATATTCAATCAAAGCCACAAGCTCATTTCTTTTTCTCAAACGTCTTAATGAGTGCTGGCCTTTCCCGATCGCTCCCTGCATTCGAAATAATATTCCTTCGACGGGGAAGAATCGCCAAGAGCCGAATTACCCTAAACGGTTATCTACTCCAAGCACACGCACGATTCAATAAACACACACTCAAACAAATACGCGATCCTACTCGAATGCCTACACGCCAATCCCATGACTCAAGCCTCATCGACTCCCACACTCGCTCTGCCCACGATTTAAAACACCGTTTCAAAACAGTTCGCTTCTCAGCACACCAACGAAGCTTCTGAAAATATCGACTACCCTCCGAGTCGAATCGGGCTGAGAACTTTCCAACAGTCACGGTCCTCATCCGAAGTGATCCGTTGACCATCTCTAACCCAATTCCTCCTCCAAATCTTCCATCTAAATTATTTTCACAATCATGTTCCATTTTGCTTTCTTTCACGCCATGCACCTACCCTAATTTCCCCTGCGCGTCTGGGGCCGCATTATTAACGACATGTTATTTAACCAATTCGCTAATATATTTATACGCATATATTAACATAAATTAAATCACCAAATCATATTAACACATCAAATTCCATGCGACAATATATTAAATTCCACACAATTCAAACTATCAAATTCAAGAATATTTCATTGGAAACACACATGCACTACTCCCCGTCCAACTGCTAAATCGAGACTATTTTTAATGGGCCTTGAACGAAAGAAGGCTGTCCGTAAGCAACCCACTGACCAAACATCAATTCCACTTGCGAACTTAATCCACGCTATATTTCCGCCTCATACACACCAAACATAATTTAATGTAATGATCACATAAGTCGCCAAACAGTCCGTGAACTGTCCAAACGGGTCTAAAATTCACACTTCGATCCCAAGTTTGGTGACCCATCAAATCCGCCACTACGACTCTCAAATCAACCAAACCATTAACAAACACTTAAATAAAAAGAACTAACAAAGTAGGAGAAGACCCTTACCTTCCAAGTCATCGAACCCCCAAATCCCAGACCCAGCGAGCTCATTGTGTGAAAGAACTTTGCTTATCAGTTCGCCTGAACATCATTCGATCGTTTAATTCTGCAGGCAGAGAGCTTTCTCTCTCTCTAAAACCCTCCATTAAACCCGCTCTCCTCTCATCACTGAAAATCGGATCTCCAGCCAAAATGGAGAAGAAAAGTCTCCTTTTGTCCTTTCTTTGCCACCCGCCGTTTTCATCATCGGCCTGCTGATTCTTATCTACTTATATCTAACCACTTCGGCATTTCCTCCACCAGAAATGCCACACGCCCTCCCATGCCGCCCCACACTCTCAGCCTGCCGACTAATCTCGTCGACATATTTACACACCGCTGCAGCCATGTACACACGCGCTGTTGTCCACCAAAGACTACGCCGCCGAAAACTGTAGAATTTCTTGACCGTCTCGACCGGGACAAAATTGGGGACGCGATAATACGATTTCTCGCGAGACAATTCCAACTATGAGCTCAAGCCACATCCGAGATCTAGAAAATTCGGAGCTGGATCGAAATACTTGCCACCATTTTAAAATTTGAATTTTCTATTTTACAAAGCGTAATTTACACAGTATCTATATATTATTAGGTTCTCATATATATATATATATATATATATATATATATATATATAACCAAACGAGAGAAAAAAATTTATATTTCTTTACATACATTTTTCTTTCCTTATCTGCTGAAACAATCACTTGCACCCACCTCATAGACGTCATGAAAGTATTCCTTACCTGTTCAAAAACCTTCTAACTCTACCCAGCATAAGCTTTTACAGTACTAATCAATTGGTAACAAATTCACATGCATGGTGAAGTGAGGACCCTCAGCCAGTTTCACCCCTATCACCATGATCCAGTAGCTCACCCAACGTAATCTTGGGAAACGGTTTCGGCAATGGTGGCCACTGTCTCGAGAGTTCTCTGTCAATTTGTTCCATAGTTGGCCGAGATTGGGGATTAACACGCAAGCATGCAAACGCTGACTTCATTGCAACCACTACTTCTTCAGCCACTTGATTGACAGGAGGTGAGGGCCGCTTGTCAATCACATCATTCAACAGCCAATGGTTGACAGTCCATGCTAATGAGGATGATGATGAGGCTGATGATAATAGTGATGAGATGAGGTCTCCAGGATGCCTACCCATAATTACCTCCAATATTATCACTCCGAAGCTATAGACATCGGTTTTGTTATCCACCTTCATCGTGTAAGCAAGTTCTGCAAAGAAGATTTATCTGCTTAATTTATACATTATGATATATAAATGGAGGCAGTTTAGAGTTAATCAAGACACTAATTAAGAAAATGGTACCTGGAGCAGTATATCCAAAAGTTCCTGCAAATGAAGTCCAATTAGATGAGTCCGGCTTTATAAGCCTAGCCGTGCCGAAGTCTGATACATGAGCTTCATATTCTGAATCTAACAAAATATTGTTGCTTGATATGTCTGGATGAATTAATGGAGCTGAGCAATCATGGTGCAGATAAGATAAAGCTTTACCCACCCCTTTCACAATGTTTAGCCTCACAATCCAATCTAGTTTTTCTGCTTCTTCATCGTTGCTTAGAATATTTCTCAAGCTCCCCTTTCCAAAAACTCATAAATAAAAAATGAGTTCTCTGCAGATGAACAGAAACCATAAAGCTTGACGATATTACGATGCTTTATTTGTGTTAAAGCATGAATCTCGCTTTTGAAAGCCTTCAAATCAACCATATCTCCATCTTCTGGTGAGTGAAACTTTTTCATGGCAACGACCCGACCTATTGGCAGCTCAGCCTTGTAAACAGTACCATATCCTCCAGTGCCAATACAATGTTTGGAACTGAAATTGTCAGTCCCTTGAATGATATGCTCATACAACAATTTCCCATCATGGCCCCATATTGTAAACAAATCTTTAACATGAATGGCTTCAAGAGACTTGGTTTTTCTCTTCCTCCATTTTTGGAAAAGAAAATAACTCCCAATAATAAAAGCAAATAAGAACAGTAGAGTGCTCACAAAGAAGAGTATTATGATCAAAACAGAAAACTTGTGGGCCTTCTTTGGACTACCTCTGCATGGCTTGAGATGAGTGACATTGTTACCACACAACCCTTTATTGTTTTTGAATGCTTCAAATTGAGCGAAGGCTTTGATGTTGGGGAGAGAACCTTCCAATTGATTGTAAGATATATCAGCAACTATGAGGCTTTTCAGATCATTAAAAGTGTGGAGGATGGTGCCAGAGAGCCGGTTATGGGAGAGATTCAACGTCTCCAAGTACTGTAATTCTCCAAGTAGTGGTGGAATGTCTTCTATCAACATATTTTGACTAAGATCGAGACTCTCGAGATACATCTTTCCAATTTCACCTGGAATGCTATCCACAAATCTGTTGTTGCTCAAGTTCAAGGACGATAATTTCCAGAAGTTCCCTATCTGTTTGGGAATTCGACCGCTTAAGTTGTTGGATGCCAAGTTAAGGATTTCAAGAATGGATAATTTTCCCAATTCCAAAGGGATACTTCCTGAAAGATTGTTGTTGCCCAGAAACAATTCGAACAATAAGGACAGCATACCCAATTCTTTTGTGATCTTTCCACTTAGATGATTTGAAGAAAGATCAAGTCGTTGCAGTTGAATGGGACTCCCAAGTTGAGGTGGTATGACACCAGAAATATTGTTGTTGGAGATGTTCAGATGAGTAAGCATGTGGCACTGCCCCCATTTCTCAGAAAGCTCTCCATAAAAATTGTTACTGCTTATATCAATATAATTTAGGTTCGGGTATACACCAAAAATTTCTGTTATGTCTCCCTTAAGTTGGTTTCTTTCAAGCCTTACTCTGAATAAGCAAGTGCAATTTCTCAAGCTGTTTGGAACAAGACCTGTGAAATGGTTTCCCGAGACAGAAAATTGTACAAGAACCTTACCAAGGCAGATCTCGTGTGGTAATTGGCCAATGAAGTTATTGTGTCCTAGCTTGAAATAACTCAAATGAGTGATATTATTCATTTCTTGAGGAATGGTGCCACCGAGTTTGTTCTGAGTAAGGAACAAACCGGTTAAGCTGGACAAGTTTCCTATGGATGAAGGGATCTGACCAGTAAGACTGTTAAATGATAATGCAAGACGACTAAGAGATCTCAACAATCCAATTTCTTGAGGAATTGAACCATATAGTTCATTATCATTAAGGTACGCGTTAGTTAAGTTCGTCAAGTTTCCTATGGATGAAGGGATTGGACCGGTGAGATTATTACCTTCTAAATCAAGATCAGTAAGGGATCTTAATAATCCTATTTCTTGAGGGATGACACTAGAAAGTTTATTATCACCAAGGTACAAAGTAGTTAAGTCCCCCAAATTTCCTATAAATGAAGGGATTGGACCAGTGAGATTATTACCTCCTAAATCAAGAGTGTTAAGAGATCTTAACGATCCAATTTCTTGAGGTATGGAACCAGAAAGTTTGTTAGTAACAAGGGCCAAAGTGGTTAAGTTCTTCAAGTTTCTTATAGATAAAGGAATTGAACCATTAAGATTGTTAAACCCTAAATGAAGATCTTTAAGGGATCTCAAGAATCCGATTTCTTGAGGGATAGAATCAGAAAGGTAGTTAGTATGAAGGTACAAAATGGTTAAATTCCTCAAGTTTCATATGGAATAAGGAATTGAACCTCTTAGATAATTGGAAGCCAATGATAGAAAGCTAAGAGATGTTAAAAATCCAACTTGATGGGGTATGAGACCAGTAAAAGTATTAAAACCTAAATCAAGAGTAGTGATAAGTTTGGAAAGAATACCAATATGGACAGGAATGGTTCCATTTAGGTAGTTGTTAGAAAGATTAAGAGAGAGGAGGTTAGGAAGTAAAGAGAAATCAAGCTTGTGGAGCGTGCCTCTCAGACTACAATTGTGAAGGTCTAAATTGGAGACACTTCCTGACTTGTGACAAGTAACCTTGAACCAATTTTGGCAAGAATTGTTTCCAGACCAAGAAGAGAGAATAGATTGAGAATGATTATCAAGACTAGCTTTCCATGTTAAAAGAGCATGTGCTTCCTGACTTTGTTGAGCATTTGAAAGAGCAGAAGATGCAAAATGGGCATGGAATGATGATGATATTGAGTAAAAGAAAAGTAGGAGAAAGATAAAGAAATAAGAAGTGATAGTGATTAGTCGAGTGAGTAAAGAATAAGATGAAGGACATTCAATGGCCATTCTTGAATGGGTGGAAATGAAGTCACTAGGTTTAGTTCAATGGATGGATGAAGATAAAATTCTAATTTATAGACTCAAATGTGATAAATCCAATATTTCCATTAGTTGCATGTTATTGACATTTAACTACCTCCTTATCGTCCATTGGTTGGTATTGACATTCAACCACCTTCTTGTCATCCATATATAATTAATGGAATTGGAAAGAATAATCACAAGATCAATTCCAACTTTATTAATTTTGTTTAGCTTTATTTTATTTTATCAAAATGCTCTTAATTTTTCAATTAAATTTATACATGCAATTACATATGAATTAATTAAAAAAATTTATTTTCATTCTATGTACTTTTCAATATAACCCATCTCATATTTACAATTATAAAAGAGATCTATGAGGACAAAATATTCCCATCAAATTAAGGCTCACATCAACGGCTTAGATGAAACAGGAAGTCCACTACCTATAGACGTGCCTTTATATATATAAAATAGAAATTAAAGAAAAATCTCCGGGAAGTAGAATTAATATGAAATTTTCATTTATTTTAAGCTTGAATTCAAATAAAAGTTTGTCTTAAATTAATTAAATACTTATATATATATATATATATAATTTAGGTTATTTAAAAAGAAAATATTAAAATAGGTAGAAAATAATAATAATAATAATGCCCAAACTAGTGCGTCTGTCACATGAAAATTTATTTAAGTTAATGTCGCAGTTTGTAACTACGATATTAACTTAAAAAAATTTCAAAACCTTTCCAATACACAGTTAGTAAATACAACTAATAACTACATTAACTTAAAATAAATTTCAATACCGTAGTCAATGACTTTACTATTCACACACTAGTTTTGACATTATTTTGATTTTTAACCTATATTAGTAATATTTTGTTTAAAAAAATTTATTTATGTCCAAAAGTCTTCTTTATTATCATTAAAGAAATATTTTGTACTTGTTAATTGCAATGCAATTACATCTTTAAATATCAATGTAAAATTTTCTTTCCAATTGCATGTATTTAATCAAGACTTTGGTTGTCTCCAATAGAGTGGAAAAGTCCTTACCTTACTAGTACTTGTACTTGTTAATTGCAATGCGCACGCACACACACACATATATACATACATACATACATACATACATACATATATATATAGAGTATATTATTGAATATATATATATATATATATATATATATATATATATATATATATATATATATATATATTGTAGTTGTTAATCGCAATGCAATTACATATTTAAATATTGATGTAAAATTTTCTTTACATGCAAATGCAATTACATATTTAAATATTGATGTAAAATTTTCTTTCCAATTGCATGTATTTAATCTAACATTCCGTTGTCTCCAATAGAGTGGTAAAGTCCTTGCGTTACTAGTACTTCTTCCTTCACTGATGTTGAGAGCTTAAAGTTACTTGCTCCACAATGTTGAGTAGAGATGCATCCATTTAATAGTTGTTATTATCTTAGCCAAACTTCAGGTAGATCTTACTTGGATCAATTTCTAACTAATCAAAACCTCATTTTTAAGTTTAATAAAAATGTATTTATCTAATTAACTATTTGATTAAAGAAATGTATAAATTAAAAAAAAATAAAAATAAAAAAGACTTAAATGGAAACATTCATTATAAGCTCTATTTTGGTTTATGTAAAATTTTTTTCATATTTAAAAAAAAAAAAACTACAACACCAACATTATTCTTTAAAATTTATGACTGTAACTTCAATTTTAATTCTCTACTAAAATGAAAACATATATAGGAAGCTAGCCCTATGAAGATCAAAATATTTTGGCTACCAATAAATTATAAATAAATATGTTGATCATTGATCAAATACCCATTTAAAAATTAAGCCAAAAATATGGTTTTAGATACTTAAAAAATGCTTTGATAAAAATCAATCATTAGTAAAATATTGTAAAAAGTTTGAAATCTACTAGAAATGCTGCTTTCTTGGATAAAGACTTGATAAGTGTTGCATTGGATTTTCATATAAATACTATTATTTCATATAAATATTCATGTCACAAAAAATCATTTTTCTTGTATTTTCAGTAAAGATATTTTAAAATACACTCATATTTTGATGCACTTGAGCTATTGGCATGATTGTATTTAATTTTTCTTTTCTTTTTCTTTTTTTCAGAAAGTACCATTGAAGGGGTGAAAAATTCTTCCTCAAATCATATCATACGCGGATACAAATTACTTGGATGGAATTTGGAGCTTCGGCCATAATATCACATAGAACATAAAAAGAAAAGTGTTCTATGACTATAATTTGTTTCAAGGGATAGAACTCGCATCAAGACAGAGGAGAGTAGTTATCAATAAGTGAAGGTACTTAAACTTTTTTTCTTTAAAGAATTTTATTTGTATAAAAAACTTTTTGATTTCAAATCAATCATATTAAAAACACACACATTATTTTAAGATAATAAGCCCAAAAATAAAAATAAAAATTTTAAGAATCACTAAACGTCCATAATATATCAAAAGGAACCACTCACCCTCCTTTACATAATTTATTGAATAACGAACATGACAATATCATCTATATGTAAAGACTTTATAATTAAATAGCTATTAGAAAAAGAAAAAAAATTAATACAAGAAAGTTGGTTACAGCCGGTAGATGAATAGATTGGAGAGAACACAACTACCATCGCTAATAGTAGAGGAAACATAATTAATATTGCAGCAATAATGTAGTGCTGTTATTTAATTTATCAAATAATATAGTTAAGGAATGTACCATGCTTCTTGGACCACAAATTAAATAATTGTGCAAATTGTGTCATAAGATGGAACATGTTACTTGACTAACTATTTATACATTTGTTTTTTAAATTATTAAATGCCCCTCTATATGCACTTCATTTCTATTTTTAAAAGATAAAAGATATCAATAATTTTTTACCAAAAAAATATTTAAGGCCCATTTACATAAAGTACTGGCGGTCTTTTAATGGATGGAAAAGATTGAAATTCTAACAAAATCCTCCCCTCAAATTTTTCTTAAAGAAAGTTTACTTAATTAAGAAATTTAAGACTAATTAATTTGAAACAGATATATTTGAAACAAAAGACCAAGTCATATTTAGTGCATGGCCCAAGTTTAATTTGTCCACGTACAATCCACAACAGCATCAACTCCACTTTATTCATCCGAGCATGAAGTCCAAGTTTTTGTCAGCTACACTACCGTAATCAACAGCAAGAATGCAATAAAAAAGGTTCAAAATAATTGCCTACTTTAAAGTCATTGCTCAACATGTATTGAAGCTACAGCATCCTCACACCAAAAGCCTCTCAATACTACTTCCACGTGAAGATTCAAAGACACGTGACTCTGTATATAATAGTTTTTCTTCTGTTGTAACAACTTGAACTTTCTAGAAACTCTTCCAGTGTATAAATCCAGCTATCACATTAAGAACAAGTGAGGAAAGAAAAACTCTCTCACTATTGAAGATTATATACTCAAGATTGAAATCTATAGCACATTCGTTAGTGGCTGTAGGCCATCAAATTTCTGATGATGAACTGGTCCTTTACATACTTGGAGATCTTGGCCCTGAGTATGAATCTGTTGTAGTCAATCTCACTGCTCTTGATTCAGTTACAATTCCAGAACTGCAGTATATGCTACAAACGCATGAAATGCGCCTTGAAAATTTCAATTCCATTGCCTTAGTTGATGTGTCTGCTGCGGCTGTACATGTTGCTTAAAAGAAACCGGCATCAGGATCCTCCTCTCAGTTCCCTCAGTCCTCTTTTCATGGCTTTTCAAATTCATTTCGTGGTCGAAACAGTAGAAGCAGATTTGGTCCACGAGGTGTTCGACAAAATTCCTCTCGGTTGCTCTGTCAGATTTGTGGAAAGAGTGGTCATTCTGCTATGAAGTGGTTCCACCGATTTGATCTCAGTTTCAGTGGTGTAGCATCATCTTCTTACAGCACCGATTTCATCCCCTCACCATCATCTGCACAAGTTAATCTGGCCTCTCCCTCCACAGTCACTGACAAAGCATGGTATATGGACAGTGGTGCTACACACCACGTCACTTCTCAAGACAATGCTATGAGTGCAAACACTGAGTATACTGGTTCAAGCAAGTTAGCTGTTGGTAATGGTGATACTCTAACCCTATCTCATATTGGTTCTAGCGCACTTTCTGCGTTTCGATCTCTCATTCTCAAGAATTTACTGCTTGTTCCTTCTATAAAAAAGAACCTTATTAGTATTTCCAAATTCACTACTGACAATGATGTTATCCTAGAGTTTAATTCATCTTCCTGTTGTGTTAAGGACAAACTCTCAAAGACAACTCTCCTCACAGGCACACTTCGTGATGGTCTCTACCAGCTGGATTTCTCCTCCTGGTCACCTCTCATCAAAACTTGTCCTGTTGCTTGCCATACATCTGTTACTCCTTCAAGTGCACGTTCTTTCTGTAATAAAACCAAACATGTAATCTCCCTGTGGCACAAGAGACTTGGCCACCCCAACTCTCATGTATTACGTCATGTTCTCAATCAAGTTTCTGTGCTTCTCAATAATATTTCCAATTTTTGTGAAGCCTGTAAACTTGGTTAAATGCATCAAATGACCTATGTCTTTACTCCTCTGAAAACAACACAACAACACAACCCTTTTTGATAGGTGATCTTAGGCCTTCTCAATCCCAAAAGCTAGTTCATGATAGGTGTTAGCATGTTATATAAAATAGTACGCCTATGTGCGCAAGTGCACATATCGCCTCAAGTAATATAATGAAAATAAGAGTATCGTCCCACAGAGAATTGGGTTACTAACTACTGACTCTAATCTAGCTTATGCTCTATTTGGATGACACCATTGAGTTTGAAAGACAAAATAGGAAAACAAGCATGCAAAGTCCTAAACTAACAAAGACTCAAGAAAATCTAAAACAAACTAAAAAGCCTTAGGACATATATTTCACCTAAACAATCATATATGAACCTCCTAATAAATCAACCAATGTTTATTTTCTTATAAAGATGACGATTTCATTAATGTACATGTGAATCTTTCTCAAGCATCCACACACTACCCCTAGAAAATGTTATACTGCACTGCCTCAAACCATCATAACTAAGAGTGCTATGAACTCTAAAAACATAAATACCACACCTAATTTCATGAATATCTCTTTCTCATGACAATTAAATGACATTTCATCCATGGTCTAGCTGAATCATCACTTTTCAATCTCTAATTGAACCATAAATCATGCAAATATTGGCCAAATACCCATAAGCATTAAGACTAAATGAAATACTCAACACATATGTGAAAATAATACATCAATCAATGGAAATTAGGAGAAATCCATACATTCATGTCTTTGGCTACATTCCTAACCCTAAGAAAACAAACTAAAACATATTTAAAGAAAATACAATCATTAAAACAAAGGGGGAAAGAGAGAATAAACAAATTTTAGTGAAGCTCCAATATCTTCTTCCTCCATTTCCTCATTCTTCAAGCTTTTCTTTCCAAAAGATGTATGCCCTAGGGTGTTTCCACCCAAAAGAGGGCTTCTCCCCACCCCAAAGCTCTCTTTTAATGTCCTAGAATGACCCCCCTTTGGTATCTGATAAGACCAAAATGTAAATACAAATTTATGACACTATTACCAAAGGACTATTATCTAATCCCCGGCAACGGCACCAAAAACTTGTTCAGACCAAGCTATCTAATGAGCTCAGTGTATGCCAAACTTCTAGTACTACAACCCAAGAACTATTTAGTCCCCGACATGGCACCAAAAACTTGATACCCTGATTGGTTTAGATGCCAAAATTTATTTGCTCGTTTTGTAAAATTTATTCAATTAAAAATTTAGTTAGTCTTGATTACTGCAAGTGCACACGTCATACAAATAATAAAAGTGGATATTTAAAGTCCAGATATCATTTCCACGAGGAATGATGATAAATCAAAAGACTAACTACTCCTAACACTAAGATCATTACTATTCGAACTCCATCACACATGATGAGGAGGACAAAAAATGTTCTTCCTAAATTGTATTTCTTAATATACATAAAAATAATTTCTACTGAAAATGAATTGAGCTTGCATTGAATGAAACCAACTGGAACTAGATCAATGGGTAATAATCAATTTCTACACCATATCGTCTCGCAGCTCGTCAAGTTAAAGTCGAGTTTGTTAGCATGCATGGTAGTATGATTTGAATTTTCCTTAACCATATTTCTACCGACAGAGGCTCATGTCTATTTCGATTCATGAAACTTTAATCAGCTACTTGTATGATAGAACCCCTATTTCTAAGATTTAAGTATTTTTCCTTTTCAGTATTTCATACCCAGAGCTTAGGACTGGAAAATTATTGCTCTTATAGACAGGACACTGCAAGCCTTTTCCAATTTGATTGACATCTCATCCTACATTTTTGATCAAAATTTTCATATCCTTGATTAGATAATTGCTAACATAGGATCTGGATCAAGTCATCAGAAAGAGGAGATACCTCCGATTGATTAGACTGATACTTCATTCAACTATCCTCGCTATGGAGTAAGTCAGGTGATCTATCCGAGTAAATTCCATCAAAGTTCATTAGTTCCCCGTATTAGTTTACCATATATAAGACAAGAAACGTTTCTATGCTCTCGATTCTCCATATCTCGTTGCTCAAAGGGCCTTCCTATATAAATCGTGAAAGATACAACACCTTGCTTGGGTACATGGTACTAGTACTGGGAATGGTTAAATTAAAAAATAATATCAATCAAATAAATTTAGATTTAATCTAAAGCCTTATTCGTTATAAAAGTAAAATGACTATCATCATGGACCCATTTCGCAGATAGAGAATCTAATTTTTCGAACGGTTTAATGCCATATAAGTGACTACCGGATCAGAAAATTCATCGGGGTTGCAAACAAATCGAAATAAAATGAATTCCAGAAACTATCCATCCTCCATTTAGATCAAACAGTCATGAGAAAGATGATTTTATAAATAAATTCTAGCTCAAAGCTACATTTCAGTTCAATACCCTAATCAATAAATTGAAACGAAAATCTAACTAAAAATAAAAGAAAAGCTATACTGAACTAAATCTACTAAAATGGAAAATAAAATAAAAATAAAAGAAAAAAAATAAAAATATTCAAGAGTCTTCAACTACCTAGACGTCTTGGAGTTGCGTAATAATACGCGTCTCAGATATGACTATTTATAGACTTTCCAAAGGTCGGCCATCAATGATTGCGTCAGGATCCCAAAAATTCTGTGGCCCAAATTCGGTTACTTGTCGCAACACGTAAAGTCCTATCGACAGTAGCTCACAGATCCTGTCATCGTCTATGTCGATCTCGTTTTCTCATGTGACCTGATCTCTGATCTCCTTCTTGAAATTTTGTTGCGATAGACTTTGTGATAATGTCAAAGAGAATTTCGTAGCGTAGTCTTGTTTGTGTCAGAATACGAGTGCCTCGTCGATACTAACTTGTTTGCAATTGCAAATTTTTCATGTTATTCAACTTCGAATGTTAAGTGACATAATTTTTCAAGGTCATGACAAATATTCTTTTATTTAGCCTCGTAAACTTGTCGCGACAGTAGTTTTCTCCATGTCGCTTAATGCACTTCTTTTATCTTTCACAATTTCTATCTTACGTAGAAACTTCTTTATCGCAACCGACTATCGTTCCTTGGCCCATGTAGCTTGTTGAGCTATTTGTTGAGACAGAAATCTATGTTGCGACACACTTGACTTGGCTTATCTCAGCTCTCATTCAATTTCTGTCGTGACAGGATTTGCTTTTGTCGCGACAGAAGTCTATCATTCCATAGCTTTTTATGTCGCAACATAAAACTTCTTTGTCGCGACGAGAACTCCGCTTCACTTTATACGTCGTGCAAATACGAATTTTTGTCGCCAGTTCTCTTGTTGCTCTTCAACTTCTTGTCGCGACCGAGAATTCACCTCCCTTATGTTTTGTTTGTCGTGACATAAATAATCTTGACTCTTGGTTGTGATTTCTATATGTCTTGTCGCGACAGGATTCCCTTTGTCGCGACAAGCTTTTCTTCCTTTAGCCGAGTCATGTAGAAAACTTTGTCGCAACATAAAAAACACTTGTCTCAGATGACTTGTGTTATATTCTTTCCATTTTTTGTCGCGACAGAACTGTCTTTTGTCACGACAGAATTCATCTGTTTTTCTTCAGCCTTTTATGTTGCGACATAGGAAATAATGTCACGACACAGCTCCCATGCTAGTTGTAATGATCCTTATCGCAACACAAAATCTCTTTGTCGCGACAGAATTACTCCTTCAGTGTTGAGTTCTGCCTAGGCTTTGTTGCGACATTTTTAGTTGCTGGTTGCGACATAATCCCTTTGGCCTGTTAGAAATTGTGTCACGACATACAAAAACTGTGTCATGACAAATACTGCTGCATTTTCCACTTTTCTGCTTGTTTTCTCTCTTTTTCAATTAACACCTGCAAAACACAAAGTTGGTTAATATTCTATAATTTGACATTCAAATAGATCTGAAACTGTTAAAAACATACCAAAAAAAGGACTAAAAATAGATGAGTTTTAGACTCATTAGTACCCCTCCAATTTGGGCTTAAAATGGGCAAAACAATAGCAAATCTGCGTGTTGGGCCCGACATCCACGCTGTAGCGTGGTAAATCTCACGTAACAACGTGGTTAATCTCACGCTGCAGCGTGAGCACTATTCACAGCATGCCCTGTTTTTCCTCCTTTGCTTTCCGATGCCATAACTTTCTTGTCAGAACTCCAAATTGAGCAATCTTGGTATTGTTGGAAAGCTTAGAGAGTTTAGAATATGAATATGGTCAGAAAGAACACTTTAGATTTGATTGTAAAGACTGAATCCACAAAGTATGCCAACTAATCATATTTTTAGCACTTTTCCTCATTCCTTCAACTTCCAAAGCCATAACTTGATCAGTCAAAGTCCAAATTCAGTGAATAAGGATTCTTTAGAAAGCTTGGGAAGTCTACTATCTATCCATACAAATATTGGAGCCTTGGAAGGTCATTCTGCATCTGAAAAGATCGAAATACAATAGCTACTGTTGAATGTTTAATTTGTTGATTTTTGGACCTCTTTTTGCTCATTTTTGCTCATTTTTGCTCAATAATTGACTTAATCACAAAATTGAGAAGATAGAGCATTATGACACTTATTTATCTAAAAACAAAATAATAAAAACTAAGCAACATGGAGATAAAATGAGTATTTAAGATACTCATCACCTACTCATGTATGCCAACTCAAGAAAGCTCTTTATGGCCTTCGGCAGGCCCCTCGTGCTTGGTATGACAAGCTGCGTGCTGCTCTTCTTACCCGGGGCTTTAAAAATTCAGTGGCAGACTTGTCTCTGTTCTACTTAAACCAACATGGCCTATTTTTGCTTTTATTGGTGTATGTGGATGACATCCTCATTACCGGTGACTCTCCTGATATTCAGCGTGTTATCAGTGATCTACGTCAGCATTTCGCTCTAAAAACCCTTGGACCTGTTCATTACTTCTTAGGCTTTGAGGTGGTTCGTACTGAATCCTCCATTCACCTCTGTCAGTTGAAATATGCTCTTGATCTCCTTCGTAAAACGCATATGGAGTATTCCAATCCTTGTGCTTCTCCAATGATACTCAGCAACAAATTATCTTCGCATGACAGCCCTTAGTTTGAACACCCTTCCCTTTATCAAAGCACCTTGGGTGCTCTCCAGTATCTTACCTATACCAGGCCTGACATTTCTTTCACAGTTAGCAAACTTAGCCAATTTCTTCAGGCTCCTACTGTGAATCATTGGAAGGCCTGCAAACACCTCTTAAGATATATTCGAGGCACCCCCTCTTTTGGCCCCACGTTCACACCCGCTTCTGTTCTCAAGTTAGAAGGTTTTTCAGACTCTGATTGGGCTAGTAACTTGGATGATAGGAAGTCCATGAGTGGTGTTTGCATTTTCCTTGGCCCCAATTTAATTGCCTGGAGTTCTCGTAAACAGAGGGTTGTTGCATGTTTCTGCACAGAATCAGAATATCGTGCTCTTTCTTCTGCTTCTGGGGAGTTGATTTGGGTTCATAATCTGCTTCATGAAGTTGGTCTAACTCTTCAAACTTACCCCCCTGTTCTCTGGTGTGACAACCAAGGGGCTCAAGCTCTAGCCATGAACCCAGTCTATCATGCCAGAACGAAGCATGTGGATTTGGATGTCCATTTCATTCGTGACCTCATTTGGACGTAAGTATGTTCCCACCGAGTCTCAAACAGCTGGTCCGCTTGAGGGGGCGTATTGAAGCTACAGAATCCTCACGCCAAAAGCCTGTCAGTCGAAGATTCTAGAAGACACGTGACTTGCATAATAGTTTTTTCTTTCTGTTGTAACAACTTGAACTTTCTAGAAACTCTTCCAGTTTATAAATCCAGCTATCACATTAATAACAAGTGTGGAAGGTTTATCTCTCTAACCTGCTCTGTTTTGAGACCTTCAACAATATGATGTTAACTTGAAAAAATTGTTATCACGTTCTCATATCTGCTTCTCAAAGTAAGGAAAGAAAAAGAAAAACTATTCCGAAATCATTTTTTTCATTAAGTTAACCTAGCTAGTGGAGCATCCGATATTTTTCTTTGTCATGAAAAAAAAAATTAAAAGATAAAATAAGATTAAGATATATTAGGATGTAAGATGGGTCATAATAAAATTGAAAAACCAACTTGTCCAAGCACCCAGTGATACAGAATATTTGGCAACCTCATGTTTTTCACAAGAGTATGCCTTATCTGCTGCAAACTTCTCATGCCCAAAAAATATTCTTTCTTGTCCCAATATTGTCTGCATGAGCTATACACAATATTAGATTGATTCAGTAATTAATCCTAGAAATCATGTTAATTGACCAAATCTTGTATATAGATATAGAACAATTTTGCAGAATAACTTAGAAATCAAGTGATAGTTGACCAATCTTGTATAGATATAGAAACAATTTGTTTTCCCTTTAGACCTAATTTTTGTGATGTAATCAGATCTATATATTGCCTCTGCTTAGAGAAGAATACATCTTTGAATCTTTCAGAAACTCTTATTGTTTGGACTTGTACGAGCAGTTTGATCCCAAAGAAGTCTGCAAGAAACCATCATATATGTATTTTTCCCTCGAAACCCATCACCCTCGTAAAGTCGTGAGTTCGAGTGGTGGACTTCAAAGAAGCTCGTGAAAGATTGATGGGAAAGCTATGATGACATCTGAAGAAAATCAACCGTCGCTTACTCGCAAATGTTGCCCATCCGTATTATTGGTAAACATCCGTATTTTCTCGCAACTTCTAAGAATAGGAACTTTGATTATTGATACAGGCATCCGATCACATGACGAGGGACTCAAACATTAAAATATGTTCTCCTCTTCAATCAGCTATTTCCACCGCCATTGCAAGACTCTCCTATTACGGAAGGACTGTTATCTTGTCTAATACTCTCACATTGATACATCAACTGTTGTTCCATCTCTTGAAATACAACCTTTAACTGTTAGCCAGTTCATTCTCCAACTCTCGCTTGTACCGTAACTTTTGGCCCTCATTTTGTGCTCCACATTCTAACCCGAAGATCTTTGGTTATGGTGTTGACGGGGCAAACTTTACTCACTTTGTGAGTCGCTAAAGAACGGGGACTAAAATTGGCCGCAAATCAAACTAGCGTAAAGACAAGGCTCGAAAATCATATGGTTATGACAATCAGAGATTAGGACATCTTTCTTTATATTATCTTAATAAATTGCAACTACAATTTTTTCAGATCGAATGATAGGGAATTTCATTTTCAGACACTTGTGAACTGCCAAGAGCCATCGTATTTATTCACCAAGTCCGAATAAAAGTTCGTAACCTTTCGTTATTCACTCGAGCCTGGGGTCCCGCAGTTGTTCCCATATCTAGAGCTCGTTACTAGAAATTTATTGATGGAATGCACTAGAATGACTCGGGTGTCCCTACTTATTAAAAAGTGATGTGTGTCTAGCATTCCAGAATTTTCACAAATGACCTCACACCCAAAGGTCAAAAGCAGATTTGTGTTTGGCAATCCGAGCATGGTAATCGAGTTTATAGATGCCTCTCTTGCACTTTTTGAGCAACCATGGAACTGGCCATCGACCTCATGCACCCATGCTCCACAAACAAAATGGATTCGGCAGAGAGAAAGAATAGGACAACTTTTGAGGTGTTATATTCTCTTCTCGGCATGAACATGCCTCGATTTTATCGGGGGTGAAGCCGTGAAATCCGCCGCCTACCTCATCAACCGAACACCTTCTCGAAAGTAATAGACTTTCAAACCTCAACAGAAATTGCAACTCTTACTTCTCTAATTCCCCATATTCCGAATCTTGAACCTCGAGTTTTTGGATGCACTGTGGAGTGTTCACATCCCCAAAATCTTGAGAAATCAACTTGATCCATGTGCAAATGAGGTTTTGTTGGCTACTCGACCTTCAAAAGGATATAGTGTGCTATGATCCACAAACCTGAAAGCTACATGTGAGTCTAGATGACCCACCCGACCGACCGCCATGATCCGAACCAGTCCGGGATGCCACTAAAATCACTCAAAATCACATTCAAGGAAAGGACATTTAAATTGGGCAAGCTCTTATAAACATTTACATTTAACAAAATCCATTTACAATGTAGGCATCCAAGCTCTTTCAAAATGATTTTACAAATAGATGTACAAGATTCAAATTGTTTATACAAAATATCCATAATGTTAACACATGAAATGAGGCACATGCCGGAGCATACCCGAGATCTTCTTCTTTATGACTCCGATCGCTCCTCATCTGGGTCCGCGATCGACACTATCTATCACTGCACTGCCAAGATTGGTAAAATACGCTTAAGCATTTTCATGCTTAGTGGTTCTATACAATCCATTCTCATTTCAAATTTTAAAACACCATGCAATTTTAATATCTAACTTTCTAATCATTTGGATGATCAATATAAATACAATACATATACTTTGTTATATATATATACAATAAATTATAGTCTGATCATCTCATAAATACATTTTCATAATCATTATTTGCAATTCAAATCAATTCAAATATGTCACAAATTCAATTCCGCTTCCCGACATTCAATTCACTCAAAATCAATTCCGCTATGCCAATCAAATCAGTTATGCCAATCAATTCAGTTATGCCCTTAACTAATTTAACCTATGTTCGATATACAGATATCAGTCATCGCACGTCCTTACTGGGTCAGCAGTCGCAGATCACATGGTTTTATAACATAGTACGTGTCTCACTGGCCGCTGATCGGTTATAAACAATCAAATAGTGAACACTACCGATACGGAACCCCTACGGCCGCATCGATATGACATCACATTCGCAAGATCGTTTATTTGACCCTATTGGTATACCAATCTATCCTTGATGCGAAATAAACGGTTAACATTCTATTAAGGGCGTTCAACTTTAGACAGCAAAATATAGTATAACATTTACGCCAGGATAAACAAATATTTTCAATAATCATGAAATTTTTATATAAACATTTCACAATCACTTTTCTCAAATCAATTAAATCAATTCATGCTTTCAACAAACATGCAAAAACTTGAAAGGAGGAACAGAGTTCAGAGGAACAAACATTTCAAACTTGGAATGAGAATAGATTTAGAAGAACAAACCCAAAATCTTTGCACTTTGATTCCAACTCTTGGAATCTCAATCATTAGCTTGTCTTTTCCTCCTCTTCACCCTATTCCAAAACCATTAAAGAATAATATTATTCATGCGTACTAGTAGTTTTGTTTAGATTGATTGAGGTTATTATGAGTTCCACTTAAAACAAGATATATATATAGGGTTATGGATTCTTGACTAATGGGCTTTCCATAGAGTCAAAGAACACCCGAATCGAGTTCGACGAAGGAGCTGATGACCTTCCGTCGAGGTCATACACTACCAACTCGAACTCGACGAGCGCATCTGAACCCGACGAGCCTCTACCTACCACCTCGTACAAACATCTTCTATACCCTCGTGAATATCGTATTCTTTGACTCAATGGGTCGTATAGAGTCCAAGAACACCGAATCGGAGTTCAAACGAAGGAGATATGATCTTTCAAGTTGGAGGTCATGCGAAAGTAAACCCCGTACGAGCCGACTAATCGACTTAGCCGCATCAAGTGACGAGCCTTATTAAAACACCGGTTCGACATCTAATATTTCTCCGCATATATGAATGTATTCTTTGACTCAATGGGTCGAGAGCCTAACACCCAAACGGAAGCTCAAACGCGACATGACTGCCGAGGAACGGCGCAGCCGCCTTACGAGCCGCCACCGCTGGGCGACACCGCTCACCGACGGCCCGTCGACGACTACCGCCGCAGATGACCACCGGCTCACCGACGACTCTCTTTGCTCGACGTGACCCACCAATCGTTGGACGACCACGTCACCGACGACCTTGTTTGATCTAATCGCTGACGAGCACCGCTCAATCGACGACCTTGCCAGACACCCACCAATCGTTGATCGACCACCGCTCACTGACGCACCCTTGCTTGATCACCCCATGGCTGAGTCGCACGATTTGACTGTTCAGACAAAGACCATAATCTCTGGTCTACAAACCCACTGAGAAATTGCGCCCACATCAAGTTAATTGATGTGGCTACAATTTACTAGAAGGACACACTCTACCAATAATTCTTCACTTCGTACCCAAAAATCAGCTCTAAGGTCTCGGGCTATCGCACTACCACAATGTGGCAGCTTCCCATGGTTTAAAATGCAACCAAACTTTCCCCTAAGTCCATAACTACCCAACAACTCTGGGGTGGCAGAAGTTACAACTAAGCAGAGAAGACCTACCCCCATAGAGTTTGTCGAAGTCCCCTGTCCTGGCCCCACTTGTAGTCTGTCACTAGGAGGGATCTCCCTTCAGGTTTCGGCCGAGACCTATGGTCCGATCGTCGGTGCAATCTAGAGAGAAGGTGGAGCCTCTCTCTTAACTTTCCTTTCTCCATTTTTCTTTTCTTTTTTGACTACCTTTAATCGATTTTTAAAAGGAGTGAAGCTTCCTCCCTCTTCCTACAGTCGCTACATGTCATTTCCTTGATTTTTTTTCCTTACTCATTTATTTTCTAATATCACTTGCATAAACTTATTTACACTGACCTTGGTCCCCATTTTACAATTTCTATATTTTCTTTTTCACTGGGTTCATTTCTCGATTCAACAATCATCTAATCATTATTAAAAAATTTTTAAAAATACCTAAGTTGGCTCAATTATACCCTAATATATGGCTAATTTTTATTATAAAAATTTTAGGGTATTTTTGGGGTGTTACACTAGATGCCTCTTTCCGAGAATTAGAGCCTTATTACTCCGGGGGAGTCTCAAAATTCTCTTTGTGTGGGAGATTCAAGGAAGACTGGAGGAGGTGCTGAGTTTGATCTAGTTAGAAGGAGGTGAATGCAGAGAATATTTCAACAAGAGAGTGGTGTGAGGTGGGACAGAGTTTATTGAGCGGGGGAAGAGGTGTGAATGAACATTTTAAGCATGTTGTGCAAGAAGGTCAGATTCCCGGCTAAACAATAAAGCCGCAGAAAGATTTCAAAGAGATGTTTTTCTCTAAAATGAGGCAATATATAGATACAATTACATCCTAAAATTAGGTTCCTAAAAAGGAAAACAAATAGTTTCTATATCTATATGCATTGGTCAACTATCATGATTTCAGATTAATTACATAAATGTTTCTATATCTATATATAAGATTTGGTCGACTAACAGATTTCTAGGATTAATTACCACCAATTCCACATTATGCATAACTCATGCATACTCCCTCAAGTTGGTGCATAGATGTCTATCATGCCCAACTTGTCAATTATACCATGAAAACACCTTCCCCGAAACCGGCCTTTGTGAGCATATCGCCAACTCGACTGATTGAATAAATGGTACTGTATAATCTTTCATCAACTTCTCCTCGGCAAATGACGATCAACTTCAACATGTTTAGTGCGATCATGAACAGATTTGGTGCAATTTGAATGGCTGCCTGATATTATCACAATGGAGATTCACAAAGGTCCAATCCCCAAGTCCTCAAGATATATTCTTATCCATAACACCAGATACACCATGAGCTATACTGAATTCACTTTCAAGATTTATCTATGTTACCTTTCTCGCCATTTCTAAGTGATAAGATTACCTTTCCACAAAAGCAAGTAATAAGATGTGGACCTTCGATTGTTTGATCACCCGCCCAATCGACCGCGTATCCTTTCCAATGTTAGAGATACTCATTTTTTTGAGAACAATTAAACCCTTTCCCCCGGGAGCACTCTTTAAGTATCTTAAGATCCGATAGATCGGCCTATATGTTCTTTAATTTCTAGTAATGATGAATCAAGCTCACAACGCCTGTGCCGCATATGATATATCCGGGGCCTTGTGTGTGATAAGTAGAATAATCTTCCAACTAATCACTACAACCCACCCTTTGTCTATCGGGGCTCGTCCGGGAGAATTTCGAGCTTATGGGATTCATTTCATGGGCGCCTCACCGGTTTGCAATCAAGCATTCCGGTTTCTAAGTAGAAGATCTAACACATATTTTCGCCGTGAAAGCAAGATTCCGTTTTGATCTTGCTACCTTAATTCCCAAAAAATATTTAGTTTACCGAGATCCTTCATTCTGGGTACCAGTGTTAAATACTCCCTGTAAAGCTTTCATTTTGCTGGTCATCTCCGGTCAAGACCATATCATCAACATACACAATTAAAGTCAAGATTTCTTCCTTCTTGTGTTTTATAAACAAAGTGTGATCTGAGTTACTTTACTTATAGCCGAACTCCTTCATTGTAGTCGAGAATCTCCAAAATCATGCTCTAGGTGACTATTTTAGCCCATACAATGACTTTTTTAATTTACAGACTTTACCTTTACATGAAGAGCCATTTTTAACTCCGAGTGGTAGCTCTATGTAGACCTCTTCTTCCAAATCTCCATTGAGGAAAGCATTTTTAACATCAAATCGCCAGCAGAGGCCAATCTCATTCACGCTATAGATATAAGAATGCGACTTGACATCTTAGCCACCGGTGCAAAAGTATCCCGATAGTCTATCCTATACCTTGCGCATATTCCTCGCACCAGTCTGCTTTATATCTGTCAATACTTCCATCTGGTTTGAGTTTCACCGTGAATAATCTATCTGCATCCAATTGCCTTCATTCCTTTAGGTAGTGGAACAAGTTCCCAAGTGGCATTCTTTTGTAGAGCCTCCATCTCTTCGTTTATCGCCTTTCTCCATTTTGGATCAGCCAATGCATCCTACACATTACTAGGAATAGAAACCATGAATAAATTGATTAACAAGAATGCATATGATTCGGCCAACTCATGATGACATATAGTCATAATTAGGTATTCGTTCGCTTCGTGATCGTTCATATCGGTTGAACTCCCCATTTAATCTTTTGTGGATATCTAGGAGCTGTATTTTCTGTAGAAACATATGTTTCATTAGACTCTCTGGGTTCACGTGATTCATAATTACTGGCGCGAACGACTCGGGCTGATTCTTTGTGCCAATGGTGCAGACGGGGCAACTCGGGTATCGGGTGGTGATTCACTCGCTTCATGATTTGATCACATCCTTGTTGCACAACATGCTTAAAATGTTCATTTATCTCTTCCAACTCAATAAACTCATCACCTCCACCACTCTCTTGTTGAATATTCTCCAACTCAATAAACTCATCACCTCCACCACTCTCTTGTTGAATATTCTTTGCATTCACCTCTCTAACTCGACAAACTCGCTGATCTTCCTCCATTCTCTTCACTCGGAGCTTCCGAAGAGAATTTTTTAGAGATTCCCCGAGTAATAAGGCTCTAATTTTCGGAAAGAGGCATCTAGAGTCAGCATAGCTTTCTGCTCTAGGATCATAGCACTTATATCCTTTTTGAAAACGAGTAGCCAACAAAACACATTGTTTTCAGACATGGATCAAATTTATTTTCAAGATTGGGATGTGAACATATATGCAGTTCAAAATCCAGAGTTCAAGATCTTAAGATGGGGAATTGAAAGTAAGGATTGCAATTTTTGTTGGAGGAGTTTGAAATATTACTGAGAAGGTGTTCGTTGATGAGGTAGGCATTAGATTTCACGCCTTCACCTCTAATAAAATGTAGGCATGTTTACGCGAAGAGGGAGGCACGCACTACCTCCAAAAGTTGTCTATTCTTTCTCTCTGCCAATCCATTTTGGCTGGAGCATGTGCATGAGGTCTGATGATTCATTCCATGGTTGTCGTACCACGAGAGAGGCATCTATAGTCTCATTACTACGTCGATTGCCAACGAATTTGCTTTTGACACTGGGTGTGAGTCATTTTGTGAAAATTGAATGCTGTGACACACATCACTTTTTTTAATAAGTAGGACACCCCAAGTCATTCTAAAGGTATTCATCAACAAATGTTACAAAGTAACGAGCTCTAGATATAGAGGGAACCTTTGCAGGACCCCAAACATCAGAGTGAATAACTTCAAAAGGTTATGAACTTTTATTCAAACTTGGTGAATAAGAAATACGGTGGCTCATCCGGGCCAGTAAGTGTCACAATGAAATTCTATCATTCACTCGAAAAAAATTATGGTTGTAATTTCAAGATAACCAAAAGAAAGATGTGTCCTAATCTACGTGTGCCATAACCATATAGTTGCTCGAGCCTGTCTTTATCATAGTTTGATTTGCCTCACCGATTTTCGATCCCCATTCTCTCGGCAACTCTAAGTAGTGCTTCTATTCCGGTCTAACACCATAACTAAGAATCTTCCCCAAGTTAGAATGTTCGAAGACACAAAATGAGGGGCCAAAAGGTTACAAGATGTTTAGAGTCAAGTAATTCAAGCACATACAAAAGGTTGTATTTAAGAGATCGAACAACAAGACAGATTCAATGTGAGAGAGACAAGATAATGTATCCTTCCCCGCACAGGGGAGGGAAGCATTTATCAAGGTGGAAATAACCTGATTGAGAAGAAGTGGAGAATAGATTTTAATCGACCGAGTCCCTCTGGCCGTGATCGGATGCACCTGTATCAATAATCCAGTTCTACTTGGGTTGCAGAAAATACGATGCTTCTACCAATAATACCTCTGATGGGCAACATTTTCAATAGGGCAATCGGCTGATTTTCTTCCACGATGTCATCATAGCTTACGCAATCTTTACGAGGCTTCGAGAAGTCCCACTAATTCGAACTCACAAAGCAGCCTTTTAATGAGGGTGATGGGTTTCAAGGGAAAAATACGTATACGATGGTTTCTTGCAGACTTCTTTAGGCTCCCTATTTACTAATCAGGCATAGGTCAATTTTTTGCTTGGTCTCCATGGCTTACTCCATAGAAAACATTCTTGATAATTTAACATAAAAAATGACGGAGGTCTTATCAAAGGTCCAGGCCTCTCCTTCTCCCATCACTGATTCCTGATATTCAACTCCAACATCAAGTTGGGATGGTCTAACTATGGATTATGGTCCTTGTGCTGTTGAGATGTTTATCTCGTGAAAAGAAAACCGATACATCAATGGAGACCACTTCCAACCATTAGAAACCTAATTCTCCTTTCAGATGGCTGACCGAGAATGCTATGGTGAAAGGCCGGTTGATCAACCCATGGACCATTCCTGGTTGTGAACTTATTCGCCACCCAACTACAAGGTGTATGGGATTCAAGCACACAACATACTTTGATGGAACCGATACCGCAGTGAGCACGAAGCTTGCTACGCCGTATCTCAATGAAACAAGCAGGCAGATCTATAGAAAAATATTATAACGATCTACAGGGTTTGTGGCGGGAGATCGATTTTTGTCGACTGAATCCAATGAAATGTGTGTTACAAGAGGAGCGAGTATATATTTTTCTTGACGGACTAGATGATCGAGTGGATCTTGTTCGGAGCGATGTTCTTCGTCTGAAACCTTTCCCTTCAATCGGTGCGCATATGCTCACGCTCAGTGAAGATCTGACTAACTGTGATGATATCCGAGAAGCAGTAACCAGTGGTGTCAAGTATGGCCACCAAAGGCGTGAGATCTAGCAAGTCACAAACTTTACTAAAGTCTGGGTCTTCCTCACAATCTAGAGGTCATTTTGATGGGAATAAGTGTACTATCATGGGAGTACAAACATACCCGGAGACTTATTTCAAAGTATGGTTACCTGTGATCGTGCATGAATTACAAGCCCAAAAGAAACGATGCTTCTACAACCAAGACGCCGGGAGGGTCGAGTACTAGTGGTCTTGATCGGTCTCAACCATCCTCTTTATTCCATAGAACCTTCATCAACCCCGCATCAAGGCAATCGAATAAGTTTTGCGCCCACCACTTCGTAATGATGGTGCCTGGATTATCGACCGAGCAACGGACCATATGACATTTGACCCAAATGACTTCTCCAACATGACTCCATGGAGGACTTGCATCGGCTAATGCCAACGGGGGCAACTTTACCCAACATGTATCGGAACCTCGTGCTATCGGTTTCCTCTTTCTTTAGCTCACACTTTGCTCCATCTCTCCAACAAGTTGATGTCCGTGAGTCAAGTCACTAAAGAGCCACTGTGTTGTAACGATCTACTCTACTTTAACTCTTTAGATACTCAAGAAGGAGATTATCGGTGTGGTACTAAGAGGGGGGGACTGTACTACTTAGATGATTTCGCCACGAAAAGCACATCACACGCACTACGTACTAGCAGCCACGAATCCATTTATTTGCATATGGCATAGGCATTGGGCACCTTATCATTTGGCTATCTCCGCATCTATTCTTATCTTTATTTTCCCGCCTCATAATGTGGACTTTAAATGTGATACATGTATCAAGGCTAAAAGCCAACGGTTCTTATCCGGTTAGCTTGAATAAGACTAATGCTCCATTTGCATTCATACACTCCGATGTGTGGGGACCGTCCCCGATAACTACCCCCTCTGGTCACCGTTGGTTTGTAGTTTTTGTCGACGATTGTACTCGAATGACATGGCTCTATCAGCTAAAAACCAAAGACGAAGTTTTCACCATTTTTCAAGCATTTCATGCCATGGTTCAAACTCAATTCTCTTCCAAGATAAGAGTTCTTTAATCTGATAATGGTGGGGAATTCACCAACTGAAGATTTCAGGCCTATTTCCAACAACATGGCCTCCTTCAAAAACCTCTCATGCCTCAAACACCAATAAACAAATGGTGTCAGCGAGAGAAAACTGGCCATATTCGGAAACATCCCGTGCTCTTCTCCTCGGTGCAATATGTGCCGAGTCACATTGAGGATGTCAAGCCACCGCCAGACCAATCAATGCAAGCTAAAATTCACCCCAAAACCCTCTTACAAATCCTCTCACCCATATCCTCCTTCCTTCACTAGTGATGCTTCCTCCCGCATCCTCGGGTGTGTTTCTTTCATTATCTCCACAAGAATCAACGCACTAAACTAGGGGCTCATGTGCCGTCAAGGCTTGTTTTCGGGCATGGATTACAAAAAAGGCTTCAGTGCTATGACCCTAATACCCACCGAACCAATATCACCATGGATGTTGGCATTTCTCGAGTCCGGTGAATTTCTACCAATTGCACTCCAATTCCTCCTCTTCGTGGGAGACTCATAGAATTGTCAAAACTGGTTGATGGCCAATGGAACTGGAAATAGAGAGGTTGGAGCAAAGATGAGGCACCACCGTAGAGTGAACCCCATCGAATTGAGAAATGAAGTCAAGTAAATGAAGAACCGAAAATGCAGTATCCCCTAATCCTCACTTCTCCGCATTCAAGGCCCTCCCCTCCCGAGAATGTCCCTCGGTGGGTAAAGTACTCCTACCGCACTTGTACATGCACATCTTGATTCTTCTTACCGGTTATGTGTTGCCTTAGACAATAATCGTGGAAACCATCAACATGATACACTCTGGGATGAAGAAGAAAGAAAATCCAAGTACCCAATTGCAAATTATGTATCTACTCATATCTGTCTGGTCATCAAGACTTCACTCAAGCACTATTCCTCCCCGCCATGGCCCCAATACCGTTGAGAAGCGTTATCCGATCCAAAGTGGGCGAAGCAATACAAGAAGAACTAGCCTTAAAGAAAACAATAATTGAGGTTGGTTCCACTACCATAAGGAAAAAAAATAGTGGGATGCAGATGGGTGTTCTCTATAAAATACAAGGCTGATGGATCAATTGATCGATACAAGGCGAGGCTTATGGCGAAGGGGTTTACCCAAACGCATGGCATAGACTACTTAGAAACCTTTTCACCAGTAGCTAAACTGAATACTGTTAGGGTCTTACTATCTCTTGCAGCAAATTTGGACTGGCCACTACATCAACTTGAAGTAAAATGCTTTCTACCACAACCTGGATTGAGGAGGGTATACATGGAGGTTCCACGACATGCGGGATCGATTGAGACCAAAATTGTTTTGTAAATTAGAGGGCGTTGTGAGTGGATCAAACAATACCAATGGCATAATTGGACGACGAGTTCAGCTATGAGAAAGTATGGCTATCGCCAAAGTAACCAGATCATAATTTTTCAACGAAGACAAAAGCAGCAAGGCACAAGATTATTGTAGCTTCGGCGATGGACAGGTGCAATACGGATAGCCGAGAGGACTCTCGGCAGCCGGTAAAGGCACCGTTCTTCGATCGAAACGGTTGTCAGAGGCCCGCGCTTCGGTAACAGTAGCAAATGCCAGTACATTTCAACAGTCAGAAAATGACTACGACGGGAAGTGGACAGCCCAGCTTTTAAACCTGTAGATGGCTAGAATCAGCAACTGATAGCCAATAATCTATCGCAAAAGCCAGCCTACAAGGTGAGGTATCAAAGAAGGGAAGCTCTACGCATTTATCCTCACACTGCCCGCACATCGGGCTACGCTCAGAAGCTTGGTAAGCCACCCCATGCATAATCCGAGTGAAGACCACATGGGTCTTGTAATCCGAATTCTCCACAATCTAAAGTCATCACCAAGGAAAGGACTACTGTTCTCCAAGAACGCCAATTTGAATATTGAAGGGTACACAGATGCAGACTGGGCCGAGAACATCTTGGATAGAAAGTCTACCTCAGGTTACTTTACATTCGTGGGAGGAAACTTAGTTTACTCCGGGGGAGTCTCTAAAAATTCTCTTCAGTGAGAGCCTGGCGGAAGAGAATGGAGGAGGTGTCAGGTTTATCGAGTTAGAAGAGGTGAATGCGCAGAAATATTCAACAAGAGAGTGCGAGGGTGATGAGTTTATCGAGATGGAGAATATCTCAACAAAGAGTGGTGGAGGTGATGAGTTTATTGAGTCGAAGAGAATGAACATTTGCCATTGTCATAACAAGGTCGTGATCACAATCATGAAACGAGAGTGAATCACCACCGATACCCACGTAGCTGCTGCTCCCCATCTACACCACATTAATCGAAGAATCAACCCATCGTTCCTCCTCAAGTAAGTATGAATCCTGTGTTTGAGAGTCTAATTAAACATATGTTCCTATAAAAATACAAATTTTAGGATATCCAGCAAAAGATTGAATGGAGTTCCAAAAAAACAAGATGAACCTGATCCGGCCAAGACCAACACCAATTAACAACTATGTGTCATCTCATAAAGAACTAATCGCATGCGATTTAATGCTAATCTGAATTGGTCTACGCTCTATTCCTAGTAATGCAGTGTGATGCATCAAGGATCCAAATGGAGAAAGTATGAACGAAGAGACGGAGGTTCTAACAAAAGAATGTCACTTGGGAACTTGTTCACTACCTAAAGGAATGAAGGTACCTGATGCAGATGGGTGTTCACTATGAAACTCAAAACCAGATGGAAGTATTGATAGATATAAAGCCCGACTAGTCAGGTGAAGGGATAAGTGCGCAAAGGTATGGGATAGGGACTATCGATACTTTTGCACCGCTATTAAGATCAACAAATACAATTCGCATTCTTATATCTATAAAGAAATCGACTGGCCTTCAAGAACAATTTGATGTTAAAATGCTTTCTCAGAAGATTTTGGAAGAAGAGGTTCATGTGGAGCTACCACTGGAGTTAAAAATGGTTCTTCATGTAAAGTGCGGTTTGTAAATTAAAAAGTCATTGTATGGGCTGAAATGTCACCTACACCATGGTTCGGGAGATTCTCGACTACAATGAAGGAGTTCTACATAAGCAAAGTAATCGTATCACACTTTGTTTATAAACACAAAGAAGGAAAGTAAATAAATGAATTCAGGTATGTTGGATGATATGGTTCGACAAGAGATGACCCATGCGAAATGAAATCTTTACAGGAGTATTTAGCCACTAAATTTGAAATGAAGGATCTCGGGTAACTTAAATATTTTTCGAATCAGTGAAGATCGAAACACGGAGTCTTGCTTTACAAAATATGTGGAGCGATCTTCTAACCTAAACCGGAATGTGTTTGATTGCAAAACCAAGAGACGCCATGGAAATGAATCGGTAAGCTCGAATTCCTCCTGCATCAAGCCCCGTTGATATGGGGTCATTATCAGTGAACAGTTGAAGATTAATCTACGACACACACAAGGCCGATATCAGTATGCGTGAGCGCTAGAGCCGCTTCATGCACGCACTTAGTGAAGAACATATGGAAGCAAATATCGGATCTTAAGATATTTCACGAGTGCTCCAGAAAAGGTTTGTTGTTCTAAAAATGGTATTCTAACATTGAAGGATACATGATTCTGATTGGCAATGATCAAACAAACTGTAAGGTCCACATCTCGTTACTTTACTTTGAAGGTAATCTTGTCACTTGTAAAAGCAAGAAGCAAAAGGTAGTAACAAGATCAAGTGTCAAGTTGAATTGAGGTATGGCTCAGAAGGTGGCGAATTGTTATGGATAAGGAAGATCGAGGGACTCGGGATTGAATATGTTACACCTATGAATCTCCATTGTGATAATAAGAAAAGAATTCAAATTGCACAAAATCCTGCTCATGATTCGACTTAAACATGTTGAAGGGATCGTCATTTCATCAAGGAGAAGCTCGATGAAAAGATTATACAATTCCCATTTATTCAATCCGAGAGTCACTGTTGATATGCCTACAAAGCGCAGCTTTCATAGGCTTGCCATGTGGTATAATTGACAAGTCAGTACGATGTGTATATCTATACCTCAACTTGAGGGGGAGTGTCTCGCATGAGCTGTACGCTTATATTAGATTGATTTTGGTAATAATCCTAGAAATCCTGCTAGTTGACCAAATTGTATATGATATAGAAACAATTTGTGTAATTAATCAGAAATCATGATAATTGACCAATTCAGATATAGATATAGAAACAATTTGTTTTCCTTTTGGTGACTCCAATTTTAGGATGTAATTGTATCTATATATTGCCTCTGTTTTAGAGAAGAATACATCTCTTTGAAATCTTTCTGTAGAAACTCTATTGTTTGACAAATATAATTAAGCTTTTACAGTAATAACAAATTGATAACAAATTTACATGGAAAATGATGCCTTATCTGTGTTAGAAGAGCATGAATCTCACTTTTGAAAGCCTTCAAATCATCCGTTCTGATGAGTGAAGCTTTTTCACAGCAACAACATTTCAAATATAAGAAAATATTTTTCTTATTTTTTTTCTTTACTTTGTACTTTTAGGAACCAAACATAATATAAAAATAGTAACAATTAAAAAGAACTAAAAGATATCATATGAAAATATCATATTTTTATTTTTAATAACAAAAAAATTATTTTCTATTCTTAAAAAGCAAAAAAAAAAAAAATTGAATATAGAAAACAAAGTTTTTTCATATTACACCTTTTTATTAATTTCAATTATCTTCGGTTATTTCATAATTGTTTTAAAATAAATAACTAGGTAAATATGGAGAATGATTAAAAATAAACAATTATAGATAAAAACTTATTTTAAAATTACACCATTCATGCATGTGTGGGAATGATAACAATATCTTCTATATATAATTTAAATCATCTCACCTTGAACTTGTATATGTGAATAGTTATTAAGAAATACAAAAAAAAAAAGAAAAAAAAGAAAGAAAAGGAAATAAAATAAACTCATCAATGCTTGCGAGAGGCACATGAATAGATAGAAGTAAACACAACCCAGGCACCACCACAAATAATAAATGGTATTGTAATAATGGTGGATGACCACCCATATTCTTCATTATGGTGGATGACCACTCATATTCTACCTAAGTATAACCCCCCTTGCCATTAAGGCTTGTAACCCTTCCTATACCCTTTTGTCTCTTCATATTTAAGATTGTGAGCCTATAAAAGGGAGGACTTAGACCATTTAAACAAAAATTTATTATCTAAACTCTTCTACTTTTTCATTACTTTTACAACACGTTATCAGCACAAAGTTCTAACCAAGCACAAGATTCTAACTAAGTTATTTTAAGGTAATGATCTTACGTTTGGTGGGTATATATATATATATATATATATATATATATATATATATATATATATTCCTATGATATATTTTTTTTTACTCGAGCATAATTGTAGTTTTTTAATTTTGATCATAGTCATGAAAAATCCTCTCTTCCTGCAGCAAGAGAGTGATTAAGGAAACAATATAAACTGGAAGTTTTATTGTTCATGAGATTCTTCTCTTCCTGAATTAAGAGAGTGATTAAGGAAACAATATAAACTGGAAGTTTTATGGTTCATGAGATTCTTCTCTTCCCGAAGTAAGAGAGTGATTAAGGAAATAATATATTTCTCCTCTTCCAGAAGCAAGAGAACTTTCTAATGAAGATTTTTTTTTTTACACCAAAAACTCTTGAGTTTGTTGCTCTTGATATCTCTGAAAAAAAAAAAAATTATTTATCTTGGATCCTCGATGCTGAAATCCATCTACTACTATGAATCTTGGCAATACAATAAAAAAAAAAAAAAAACAGCAAGATTGCGCCAAGGCAATGATTTTTCTTCGCCATACTATACTGCATGCGTGATGATCCGGTGGATATTACTCATCTTGATGTTTCAGTTTTTTTTTTTTTGAAGATCCAAATGGCAAAATTGATCACTTAATTGGTGATGGAAATGTCCACATCAATTAATATTTTTATTGTCTTTGGACGTTTTGTGCATTTTTGTTTCGTGTTTTTTAGTGTGTCTTTTTATTTATTTATTTGAATGCAATGCTTATTTGCATTTATTTAATATACATTTTATTTTAAGGTATGGATCTTTGTGTTGGATCGCCCGGTTCCAAGATATATAGTGGAGATATATGTCTAGCAGATAGTGTTACCACTCATACAATTCTTCAGGATCAAAAATACTTTTCCCACTAACATTAGTTGAAGCTAATGTAAATACAATATCAAGTCCTGCAGACTTGATTGATGGTTCCGAGAGAGCCACTATTATGTTACCATGTGGCACGATATTCCATATTAACGATGCCTTATATTCAGTCAGATCCATAAGAATGTTTGTTAAGTTTTTAAAGAGATATACGTCGTATCGGATATGATATCGTAGACCACAAAGGACAATACTGGGAAGAATATTTATGCATTTACTTGTTGTTTCGCTTAAGCTCAGAGTGAAAAATTGCCCGCTTTTTCTCTATAGGATTATATTATACCACAATAACAAATAATTGAATTAAATATGATGATGAGCCAAGTTTCACACCAAAATATTTTATGTTTCTACATGATAGACTTGGGCACCCAGGGTCAACAATGATGAGGCGAATTATTGAAAATTCACATGGATATCCATTAAAGAACCATAAGATTCTTTTGTCTAGTGATTATCCATGTACTGCTTGTTCATAAGGAAAATTGATTGTTAGACCATCTCATACAAAAGTCTTTGTTGAATCCTCAACATTTTTGGAACAAATCCAAGGGGACATATGTGGACCCATTCATCCACCATGTGGACCATTTCGCTATTTCATGGTGCTAATAGATGCCTCATCTCGATGGTCACATGTCTGCTTGTTATCTACCTCCAATGTTGCATTTTCCAGGCTCCTTGCTCAAATCATAAGGTTACAAGCACATTTTCCAGATTATCCAATTAAGAAGATTCGTCTCGATAATGGTGAATTTATATCTAAAGCCTTTGACGATTATTGCATGTCAGTTGGAATTGAGGTGGAACATCCGATTGCTCATGTACATACACATAATGGCTTAGCAAAAGCCTTTATCAAACGACTCTAAATGATTGCTCGACCTTTACTTATGAGGACAAAGTTACCTTTTTATGCTTGAGGACATGCCATCTCTGCTACGTCGCAAAGATTGGTCTCGTGACTAATCGACTACTAATCACCAACAATCACCATTTCAATTGGTACTCTGGTCAAATCCCAAATCTTTCATTTATTTATATTTGGTGCTCAGATAAAGTTCTGAATCGCGACTTCCACAACGCACAAAATCGGTCCTCAATGCCAAGCTCACGAATATACATTGGTTTTGATTCACCATCAATCATCATATCTGAACCTTCGATACGGTGACATTTTCGTGAGCAAGATTTACGGATTGCCATTTCATGGGAGGTCAATTTCCGGGCCGTTAGGGGATAAGTTACTAAAAGAGGAACGATGTGGAAATTATTTGAATGCATCATCCATAACTCATCTTTGACTGTGCACCGCTTCAATGTGACAAGGAAGTACGTGAGAATCACCATCTTTAGAAGATTGCTGCCCAATTGCCCTGATGCATTTGGCGATATAGCTACAATCAAATCCTATATACCGGCTGCAAACACACCAAGAAGGATCAATATACCAATTGGAAAAACTGCTATTATGGCAGCTAATGAATCATCTATGAGGCCTGAGCGCCACACTGGGTTCAAAGATTTAATTTCTGAAGAGGAAAATAAAAGGCAACAAAATCCCGGGCCTTGAAGAAAATAGCACTTGTGAAGAGGCTACTCCCACACTTAAATCATAACCCTGAAGAGGATTGTCACACCATTCCCAAATCACCCGAGTCATGATCCGAACCTAGTTCGGGTGTGAGAACATATTCCTGGGACTCTTACTCCGTTTTTTTTTTCAAAGCGAATTTATACCTACGTGGTGCTGGGCTCACATCCCATAATGTAATCAAAATCTCATATACATATATAAAAGTATTACCACCGGGCAGGTCCATCAAAATCTACACACATATACTCCGAGTCCCATTTACAAATACAAAATCAGATTCTTTATAATTACAATCTCGTAGCTGAAACCTTACATGTAGTGAACTCCCTACTACAGGCCGGGCTCACCGATGCGGATGTTTTGGGATGTCTTCCGTAATCACACTCCACAAACCCGTGCTAAGCTTTACGCTTAGTGGGAAACATATCTTATACAGAAACACATGCATTTTTACTGAATCACAAATAACATAAAACAATAACATATATCGATATCTTTAGGAATTCATATATCAGACTAATACATATACTTGTTATCATATAACAATTTTGCATACATACTTATCCTATGCTTCGTTTCACACTTCAGAGGCGTGGACTCGAACTTTTACTTCATACTTATAACAAAATCTATACTTACTTGGGTCTTATACTTTATAGTGCACTTTGGTTATTATACGGGATCTCCGTGACACATACTTTATTCAGATTTCTCGTGATAATGCACTGAGCTTATACATATGGGGTTTTGCTACCTTGTCTCCCAGGACACATGACTTTATGCTCAGACGTGACGTGATACTTATCTCGTATCTCCCAAAGGACATATATTGCGACTTATACTGATATTTATCTCTGATTTATAATTATTCGTATCTCCCAAAGGACATCTACTTGAACTTCCTCGGGCCGACCGATACTTATCCGCATCTCCGTAGGAGTTACGCAGCTTAGACTCCACCGGCTGTCTCGTAGGTACCTGCAGTAATCCTATACTCGCCAGATCTTATACTTGTACTGACTAGCACAATCCTTTGTCTTGGCGATCTTATACTTGTTTTACGAATCCTATTCTCAGGATTTCTCGGATCTTATACGTATATTACGGAATTATACCGGTTCACTGACTACAAAAACATTTGCATTTATACAAAAGTACTTGTAGGTACTATATAAATGTGTTCATTATACGAGGTACTCCATAGGTACTACTAGGACTTTATACTTATATTATATCTGATAACGGAAGTAATTCAGAGGTACTCATGTAGTAACTTGTACTTATATTACTAATACAGAGTGTCCGTAGGTACTACAGAACTTATAATTATATTATCGATACGGAGTACTTGTGGTACTATCGACTTATACTTATTTTACCGATACTTCGAGTACCCGTAGGTACTCCATCGACTTTATACTTATTTCTTCCGATACTGGAGTACCTTAGGGTACCACCGACTTATAACACTTATTTTATCGATACTGGATTACCTCGTGAGGTACTACTTTGACTTGTACTTATTTTTCTCGATAATGGGAGTACCTTAGTACCACCGGGACTTTATACTTTTTATTTTTCCCGATACAGAGTACCCGTGAGGTACCACCGGGACTTTATACTTATTTTACCTATACGGAGTACCTCATAGGGTACTAATCGGGACTTATATTCTTATTTTATCATCATCGGAGTACTCATAGGTACACGGACTTAATCGGGATATAGAGCCCGTAGGGTACTACAAAAAACAGATACAGAGGTACATTCAGATCATAGACTTATAAAAGCACTTATGCTTATAATAGACTTATACTTATTCGGATCTCCCGTAGGAGTCCCAGAGCTTATGCTTGTTCAGAAAATACCCGCTGTACATGCATCACAACGATACATTACTTGTTTCCTCTTATTTATTATCATATAACTGGCGGGAATATCTAGATTCAAGTTAATAAAAGTGTAAGACACAACACAATAAGTATCCTAAGATACTATACACCTGAGAGTCAGAGCACAAAGCGGTGATTACCGAGATGGAATGTGAGTGCCGTGAGCACTACCAGACAGGAGTGCCACGTAACCACCGTGATGAGTGTCAGAGCACTTACAGGATGTGAGGCCGTAGCATTAATATGATGTGGATCGGCTGTGAAAGCACTTACAAGAGCCAGGAGTGCCGTGAGCACTAATGTGATGTGTCGAGCACTAATGTGACGAGTGTCGTAGCACCATTAGAATGGGGAGTGCCGTAGCACTAACAAGACAGAGTGCCGCACTTGTCAGGATGAGGCCGTGAGCACTAATAGGACAGAGTGCCGTAGCACCACCTGGGATGTGAGTGCCATAGCATTTATAGGATGAGCCGTAGCACTAACGTGAGTACCATATTTCAATCCGTGAGCGCCGGAAAGATTCAATCGAGTACCAAGATTTCAATCGGGGAGGCCAAGCATAATCGGGGAGGACCGGCACTAATCGGGGTGGACGGCCTCGCCCACGCTGTGGGATGTATGCATGTCATTTAATATTTAGTCTTGTAAGATTCCTATGATTCTATGTGTTTTAAACTTTCATCTTATTATCGGGAATGAATTTTGCTCCCCATCTAACTCACGAGGCGTGCTTAAAGCTTCACGAGGTGACGAGGTACCTATGATACTTCTCACTCTACTCCCCATCATTTTCTATACTGGGAGGCGCATTTTAGTTTAAATACGAAAAAACAAATAGTAAAACAGGCTACAAGGACTGGTGATCGCAGATAAATTGACCTGTGACCACAGTTCGATTCCTGAGGGTCAGACTAGTATAGGTTTAGGGTCACTTGCATAGCGGTTGAGTCAGAGGTCACCGTGTGACTGCAAGACAGTCAAAGGAAATGCAGCATAGTCTCCTCGAAATTTTGCTCTGTAAATGGTAATTTCACCATTTTTCATGCACTTTCTTCCATAATTTTCTATTTCACTCTCATCATAAAATCATCAGATAAATTCTCCAAACAACTCCACAATTGCTTATTAGTCGAATCCAAGGATTCCTACCTAAGTCACCCAATTTACAAAACTTTGGAACTGCAGAATGATTCCATATCTACTCATATTTAACTAGGATTTGAATCATTACCTCCTTAAATCTAGAGTTAGGATGTCTTCCTAACAAAACCCTAGATAAGGGAACCAAATTAATGTCCAAAGAAAACCCTAGCTATCCATATCCAAGTAGTTTGTATACAAAAATCATACCAAAATTCCATACAAAAGCCATGTATCCATACAAACATACAAGGATCCATACAAAAACTCTTAGTTTCCATACCTTGGCTTGATCTCACCCTTTCTTCCTCTTCTTCTCCTTCCTCTTCCTCTCCTTCCCTTTTGTCTATTAATGAAGTTTAACTCTTCGGGAGACAAAAACAGATATTTTTAGTCTCCTTCGGCTCTTTTATACTTAATCTTTTCTCATTATTGCTTATTGATCCCCAACTTTCTTATTTTTGTAATTCAACTTATGATATATTCTAGCTTAGCTCCAATATTCTTCTTCTTATGACTTTCATCCTTTTTCCAAATTACAGCTCAGTCTTGCATTCAGGAACTTTTCGGTTTCTCAATTTTTATGTTTTTTGCATTTAAATCATTTAGACATTCAAATTATGTCATAACATCTAAACATGTCGAAACTACAGTAGAGAGGCTTGGGTGTTACAAGGAATTAGTAATAATATGCCCCACAGTGTTAGTCCTCAAGAGATACAAAATCATGAAGATACACAAGTACTGCGAAACATAAATTTCATAAATTATGCATCCACCTGGGAATTGGTCGACTGCACAAAAAGTGGTTATTAATGGTAGTTTTGCCAGTGAGCTGCTACAAATTTTAAAAAAAAGATGATGATCATGAACCATGCAGTGTCGATGTATGTCGCAGCAAACATGATTGGTCAAAGTGGAAAGAAGAATCAAGTAGAATTGATTCTCTAAGAAACGTAAAGTATTTAGTAGAGTCCCAACACCAATATAGAAACCCAGAGGTTACAAATGGGTGTTTGTGCAGAAAACCAATGATAAAAATGAATTTGAAAGCAGAGTACAAAAGCACGCCTTTAGTAAGGTTTTCACAAAGACCTGAGATTGATTATGATGAAACGTATTCACCTGTGATGGATATTACGCTTCGATATTTCCACTGGGGTCCATTGGTCCTCGCATGACCAGACATGTGTCCATGGATCAGTTACCGTGATATCTTGTATGGTATGCTGTGAAAATGATATTTGCAAGAAAGTCCCGTTGATTTCAGTCAGCTTCGAGCAAAACACATCACAACCACAAAATACGCACTCACTAAGTCTGAGAGTGATCATTATATGGCTTAAAACAACTGGACGTAATGTGGCATAATCAGTTCAGTATATTTGATCAAGGATGGGTATATTAACAACTTATATGCCCTCGTGTTTTTATAAGAAATCAAAATTAGATTTACATCCTCGTAGTATATGTTGATGATATAAATTTATTTGACTCTCAAGACAGCTCAAGGTGCTAAGCTACATATTTGAAGGATGAGTTTGAGATTAAAGAATTAGGAAAAACTAAATATTGTCTTGGTCTGCAAATCGAGCATAAGTCTAATGGAATTCTCATACATCGGTCAACATATGTTGAAAAGGTATTGAAGCAATTTAACATGGACAAAGCACATCCATTGAGTTATCCAATGATTGTTGATTCCTTGATAAAGTAAGAAAGATCCTTTTCAACCTTAAAGAAGAAAATGTAGTACTACTTTGTCCCCGTACCATATCTTAGTGCAATTAAGGTTTTGTTGTTACTTAGCACAAAGGCACAGCGCCATATTGTATTTTCGGGGCTAATTTGTTGGTGATTTAGCTCGCACTAACCTCGAAGACACTGGAATGGCGTGAAACATATCTTACGTTACCTTCACGGGACTATAGATTTGGGTTTATTTTATTCAAAGGAATAAACTCTAAAAGGATATGCTGATTCTAGATACCTTTCTGATCCTCACAAGGCCCGGCCTGCACAAACAAAGATGTAACATGCAATACTGCAATTTATTAGCAATCAACTGCTGCACTTCTCAATCGCCACTTCCTCTAATCACTATGAGAAAATCAGACCCATGAAGCTAAAGTCGTGAATGCAGAGGAGCAAGATCGTTGGTACACCACATTCGAATGCATGTGGGTTACCTTGATTAAGCATTCCAACAACAATTTACAAGACACACTGTGCGATGAACAAATCAAAAGAAGTTGAGATGTTAACAAAAGGCGACGTAACCAACCATATCTCACCAAAGTTTTTCTTCACTCACAAACTCTAGAAGAGTCATGAAATTAAAGTGGAGAAAATAAGGTAAAGTGATAATGTTGCAGATTTATTACCAAAGCTTTTCCATCATCAAAATTCAAGAATTAATTGACATATGATATCGAGATGCGTCGAGTTTGTGATCAGTCAAGTTGATACTCATCAGGGGGAGTATTATCTTCAAGTCTACTGCTTATATGGACATATGCACATTGTACTCTTTTTCATCGTTAAGGTTTTTCCTTTGGAGGTTTTACTTGCAGTTTTAGCGATTTCTTTAGTCGCTGGCGTCATCTAAGATTTACACAAAATGTTGTACTCATTTTCCTTTGCTACATTTTTTCCCTCAGGGTTTTTTTAGTAAGGTTTTAATAAGTCACTTTATCTTAGTATGGTGGGCATCCAAGGGGGAGTATTGTAATAATGGTGGATGACTACCTATATTCTTCATTATGATTGATGACCACTATATTCTCACTAAGTGTCATGCACTTCCCGATTAAGGCTTGTGACCCTTCCTATACCCTTTTGTCTCTTCATATTCAAGATTGTGAGCCTATAAAAGGGAGGACTTAGACCCTTTGAAGAAATAGATGAAAAACAAGAATTTCTTATCTAAACTCTTCTACCGTTTCATTACTTTTACAACAGAAAACAATTAATAAATTTGTCTTTTTGTTTAATCAATCAACGATTCTTGTTGGAGGCATGAACCATATATGGGACCATGAATTAAATTATTGAACAAAGTATCTCATGGTAAAAATTAGGAAGAATAGAAGGTAGTGGATTTAAAATAAAATAAAATAAAGGTTTTAGTGGGATGACAATTGGGAGAATGTATTTTGCCTTTTAAGCCTAACTGAAGAGGTAAAGAGGGAACTAATAAATTGGAAGTCCTAAGCTCAAGTGGCAAGAACACGTGTATATCTCTTTTAAGAGGAAAATTTCCCCAAATTTACCCTAACATGAGATCGAATGACCACACTCCTTAGCCACATCTCTGCCCACCGCCGACAACCCCTTCCCGTAGCATGTGCGTTTCCCACTGTTGGCAACCACTTTCCAAAGCATTCACGCCACCTTGACGAGAGCTGAAGCTAGTGCTTTTATCATTGAAAAATTCACACGATTTTCTTTGATCACTCGCTCACAGCATACCCATATGAATTGCATGCGCCATATTAAATTCCCAATATGATTTCCACCATGTTTCCTTCATTGAACCTCAATCTTATCATCACCAGAACCCAATTTTGTTCTCCAAAGTCAATCTACACAACTCTCAATTCATACACATTCGACACATCTGTCAATAACATATTTCACACACATTCAAAATCTCTCGCAATTGTTAAAATTAGGAAACCTAGTTGATAACAAGAGAAAAATAAAATTCTTATTGGAATGAATAATTCTAATAAAAATTATATAACAAAGGTCTTTATATAGACTTATTAGAAGAATCCTAATAGGAAACAAATTCTAAAATTTAACAGCAATAATCACAAATTTTATTTTCATTCTTAGAAAAATTAACGAATGTGTCAATTTGTATGCATAGACACAGTTATCCAATTGCAAGTTATGGGTTTTCCCCTTTTGCTGAATCAACAAATTATGGTAAAATATGGGGAAATTTTCAATCTCAAATTAGGGTAAAATTAGGAATTTTCCCTCCCAAAATAGATATACATGTGTTCCTACTACACATCAACTACTTATCATACATGTCGTCCCATATCGACATTAAACACTCGTTTGTTCATATGTGCAATTAATTAACGGTAGGGGCATGACTGATCAACGAAACGAACGTTAGGAATATTTTGAAACAGAAAAAAAAGTTTAGGTACAAAGTTGGATAACAAGCAAACATTAGGGGCATTTGTGCACTTTATCCCATGCAAAGTGAATAGAAGTCAAAAAAAAAAAAAGAACGTATTTTCATGAGCACTTAATATTTATTTGAAAAAAAAAAGAAAATAGGAAGATTAAGGCACTATTTTGTAACCATTTTAAAAAACGGTTCTTAAAAAAAAATTTAAGAATAGAATTTTTGTAAGTGTTCTATGATATTTTGTTGAAATATTTGAGGTTCCTAAACAAAAATATCTATATATTTAACGTAAATCTTTTTAATATGTTTTACGCATAACTTTAATATGTTATATTCTAATAATCATCATTCTTATTTGTAACATTATTTTTTTTTGAATAGCACTTGAAAAATAGTGAAAATAATTAAAACAACTAAAAGATATCATCTGAAAATATCATATTTTTATTTTTTCTTTTTAAAAAAAATTATATTCTTAAAAAGCAAAAAAAATAAAAAATAAATATAGAACACAAGGTTTTTCCTTTTATTAATTTCAATTGTCTTCAGTTTTTTCATAATTGTTTTAAAATACATAAACTATATAAATTTGAAAAATGATTAAAAATAAATTATTATAGATAAAAACTTATTTTAAAACTACATCATTCATGGTTAGGAATGATAACAATACCTTCTATATATAATTTAAATGATCTCATCTTAGACTTGTATATAAGAATAGCTATTAGGAAATACAAAAATGAGAAGAGGAAATAAAAGAAACTCATTAATGCTTGCCACATGTACAAATAATTGGTGAAGAACAATTAATAAATTTGTCTTTTTTTTTTAATCAATCAACAATTTTTGTTGGGACATGTACTATATATGGGCTATGAATTAAATTATTGAACAAAGTATCTCATAGTAAAAATGTTACTTGGTTTACTATTTATATATATTTTAATTAATTAAGAAATCTAAATAATTATCATTGATTCTAGACTCAAATGGTAAATGATTGAGATAGGGTTCTGAAATAATAAATAATAATAATAATAATTTTGAAAAGAAGACAAACACATAAATCCCTAGATAGGACTGAGAAACAAGCAAGTAGTTTTGTTATATATGGGTGGTCACATTTATCAGTTGCCCAAGATTTCCATGCTCACAAAAACTCCATTTTACTCAAAATTAGGTTGTAGAGAAAATTATTAAGATGCTCAAATATCATCATCTTAAAAGCAGAATACCACTCATCACCAAGATCTAGCATTAGCATCAAACAATAAAACACAACCTAGGAAGACAAAAATATTGTTCCATATGTCTAACTTGGCCATATGAGGGGATAAGATACACAAATGCCCCTAATTAGGGTTTACCATGGTTTCACCTTTACGAATTTGGGTGAACAAACGAGATTAGGGTTTCACCATCTGAAATTTGGGGGAAGAAATTATATGGAATTTGCAAATTATGGTTTCAGGAACAAATCGGGATTCATATGATGCAAATTGGAGGAAATTTTTTATTTATAAAGAGCTTTATCTAATTAGGGCTTCACGTCAACAAAATTTGCCACGTGTGGGTGACATGTTAGTGGTGTTTGAAGCCCATTTGCTCATTTGTTCACTCCATTGATGAAAAGGGAATATTTAAGCTTTGGAACAAACATTATGGACAACATTAGACCCAAAAAAGTTTAAGGGTCAAGGTAGACATAAGGCCAAACATCAAGGGCATTTGTGTATCTTATCCCTCACCAGATCTAGCATTAACATCAAACAAAAAAACAAAGCCCAGGAAAACAAAAACATTGTTCACAAGCTTTACTAATAAAACATTCCAGGTTATGCATTGATAATCATAATTTCTGGGGAGATAACTGTGTTCAATAATATAATGCATTTGTGGAGCTCAGCTAAATCGCGAAAATCAGAAGAGGAAAATCTCTTGAGTCTCATTTTGCCATGCCTGTTTTGATGTCTTGTCGGTTCTTAGAATCAATGCCATTGCTTAAAGAAATATATTTAGCCTATCTTTGATTCCCAAAATTTTGAGGGAAAATTGCAAGAGAAAGAAAACATGAAGGAAAAATAAAAGAAAAGAAAATTTAAGAAAAATAAAAATAAAATTAAATCTCATATATTATTTTTATTTTCTATTTCAAATAAATTTTATTTATTTTAACTTATCAATATAACATTATATTAGACAGCATATTATCTTCTAATATCTTCAAAAAATTCACCAACATATTTTTTTGGGATTTTAAAAAAATATAGCCATAAAAAGCTAGCTAACAAAAAATGTTAAAGTAATTACTCATGTTTGGCTTTCTTTAAATTAGTCTTTGCTCAATTTGATAAGTTTTGTCACCATCTTAATAGCAGAACAAAATAATTTGTCCTACTTGACCTATTTTTAAGTCTTTCTCAAAATTTTTTTTTTCAAAAAAAAAAATCTTTTCTAAATTCCAAATCATATTTAAAAACTCGTCGCATAATTTACATGCATTTATGACTTTGATAGAATACATGGTTTTTAGAAGTATAAATCAACTTCCAAAATATGAAAAAACAAGCAGAAATAAATACTAGAGTATGACGGTTTAAAGTCTTTGTTCAATTTGATAGGTATTATCAACTTTTTAGCATAAAAAAAAAAAAAATCCTTCTAATTGATCTATTTTAAAGTCTTCACTCAATTTCAAAACATCTTTGAAAACTTTAATTTATGACTTCAATTACATACACTTCAATTATGATACATATTATGTTCAATAGGGTAGAAAATTCATCATGTGTTATCAAGAAATCTTGACCAAGTATTCATATTATTAGTCACCCATGCCTCCATTCAATAATCAAGAAATCTTGACATCTGTGAAGCCCCTTTCTCTCACATTCCGAGGCTGATGGAGTTGCACACCATAAGGGGATTCAATTATGCAAATATCAGGGGAGAACTGCAGGATCTCAGCAGCACGAAAATGACGATCTTCTTCGTGAGAATAGTCTCCAATGTAAAGTACTCGAACACCAGCAATATCAGCCATAAACATGGCAGCTCCAAGGACGTGCCCAGCTGTGTAACACCAAAATCATATTCCATTTACTTCTAATGTCTAATGGAAATCAATAACCTGCAGAAGATGGATTTAATTATAGTTACAGGAACATTAAATGAGATAATAAAATTAAGCAATATATCAAAGTCAATTGTTGTAAATGTCCAAACAACCTGCAACAGATCAGGATTATATGCAACCAATATTTTGGCATATGAGAAATACACACACCATATTGCTTTTTTTTTAGAACAAGTTTTATATTTTATTAGATTGGTTATGTTACAACTTTGAAACTAAATTCAGAACAATAATATAGTGCTGTGGTGGAGCGCACACAAAAAAAAATCAATATTAGAAGTATAGTCAGTCAATTAAATCTTAATAGACTAATTCTTGCTATATGAGTATTATTTGCCAATAACTCCTAATGTTGAAGGCAAAACCCAATTAATCTCATAGAAGGTGAAGAACAAAGTCCACAGATGAAGATCTAAAAGCGGTAATTGCCGCCTTACGCACACTCGGGTAGAATCTATAAGTTGGAGTAAGAATGTCTATGGTAGAAAGATTTAAGTTTAGAATGAGGTAGCGGATATTTACGTAAGTAATCGATGTTTAAAAAGCTGGACCGGACGTCGGCAGTACCAAGCTTGATCCGAGTTCAACATCTAATGCTAGATCTGGTGAGGGATAAGATACACAAATGCCCTTGATGTTTGGCCTTATGTCTATCTTGACCCTTAAACTTTTTTGGGTCTAATGTTGTCCATATTTAAACATTATACATATTTTTAAAATACTTTATTTATATAAAAAATAATAATAATATACTTAAATATTATTAATTATATATTTTAAAATATAAATAACCATATTTATTACGTCACTTAGGATTTCAAGCAGCGGTTCAACCAGGGCCAGGCAGTGAAGCAGTGAAGTTGTGCTTTACGGGTTCAGTCACGGTCGTTTTTAAAACATTGGTATTCATTTGAGGTAAGAACTAAGATAGAACATTAGACTAGCGCAAATTTGAATCTAGCTAATCATGATGCATACCTTGAAGGAAGTACAAAGAGAAGGATGAAATCAAAGCGAAGCTCGATATTGTGATCTTGTTTGACTACTATTCTGCGTTTCCCGAATCCGATTTTCCATGGAATAAGGAACTCATTTAAACTTTAAAGATAACATTTGACCAAGAATTTAAAACCGAGAAAATAAGATTAAAAGACCCAAATCTAAGTCTCTTACAACCAATCGAAGCGGATGCATTAGATTAGCTTCAAAATCGGTTCGGACAATGAGAAATTAGAAACTATTACTAGTCTACAAGGGGAGAATGAAACATACATCTATAAACAAAAATCAACTCACCTGATTTTATCCATGGAGCGAAGAATGTCTTGTTCATCATCTGACATATCTTCAAGCGAAACTTGCTCCTTTCACATAATCAGACAAAGCAACTTGTAGATAGCCTTTGTTGCATGTGTCCTAAAAACTTGCCCTTTGAATGTGGTCTAATGAACAAATTCAAATATTTTAGCTTAATTTATAGGCACAGTAATCGCATAAGTTTTAATTAAATAAATGTGACCTTCTCAAAGTAATATGGAAGGATGCAACATAGTCAAGTGAAATTTACCCACAGGGGAAATGCAACACACATTAAAATGTCTGATAAAGTGGAGGCACATCTAAAACAACGGGGATAATTTTACATGAAAGTAGGAGTAGATAACCAAAAGGAAAAGCGAAGATGTAGAAGTTCTAAAAATTTCAGTTGACAAAAGTTCATTGACGAGATAGACATACGAATCTTATTTGAAATGGTGATTAAGAGCATATGTTGCTACATCTGTAGCTAAAGTACTTCACAGGAGATAGTATGTAGATTAACATAAACCCATTCATGAGAAGAAAACATAATCTTGAAACATTAGACCAGCCCATATGTCCAAGAATTGGAAACGATTGGGGCTTTCCAAGGAATTTTAGGCTCATAGATTTGATTAATGTAGCCTCTCTGGCTCTCAAGTGCGAAGAAGTACATGTTCAAATGTAATTAATGGACGCTGTCTGAAGGAGATCTACGAGGGGGTAGGTTTATTAACCTGCATCATCCTAGAAGAAAAGAAACCTCTAATCGTGAGTGGTCTCATAACAATGCTTACAATATAAAAAATAATAATGATATTCTCTAAACTTCATTTCTCAATTCAGTAGATTACTAAGTTATAAAAACAAATAACATTACAATATTCAACAAGGAAAAGACATCACTTGTGTCTACCCAATGGTATCACATATCTTAATAATTAGATCGAAGATGATCAAACCCTCAGTAGAGGAGCGTAGTGGTAGAGTACATAAATGATTTATGGGTCGATTATAAAGCTGAGAGACCAAAAAGATTTTCGTCTTAATAAAATCAATCATTTTGATGATACAAAAAAAAAAAAAATACTCATGGAAGTAGGAGTATCATTAATTTCGCCTCAGCGACGAAGCAGTTCCACCCGATGTAATCATGGAAAGCAGTTTGTGTGGCCTTGCATTGAAATTATACGGCTCAATGTTGCATAGTTAGCGGGGTGGGGATTGACACATAAACGTACTAAAGGCTATCTTCTTTGCCACCCACTACTTCCAGCTCACTGCTTCATCACGGGAGGTGAGGGCGCTATCCGTATCATGCCAGCGACGATGGTGACGATCGCAAGTAATGAGGATGGGATAGGGAGGATCTTTGATGATAACGATGATGAGAAGAGTTCTCAGACCTTCCCGTAATTACCTCCATTATTTACAACCTGGCTAAATAATCTCAGTTTATTATCACCTTCTTCGTGTATACCAGTTATGCAAAAGAAGATTAATGATCTCATGCTCTGCTCTGCTAAAAGTATAACGATTTATATATGATGTATATATGAAGGAGTTTAGAAGAGTTCATGAGGCACTGAATTAAAGAAAAATGATACTGGGCCGGATATAACCAAAAAGTTCCTGCAAATGAAATCAGTTAGATGAGTAAACTGCCAACTAGCAGTACGAAATCGAGACATGGGCCGTATTCTAAAATCTAACAAACATTGTTGCTTGATGAGTCTTGATGAATTCACGGAAGTGAGCAATCATAGTGCATATAGATTAAACTTTGCTTCACCTTTCACAATGTTTAGCCTCAAAATCAATCTGAGTTTTTCTGTTGTATTCATCGTTTCTTAGAATGTTAAGCTCCCCTTTTCATAACTCATAAACTAAGAAATGAGTTCGACCGATAATTTGAAGCCGTAAAGCAGCGATATTGCGTCACCTTATCGTATTAGGCGTAGATCTCACTTTTGAAAGCCTTCAAATCAGCCATATCTCACATCTTGAATTGATGAGTAGTGACTTTTCTGCTTGCTGCTTGACATTTCTGAGCTCAGCCTTATATGGTGCCATATCCTCCGGTGCAATCTGCTTGTTTTATTTGAAATTGTTAGTTCCTTGTATCGTGAATAGATCTTTGACATCGGTGGCTTCAAGAGTAGACTTGGTTGTTTTCTTCCTCAATTTTTGGACAAGAAAATAAATGCCAATAATAAAAGCAAATAAGAACAGTATAGCGCTCACAAAGAGGAGTATTATGATAAAAACAGAAAACTTGCTAGCCTTCTTTCGACTTGCATTGCATGGCATGAGACGAGTGACATTACTACCACAGAGACCTCTATTATTTCTAAATGCCTAAAATGGAGTGAAGGCTTTGATGTTGAGGAGAGGACCTTCCAGTGATTGCTAGGATATGTGTGAGTATCGGGCTTATCGAATCATCAAAAAGTGTGTGGAGATAATTGCCCAATGGGTTACTAGGAGAGATTCAATGTCTCTAAGTCTTTGTAACTTTCCAAGCAAAGGGGTGGAATCTCTCTGTCAACATGTGGCTAGATGGGACTTTTCGAGATAATCGAGTTTCATTTAAATGCAGGATGCTGATCATCAAATTTATTCTCACTCGAGTTGAGAATGATAACTGAGGTTCAGTTGCCGAATCGTTCGCAAATTGTTGGATGCCAATTTGATTCAAGATTTCAGGGTCGTTAATTTTCCCAACCAAGGAATACTTCACGAAATTTATTGTTAGTTAACAACAATTTAAACAATAAGGGCAACATGCCCGAAATTCTTTGCAGGATCTTCCGTCGAGATCATTTAAAGGAAAGATCAAAATTCGATTTGCCAATTAGTGGCTATAAGGTGAGGTGTAGTATGGCACGAAATATTGTTGTTGAAGTGTTCAAGTGTGTTAGCATGTGGCCTGTCCCCATTTCTTGAAGAATCCACCATAAAAATTATTCTATGAATCGATATAATTCGGGTTTGGGTATACACGAGGCTTTCGGCTATATCTCACAGTAAATTTGTTTATTGGCCAAGACTCTAAATAAGCTAGTGCAAATTTTCAAGCTCTTTGGTACAGGACCAGTGAAATGGTTCCCAAAGGCGAAAAAATTTACAAGTGCTCTACCAAGGCATATCTCGTCTGGTAGTTGGCCAATGAAGTTGTTGTCATATGACTCTAAATACTTCAAATGAGTGATATTATTCATTTCTAGAGGAATGGCACCACTGAGTCTATTGTGTTGAAGGCCCAAAGAGGTTAAGCTAGACAAATTTCCTATGGAAGTTGGTATTGAACCATTGAGATTGTTATATGACAATTCAAGATCATCAAGAAATCCTCGACCATCGATCTAGCAGGGAATGGAACTGAGATATTTTGTTTTGTATCGAGAAGACTGACATGATTAAATTCCTCGAGTTACCTATGGAATGAGAGGGTGGACCCGGGTGAGATTGTTAGTTAGCCATTCTGAGATCAGCAGAGATCTTTAACAATCAGAATTTCTTGAAAGGAATGGAGACGAGGATAAGTTTGTTGGTATGAAGGTATAATGTGGTTAAATTCCTTAAGTTGCCTATGGAAGGAGGGATTGGACCAATAAGATTGTTAGTTGACAATTGAAGATCATTAAGAGATCTTAATAATCCAATTTCTTGAGGAATAGAACTAGATAGTTTGTTCGCGACCAAAGTCTGATGTGATTTAAAATTCCTCGAGTTACCTATGAGATGAGGATTGGACCGGTGAAGTTGTTATATAATGATTCAGGAATCATTAAGAGATCTGCCAGTGCTTTTTCTTGAGGAATGGTACCAGATAGTTTATTCCCACCCAAGGAGTCTGATGTGGATTTAAATTCCTCAGAGTTACATGGAAGGAGGGATTGGACCAATAAGATTGTTAGTTGACAATTCAAGATCATTGTAAGGGCTACCCACTGGCTACTCAGACGAGGGTGGTCCCACTCCTGAGCTATCCCCCAACTCCACTGGGGTTTCTTTCGCCTCAGTGGGCTCAGACACAGGACCGTGAGGCTTAGATACCCGTCGAGGTAGTTCCAGCTCTCGTATTTGGGCTGTATGGTAGGGGGATGGCTGTGAGTGGGACCCCTGTCGGAAATGAACAGATAATTACTACAAAAGGCCTTTTACATGGGGCTGCCCCTGGCGGCAGCTCAGACGAGGGGTGGTCCGCTCCTGTTTATCCCACAGCTCGCCCGAGGGGTTTCTTTTTCGTATAGTGGGCTCGAGACACCGGGACCATGAGCTTAGATGCCCATTCGGTGGTTCCCGGCTGCCGTGAATTTCAATGAAACAGGTTGGTAGTGAGTCTTCCGTTCAATATGTCCCACTTTGGTCTTGGTTGGTATCTCATGGAGAGAAGAAAGACAAAGGGACATGCCCACATCTTTGAGTGGGATGCCTGGCTCCGGAGTGGGCCGGGCAGGCCTTACAAAGGCATGCCCCTATGGGCCACAGCCTGGCCCTCAGACGAGGGTGGTCCCGCTCCACGGTATCCTGGCTCACGGGGTTTCTTCCTTTTCCGTGGGCTCGGGCACAGGACAAGTGAGGCCGGGAATGCCACATTGAGGTGGTTCAGTACCAAGCTGGGCTAGTAGCTCGGTTGGTAGTGGAGCTCCTCAGTGTCTAAACTCATGGTCGGAGTTAATAGGGGATAACTGTGAGAGTGGGACTTTCACCATAGTAGGAAGTGGAGCCGAGAAGTGAAACACCTAATCATTAAGAGATCTTAACAATCCTATTTCTTGAGGAATTGAACCAGATAGTTTGTTGGTATGAAGGTACAATGTGGTTAAATTCCTCAAGTTACCTATGGAAAGAGGGATTGGACCAATGAGATTGTTAGTTGACAATTATAGAAGATCGATGGGGAATCTTAACAATACAATTTCTTGAGAGATGGAACTACAGATAGTTTGTTCGCGGCAAGAATGATGGTTAAATTCCTTCGAAATTACCTATGGAATGAGGGGATTGGACGTTGAATTGTTATGACAATTCAAGATCATTTGAGAAGTCTTAACAATCCAATTTCTTGAGGAATGGAACCAGATAGTTTGTTGGTATGAAGGTACAATGTGGTTAAATTCCTCAATTTACCTATGGAAGGAGGGATTGGACCAATAAGATTGTTACTTGACAATTGAAGATCATTAAGAGATCTTAACAATCCAATTTCTTGAGAAATGGAACCATATAGTTTGTTCGCAGCAAGGTACAATGTGGTTAAATTCCTCAAATTACTGCTGAGATAGGGTTAAACCCGGTGAGATTGTTATATGACAATTCAAGTCATTAAGAATCTTAACAATCACGATTTATTGAAGAGGAATGAATTAATGGTTATTACAATAAGATGATATTGGATTTAAATTCTATAGTTTACTCAGAATAGAAGTTGATTAATGAGATTTATTAGCGTGTGATTCAGATCATTAAAGATGTGTAATCATTTCTTGAGGAATGGGAGGAACAGATAGTTTAACTATTATGAAGAGTACATGTGATTAATTCTATCAGTTACCTAGGAAGGGAGAGGTTGGATGACCAGTTATTAGTTAGCAAATTGGGAGATGTTCAAAGAGGATCTTAACAATCCAATTTCTTGAGGAATGGAACCATATAGTTTGTTCCCAGCAAGGTACAATGTGGTTAAATTCCTTAAGTTACCTATGGAATGAGGGATTGGATTAGTGAGATTGTTATATGAAAATTCAAGATCGTTAAGAGATCTTAACAATCCAATTTCTTGAGGAATGGAACCAGATAGTTTATTTCTCACGAGGTGTGTGATTAGAATTCACAAAGTTACCTATGGAATGAAGTTCAGACCATTCAGGATTGTTATATGACAATTCGAGATCATTTAGAGATCCCAACAATCTATTTCTTGAGGAATGGAGCTAGATGGTTTGTTGGTATAGTCTGATGTCAGTTAAAATTCTCAGGAAGTTACCTATGGAAGGAGGGATTGGACCCATGGATTGTTAGTTGACAGTGAAGATCTGAGAGATCTTAACAATCCAGACAAAGAGATGGAACCATATAGTTTGTTCGCAACAAAGGTACAGTAATAGTTAAATTTCTTAGAATTTACCTATGGAATGAGGGGATTGGACCGGTGAAGTTGTTATATGAAAATTAAGGTCATTAAAGATCCTTGCAATCGATTTCTTGAGAATGGAACCAGATAGTTTGTTACAAAGTCTGATGTGGTTAAATTCTTCAAGTTACTTATGGAATGAGGATTGGACAGTGAAGTTGTTATATGACCGCTCTGGTGTTTAGGGATCTTAACAATCCAATTTCTTGAGGAATGGAACCATTTAGTTTGTTGGTATGAAGGTACAAAGTGGTTAAATTCCTCAAGTTACCTATTGAAGGAGGGATTGGACCAGTGAAACGATTGAAACCAAAATCAAGAACTTTGATTAGTTTGGAAAGATTACCAATGGTGATTGGCATGGTTCCATGGAGGGAGTTGTTATATAAATTAAGAGTAAGAAGGTTTGGGAGGACCGAAAATTTGAGATTTTGGAGTGTACCTCTAAAACGACAACTCTGAAGGTTTAAATCTGAGACACTTCTCGACTATGACAAAACCTCAGAGACGATGATAGCGAGGTGAGTCAGGACCACGATGAGAGTTAAATTTGGGTTTGATTATCAGGTTGGCCTTCCATGTTAGAAGAGTAGGTGCTTCTTGATCTTGTTTGACTTTTGAAGACCAATGGTCGGTGTAAGAGGTAGGCGTAAAGTGGCGTGGAAGGGTGACAATGAATAAAGGAGTGAAAGGAGAAATTTGAAAATGAGAGTGATGATGAATTGGGAGAATAAGGAGTAGGATGAAGGATATTCATGGGCCATTGGTAGAGATGAAGCTATTACAGGGTTTACATGGGGAGAGGATGAAACACTTATTTATAAACTGAAGTGTGATACATCCGGCATTCCCAGTAGTTGGAATGGTTTTGACATCTGACTACCTTGTTCCTTTACAATTAATGGAATTGAAAATTCATGAAATCAATTTTATACTTATTTTATTTTATTTTTTCCAAATAGTCTTATTTTTTTAATCAAAATAAACACTTGCGATTACATTGGAAATATTTAAAAATTTTACTTTTATTTTTTAATTAAAACAGACAAGTGCAATTACATAGGAAATAATTCCTTTTTCACTCCCTTTGCTCCATGCTCTTTCAAATAGAACTTGTTTAAAATTAATGTAATCGTTAATTTTAAACAAGTGAGGGCTCAATGTGGCCCTTTATATATACAACTTGTACATATGTTGTTATATATAAATTAATCAATTAATATATTTTTCAAAGATTAATAAATATGAAATTCAATGGGAGCATAGAGAATCAAACACATGTTTTATTATTAAAATATTAACTATTAAAAAAGTTATAATAATTTATCTGAAAGAAATAGATAGAAGACTAATTGATATAAAAATAGATATATTTAGTAAATAGATTTAAGACTAATTGACCTCAAAGAAATTTGGAAGAAAAGATCTAGTCATGTCATTCTTTGTGATCTGACATATGTTTAATGCATGGGCCAAATATGCCCAATTGGTAGCTATCAAATAATAAATTTATTATCAACTCGATCAACAACTCTCTAGTACAAAACCAATCAAAATAATTATATATGCTTAACTCATTTTAAAGTTTTTGCCTAGCAGAAAGTCAACGATCTTATGTTTACTAGTCCAAAATGTCAAAAGAAAGAAAAATTTTACTATGAAAATTAATTCATCCATGCTTAGCAGTGAAACCTAACGATGCACCCAATTTTTCGTTGCTTAGAAATAAACAAGATGGAAAGAGAATAAAAGGAAAGTAATGAAAAATGAGAAAGAAAATACAGGGTAAATTAATCAAACTTTTGGTACGCAAGGAACTTTTTTCCAACCTTCCCTAACACTTTAAAAGTGATTCAAGACAACCAACATTGTAAAAATATGATTGATCATTGGTCGATTTGTTTTTTAGAATACCATTTCTCTCTATAAAGAGAGAGGTGGATCCACTTTCAACAACTAATTTAAAATTTATTTTATAATGTTTTCTATAACAAAATGTTTGTTTTGTGAATGTGAAATTTTTTACCTTGTCTTCTTTATTGTTAAATATATTTTTAAAAATATATACATTGTATTTTAGCTGTAATTATTTTTCTTATTTGTATAATTATTTTTTGTAACAATTTAAGATATATGAGACCATTAAACATGTAGGTGAGATGGTTAGGATCTCTCTTAACTTAATCAAAGGTCTCGAGTTTGAGTTTTAAGAATACAGTTATGTTTTGTGATAGAGCTTTATCGCCCTTGTGGTCTATCCCGGCTCGAATGTGAATTAGTCTGAGTATAGTATAGTTTAAAGATGTCTTCCGTGTGTGTATAGGGACCCGCTCAAGACATCTGACCCAAAAAAAAGATATAGGAAATAAATAAAAGAGGTTATCTAAAAGAAAAATATTACTCAAAATACATTGAGTGATTTAAGCTAACAGTTTTAGTTATTTTTTTAGCTTATTCAATTATATTATTGCAAAAATAATTATACCAATTAAGGGAATTGATGAAAATAAAATATTATCAAAAAATGCTTTAATCCATATTTTTTAAAATGCCAAGAAATATATTAAAATTATATCAGAGTTCTCAAATAGACTTTGTTTTAAAAAAAACATTATTAAAGAATAATTTTTAAAAATTATCTTACAAAATTATTTTAAATAATACTTTCCAAAGTGAATAGAACTTTAAAAAAAAAACAGAACAATGCATTTTCATTAGCACGTACTTAATATTTATTTGAAAAAAATGATAATAGGAAGATTGGCAATAGCTAAGCTAACAATTTTCCAACGGTTTCTAAAAAGATAGCGAGAATAGTTTTCCCAGTATTAACTATTCTATGATATTTCTGTTGATATATTTTAGGTTCCTAAACAGAAATATCCATATATTTGCCTAAAAAATTATTTTTGTTTTTTATGTTTTAAATATGTTTTAAGCATGTAACTTTCAATACGTGATATTCTAGTTTTAATCATTATTCTTGTTAATATTATTTTTTTAGAATGGCACACGAAAAATAGTAAAAACAATTAAAAACAACTAAAATATATCATCTAAAATTAAATATAATATTTTTATTTTTAAAAACAAAATTTTTTTTTCTATTCTTAAAAAGAAAAAAAGAGAAAAAAAACAATTTAAATATAGAAAACAAGGTATTTTCATATAAAACCTTTTATTAATTTCAATTATCTTCAATTATTTCATAATTGTTTTAAAATAAATAACTATGTAAATATGGAGAATGATAAAAAATAAATCATTATAGATAAAAACTTATTTTAAAACTACATCATTCATGCATGGTTGGGAATGATAACAATATATTTTATATATAATTTAAATCATTTCACCTTATTCTTGTAAATGTTAATACTTATTAGGAAATGCAAAAAAAAAATAATGATGTGAAAGGAAATAGAAATAAACTCATCAATGCCTGCTACAGGCACATAAATAGATAGAAGTAAACACAACCACCACCACCACAAATAATAGGTGGAAAACAATTAATAGATTTGTCTTTTTGTTTAATCATTCAATGATTCTTGTTGGGGCATGTACCATATGATGAAAGCATAGCTAGGGAATGGACTGTAAATCCGTTTGAAATTTCATTTAATCCGATGACATGAGTTAGAACTAAAAGATTTAAAGAAACTCTTAATGTTTTAATTTGAGATGATTAAGTGGAAGAAACTCACATGTTCAACTCCAAAGAAGAAACAAAGATGATCCACGTCGTCAAAGTAAATTCGGACTTGGACCAAGAGCTAGGGTGTTTTTGACTTAGTGATTTACTTCTGATTTGTTACTGATTGATTTACCGTTGATTTGTTGTTGATTTTGTGGCTTGCTTACCAAGTCTTGTTCTAAATTATGTAGTTTCCTTTCCTTGTAGATGTTTAAGGTGTGCATATTTTAGGAGAATAAGTTACCTTCCTTTCTACTTTTGGATGAATATTTGCTTTCCTTTGTGGTCGAATTTTGTTTTGTTCTTCATATTTTTTGGGCTTTAAATATAGGTGTGTTATCGCTGAATTCTTTACATTAAGATTTATAAAATTGAGAGTTAAATTTCTCTTTGGTTCTTGAAAGAACTTTCAAACTTATCGATTATTTTGTGGCGTTCATCAAAGACTTATCAATTGCATCTCTATCACTGATTATGACATCTTCTTATACCAAGGTTCTTGTTTCGCTATAAACAACGGGTCGAGGTCATCCATCCAAGCCGAAGATTAGAGTGGTTCTCCGATATTAATTTGACCATGGTCTCATCACAAGTTGGTGTGGTTCGTATCATTTGGTATTAGAGCAACAAGGTTTATTTTCTGGTTTGCCTATCTTTTACGATTTTTTCCGAACTCAACCTAGTCACTACTTTCATCCATTCCACCTAAATTCCATTCCATTCACAATCTATTTTTTTATCCACCCAAGTCTGATTTCCCTCATTCTTGATCTAATATAATTCCTGCATTCCCTTATTTTGAATTGCACATCCCAAGTTACATAAAAAGAAGGAGAAAAAAAGAAGAAAAAAAGAAAGGGATCCGGTAGGCAAAAAAAATGTCACCTTCTTAAAGCAATTACTCATGTTTAACTAGCTTTAAAGTTATCTTTGCTCAATTTGATAAGTATTGTCACCTTCTTAATAGCAAAACAAAATAATTTGTCCATCTTGACCCATTTTTATGTCTTTGCCCAATTTTTTATCAAAAAAAAAGTCTTTTCTAAATTCCAAATCAAATTTAAAAACTCGTCGCATAATTTTCATGCATTTATGACTTTGATAGAACGCATGGTTTTTATAGGTATAGTAAACTTCCAAAATATGAAAAAACAACCGAAATAAATACCCATGCTTGACCATTTTAAAGTCTTTGCTCAACTTGATAGGTATTATCAACTTTTTGGCACAAAAAAAAAAAAATCCTCTGATGATCTATTTTAAAAGTCTTCACTCAATTCCAGCTTATCTTTAAAAACTTTAATTTATGACTTCAGTACATACTTCAATTATGATCTGAGATCATCTTTCAATAGGAATTGAAAATTCTGTCATGTATTATCAAGAAATCTTGACCCAGTATTCATATTATATTATTAATGCCCATGTCAAATCTCCTATTTGATGTAGGTGGTGAAGGTATTTATAGATAGACCTCCATTCATTAGAATTGTAGTACTAAAATATCTTACAAATATCTGAAGAGATTTAATGATAATGTATTACAAGTGATCCAATTGAAGTTAGATAGATATGATCAAAATATATTAAATTGATTGTATATCTATCAATTTGATAGGAAATTTACTATATGATTAATGTTTTACCATTATTTGTCATGAAAAAATCTTGACTAAATATTCACATTATTAGTAATCCTTATGAACCGCGCTAGTTGATGTTGATAAACTAAAAGTGCAAAAAGCGAGAAAAATCGAATTTTCCTGAAAAATGGCAAAACAGTAAATCGCTGTTACAATATAGGTTGAAAACCTAGAAATTTTCTAGATCTCGAATGATGAAATGGACCTAGCTTGTGGGTGACACATAGCATGGTGCATTCATGACATGTGGGTGACACATACCTAGGCGCTGTGCGCGCGACCCAGCGCAGCAGCGCTCAAACTGTGCGCGCAGTTCGTGCGCACTGTGCACACAACCTAACTTGGTGCAGTGCACTGTGTTATGCACTGTTCGGGTCACTGTTTGGAACATTGTTCTTGAATCACTGTTAAAAAACAAAAAAAAGAGTACAAAATTTAAAAAAAAAAAGTGTATGACTTAATATATGGAATATTTATCTTGCATTACCTATGAATGCCTTGGCGTGGTGCATGAATTTTTTTTTTCGGTTTTTGAATAGTGTCTCGAGGCTGTATTTACACCCTTTGAGATACTTCATTAAAACTCAACTTGTCATTTGACGTGTGTAGATGGCAAGCTGAGGACGGGGACATAGAGGTCGTCCACGAGGTGCTAGTCAGGCACCACCAGCGATCAACAGGCCTTTGCTGAGGCCGTAGGGGTTGTAGTTGTTGTCTTCACATAGGCTAGTGCAGCTGGGGTACAGGGAGGTCCGAGCAACCTCCAGAGATTCACGTCCCATCATCCTCCTACATTCACGGGGGGAGGAGATCCGATGGTGGCAGACCATTGGTTCATGCAGGTCGAGAAGGTATTGGAGGCTATGGAGATTACCTCCGATACGACGGGTGGAAGCTAGCTACATTCGAGCTAGAGGGTGAGGCCCAAGTGTGGTGGAACTGGGTGAAGACCTCTAGGGACCTAGAGGTAATGACTTGGGCAGAGTTCCATGAGCTTTTCATGGGCAACTATTTTCTGGCCACTACTAGACATGCAAAGGCCCAGGAGTTCCTAGAGCTGAGGCAAGGAACTATGACGGTAATGGAGTACGTGGCTAAAGTTTATAGGGTTCTTTCGTTTCTTTGACGACTAAGTGGCCCTGGTTGGCGAGGTCGGGAAGGTTTGAGAATGAAATTTGAAGTTATCCATTCGAGAACCGTTGTAGGGCTCACTTCTGAGGACTTAGACTCCGTAATTCGGGACGGATTTGACCATAGAGAGAGATATAGAGGATGCACAAGGCATTCGGGATGCGAGTGCTAGTGGCAAGAGGAAGGAGAGTCAGTCTTCTTCCGGTTCAGGGAAAAATTCGAAGGCTTCTAGTTCACTTAAGTTCCAGAGCCACGGTTATCCGGAATTATGACCAGCTAGGGTTGCCAGTCAGGTGGGACAGATGGTATGTTTACGTGCCCGTGACCGGGACATGAGGAGGTGCCCTCGAGACGAGATCCCGAGGTTTGGGGGGTCTCGATCCTAGTCGGTGTAGGACGGAGCGGATACGGTTGTTCCTCCGTACCACGGTATGGGTCGGAGGAAGCGATGTCGATCCGGGCGCACGGCGCCTTCAGATTATACATGCAAGCGAGAGGGCGGATTATGGGTTGAGTCGGGACGGGGATCACGGGCCGGGACTTTGGGGACCCGAGGCGTGTCTACAGCCGTTGTATAGAGGCGACGTAGATCGACCCGGATATGCAGGGTATGTTTTTATACCTGCATTTGTTACTGATGCATCATATTCATCATTGTTACATCTTGTGTGGTAAAATTGGACTTGGAGGTCGAGGCCTTTAGAAAAGCCGTTGTATGGATGTTCTCCCCTAGGACCAAGGGTGAGGTTTGACCTGATAGGTCGAGATTTTGAGTCAGAGATCTCAAGGATTCTGCTCATGGTGGACCTTCGGGTGATAGACATATCGGGTTTGGATGTCATTCATGACATGGATTAGGTTGATGGCCTATTGGGTTGTTAGTGATTGTGACCTTGCAAAGGTCATCGTTTGCACACCAAGTAGGAATTGGGTTGTGTAGGGTTACATATGCACGTGGTTGGATGCGTATGTGCGTGGAATTTTGGGACTAAATTCTTTTAAGGGGGGAGGAATGTAAAACCCGAAAAAATTCTAATTTTCTAAAAAAAGGTAAAATGGTAATTTTGGTCAAAATCTAAAATTTTTCTAGATATCGGCTAGCAAGCAGGACTTCTTAGTTGGAAATCGATCTTTGCGGGGAAATCTAGCCACGTCGAATTTCGTTGAACCAGGGACAGTCGAATTTCACGTTTTTGAGGCCTTAGGAGTGGTCTTTGGAACATGCATTTTAGTGGCTCAAGATGAGACACGTGTCAAGTGGAGAGCTAGTCAAACAATGAGCTCAAGTGTGGCCCATAGAAGACATGTGGCATCATGTCATTGGAGGAAAATCCATGGTAGATGGATAAGGGATGAGGTGAAATCCCATGAGCCAATGAGAATTGGACAAGTGGCAAGTGAGAGGACATCCCACTTGACCAACCTTGACCTAATTGGTTTGGGAGGGAAAAAGAGGAAGAGAAAGAAAGAGAAAAAGGAAGGAGAAAATCTAGAGTGAGAAGTTCTCACTTCTCTCTAGATTTCCCGGTGATTGGTCCATCGAATCCTGGCGAGGCAAGAGCTATGCGTGGGTACCGGTATCGTGGAGTTTCGACAACTCCAGAAGGTAGGGGTTTTCTCCTACTTGCTTTATTCCTTGGCTAAGAGCCATTTGAATGGATAGGGATGTTTTGAGGCCGAATGGTTGTGTTTCAGTTCCAAAGATTGGGACTGAATAAGGAAATCCCTAGAGTGGTCGTGGACAGTCCAAGACCATGGGTGGACTGTTCATGTGACCTTGTGTGTTGTTGTGTGCTATTTGAGTAATTCTTTGGGTAGTTCCAAGATGGACTACCGGATTGTTTATTAGCCCATGTGAGCTAATTTTGGTGTTATTGCTATGAATGAATAACATGTTGTTTGTGTATGATTTTCGTTAATATATGCATGCATGATATTAGCATGGTGTGTGAAATGGCATGGCCATTTCATATGCACTGGGGCAACCTAGAATAGTAGGTATGAGTGCATGACATGAAAAAAAAACATGGTTGTCAAATGAATTTCAAGGGAAGATTTTCTGAAGAATTGCCTTGGAGAGTTGTCTAACAGTTCATCTTGGAGGAAGACCTATGACTGTTTCGGAGAGTTACCCAGCAATTCACCTTGGAGGGTTGTCCAATGGATTTTATCGGAAATCGGTATAATGTTTTCAAGAACAAAAATCTTTTGTTTTGAAAACAGTGTTTTCTCACACTTGGCTTAGGCATGCGTGAGGGATTAGTGAGGGCTTGAGATGTGGAAATTGGTGGGTCACATTCTCATTAATATCATGTAGACATTTGAGTAGGAACATGCATTTTGCTTGAATGTTTGGTGTGCCATTACATGAGCACTTAGGTAGGGAGTAACCCATGTAGGAAAATTCCACTACTGGGCATTGCTCACCTTGTCGAGGGAAAAATTATTTCAGGTACTGAAGGGACACCTGGGGATGGGACGCATTCGAGGCCCTAGAGGTGAAGAAATGGCTTAATATGGCCTTATTATGTATTTTTGTAAAAATATGGGCAAAAGACCCAGTTTTGGATAATTTGTAATCAAAACAAATTGTAAATAAACTCATTTTTGTATAAAATATACATTTTGGTGAGTATGGATGTATGGGCCCGACGTGGCCATTTTCCTCATGTATGGGTCTCATGATATGAGACACATAGGTTTTTGTAGGTTGACGGTGGTCAATGAGACCCCCGGGTTTTTGAGGCGTCACAGCATGCATGCATGCATGCCATGTGGATTTGTCCGGTCTATAAAAAAGGGATCAATAGAGGAAAAGAGAAAGAAAAGAAAAAATGAGAAGAAAATGAGAGAGAAAGAAAGGGAGGAAGGAAGATCTGACAGCTTCTTCCTCACAATTTCTTTTTATTAGACTGTCGGAGTTTGTCCCGAGCGAGAAGTTAAAAGGCGCTACGCTCCTAAAGGTAGGGATTTTTCCTACTCTAGTTAATTTCTACTTAAGTGTCGTGTAGGGCCGTGTGACTGAGTTCCCATCCATGGTCGTCTAGCAGTGTGGGACCGGTTGGCCATGTAGAGCAATGTGGTTGTGTTTCCATCATGGAAGCGGATTTGGCCATGTGAAATGATGCGGCCGTGTGGCTCATTGTGTAATGGTAGTTTGGTCTTAATAAGTCGTGTGATCGTGTTTCCACCTTAGGGTTGTCTGGTTGTGTGGGACCGTTTGGCCGTGTAGGGTCATGTGGCTGTGTGGCTATATTTCCACCTCAGGGCCGTTTGGCCATGTGGGACTGGTTGACCGTGTGGGACCGGTTGGCCGTGTGGGGTCGTCTGGCCTTGTGGGGCCATCTAGCCATTTAGGGTAGTCTGGCCAAGTAGAGACGTCTGGCCGTGTAGGACCGTTTGGTCGTGTGTTTGTGTTTCCATCTCAGGGTCGTTTGGCCGTGCGAGACCGGTTGGCCTTGTGGGATCGGTTGGCCATGTGGGGCCGTCTGGCCATGTGGGGCCATCTGGCCATGTAGGGCAGTCTGGCCGAGTAGAGTCGTATGGCCTTGTTGGGTTGTTTGGTTCAGTCCCAACGCTTCAGGGATGGGGCTGTCTCATAGTTTGTGTAGGGAACGGTTTTAGTAGACTCCATGGTCATTTCTGTTTTTAATCAGTAACTACAGATAAGTGTAGGTTCCCGAGTTTAGGGCGATATATGCCTTGTTGGTGGCCTGAGAATGGCCAGATTTAGGGTTCGAAATTGTGGATTGTTTTCACAATGTTGTTGCTTGGCTTGGTGATAGCATGTTTGTTTAGCTTGTTATGGCTTGTTGCGAGAACTGTTTTGTGGGCATCTCTTATGACACAATTGGTCTTGATAACCGAGTTGTATTTGCTCACATTTGATTGACGTACTTGGTGCTAGTTATCTATTGAATGTTGGTATATGAATTCTAATATATTGACATTGAGATGAAATGTTGAAAATCATATTGACTGTTAATATATGTGTGCTATTATATTAACATTGAAGGAATGATGTTTGGAAATTATAAGCATGTGTTATAATTGTCCAAAATGCGTGATGTGTGATGCATGGCTGGTATGGTCCATATGGCATTCATTACATATGAGACATGGAATTGATATGCAATGGCTCATACATTGCATATGCACGGGGACATCGCATTAAATGGGTGTGAGTGCAGTAGATTGACACTGTGTTTGGTGTTTGATTGGGTGGGCTGGGTAAATGGGACAACGTCCAATAGAGTCGCTCGATTGATTAAAATGGTAAAGAAAATATGTCTTAGAGTATTAACTTGAAAGGATAGATCCTCCCTAGGGTGAAAAGCTTGGCCAATTGTGGTCGAGACATAGTCCACTAGCGGTGAAATGCGTAAAGTGCTGAGTTTTGCCCAGCTTGCCGTGGGCTGCAAAAGTAGCTACCACACAAAGGCGCATGATTTTGAACATAAAATGGATTTTGAATATAAAATGATCGTTGTGATGTATCATCTAAAAAGTTTTTGGTTTATAAACAAATGAAATTTGTTATGAAAATGATCATTGGATGTCATCTAGAATGATGGTTTATCACACATGGGCTGAGGCATTGTGTGAGGGAGTCGGTGAGGACTCGGGCATATGGTATGTGGTGAGTCACATCTCATTTTATGGCATGACATGTAGGATTCCATATAGAATTAGCATGTTCTTGTTAGAGTGTGATTGTGAAATGTTGAGTGAACATTGCATGTGTACTTAGGTGGGGAGTAGCCCTTGTAGGAGGTATTCTCTAACTGGATGTGGCTTACCCTTCATGGGACAACCCTTTCAGGTACAGGGTTGACACCGGTGAATGGCGCTCAGAGGAAGCCGTGATTATGAAGAAGGCCGACATGTGACCTTGATAAACTCTTGTAAAAAGTGCTTGGAAAAAACTAGTTCTAGCAAGTATTTTGTACAAAAGAATGGTAATTAAATTCTTTTGGACTATTGTCATTATAGCGGGATATGTAATTATGGTAAGAGGGTTGTGATCAAACTCTTACGGACTGTATTTAAGTGCATTATTCTCATATTTTTTAATTTAAATATAAATGAATGGGTCTTGATGAAGGGACGTATAGAGGTGGTGCCGAGTAACTTGGTGTCCACGAATAATTGGTAATGGTCCGGGACTAAGACTTAGATGTGAAATGACCTAAAATAGAATTTCCGTAGGTTGACAGCTAGTCAAAGGGACCCCTGGATTTTGGGGCGTCAAAAAAAGAATCCAACAATAGATAGGCTTTGTGGGTACCTTAGGTGTTGGCCTAGACCATCTAGCCCACAGGGCCCATAAACCGAAGCCCACTGTTTGATGGATTAGCCCACGGGTCCGACTACAATTCCATTTTGATAAGGGGCATAGCACCTGGGGTGCGATCCCTCTCTGGTTGGCTGCACTTTCTTGGGGATGACCTCTTCTGAAGCATCCGCCTTGAGATACATACATAACCATTCTTATAACGATCAAACACATCTTGAGGCAGAGGATACAGACAACATGGTCACCAAAACGGAAGGACAGCTCATAGCGCGTGAACAAAGCGTCACCTTCCCCTTCCATTTTGGGAGGAAATCATCCTTTCCCCGTGGCGGATCTATTCTCATCCGCCAACGAAAAAATCACGCGAAATGGTGTGACATTAGTTGGGTTGGTGATGCTTTCACTCTCCAAGCTCCTCAACCTAACTTAGCCATCGGAGGGAAGACGGAACACCACCATCCTCTTCTTGTTTGGCTTGGTAAGTTTGATTCTCAGGCGTTCCACTGGATTTAGAAAGTTACGGTGACTACGATTGGCGTCGCCGTGGTGGAGCTGACCAGCTCATCGGTGATTAGTAAGAGCTTGGGCACATCCGCTTTCAAGTGATCTCCCATTGCCTGGAACTTTGGTAGTTCCCAATCATCCTACTGGACCGTTGGAATTTGCAGCATCGTAACCGAGAGAAAACTTTGTCTATCAGTCGGTTCCTGCGTGGCACGAGATAGAGGCGAAACAAGAACGGTAGGAACTGGTGGCCAGAATTACGTGTCAAACAACCCAGTTCTGAGTAGGAAAATGATCGCTTGCTGGGAGCCCGGTTTGGAAATAAATGGGGGCCTATGCCCTCGATCCATTTGAATAGGCGAGGCACGCCATTCTTGATGAAAGTGATCCCCGACATGTAATAGCTGTCTTACGGAAGCTCACCACTCCCAGGCCAGTTCTCCACCTCAATGCATGCGAGAGGTTGGGAGTCCAAAAAAAGAAGGCCTCGTAGCCGTCCGTCGATGTCGTCTTGGCCGTAGAATGCGAGGACACTAGTAGAGACAGACGTCCTTCGAAATTGTCCCTCGATCATATGCCCACATGGCCTAGGGTGATTGCTCCACCATTCCCGTTCACCCATCTTCCTTTCGGGGTAGCCCCTGCCCCACATATGATGTCTTTCTCTATCGTCCGGGGGCCTGAGGACATGTTATCTTCACCCTTGGGCCAACACATTTTGAGTTATGAGCCCCCATGCGGCTTTGTCATACCCCCGTTTGCTATGTACAATGGTTCATCTGACCCGTATGACCATATGCTACACTTCAACTAGGCGATGATTTTGAGTGCGGGAAACAATGCGTCTGCGTAGCTAAGGTATTCTGGCCGACAAAGGGACTTCGATCTAACGGTTCTAAACTCCCAAGGGGATCCATAAACTCATTTGGTGAACTATGGGCTATGTTCATTTCCCAATACTTGTGCTCAGTCAGGCAAAAAGGAAACATCAGCTCACTCCAATCCATCCTCAAGCGGGAAGACGAGTCTATCCGAGATTTTACTCAAAGATTTGGACAATAGTTCAACAAGTGATGTACGACATGGACGGTCTTCAAAACACCAGTTTTGGACCAACTACTCTCTTTTTCCAATCCCTATACTTGGATCACTTGTAACTGATGGGTATATCGTGATGAGACAAATACTCCACTTTGGGGATATCCAAGCTGCCTCGCGAGCGGTGATGATACTTGACCTGAAACCGGTAAGGCAACCACAAGGGCCCGGCTGAGCGAAGGAAGCCGAGAATAGATCGAAGCGTTCCTAGGCGATCCCGGATAAAGAGAGCCTCCCGGTTCACCCCTCAAATATCTCCTATAATGGAAGCTTGCCTCTCATTTTAGGATGCTTCCGTTCAAATGGCCTCCACCAATACGGGAAAATGCGGATAATACAATCGATCACGGTGTGATTACCAGGACCACGACCATGAAACAAGCGTTGCGAGGCACAGTTCACGGTAGAAAGATTGATTCGGGCTTGGCACCTCGGGGAGGCTGCATTGGGAACCAACCCGAGGGAGCAGAAAATGCGGTAGCCGGCGGACCAGTGGTGTTGAATGCTGTGAGACCGCAGTCAACCATCAACTTCATATTGGGGCGGTTCGTGTTGATACCAATCCCAGCGAGAGAAGAAAAATCTCCATCGGCCCTCGGTCGGGGGCCAGAATAAACAGTCGGCACCTAGATAGCGGCCGCAACCGGTTCGTAGATTGACGGCCCCATATCCTTTCCTCTTATAAACCCGACTAGGGTTATTACTCCTCATTATGATGCACTTCTACTTACCTTGTGTATTAATAATTTTGACGTGCGTAAAATCCTAGTAGATCCTAGTAGTGCGGCTGACTTGTTGCACCTCCCAACCTTCAAAAGGATGAAAATCCCACTCAACTATCTCAGTTCTGCTAGTAGAGTGTTGTCTGGATTTAACGAGGCCACCACACTCATGGTGGGTGATATTGTCCTTTCCGTAAAAGTAGGGCTAGTAACCCAGCAAGTATCATTTTCAGTGGTTGAGGATTTAGGGCCATATAACGCCATCTTGGGGTGGGCTTGGCTACACGCTATGAAAGCAGTTCCTTTTACCTACCATCAAACTATCAGTTATCTGACTGCATCAGGGCAGATCGACCTCTAGGGTAGCCAATTATATGCTCATCAATGTTATCAATTATTAGTGCAGGAACGTGAGAAAGGCGAAAGCCCCATTAGCTCAGTCCTAGAAACTCACCCTTCGGCATAGCAATCACAGTTCATTACCCGGGCCGCTTTGGAAGACCGGGAGTAACTGGCAGTAGATCCCCTAGAATCCATGGTCATAGGCGGGCCGGATAAATGCACACATGTTACTTCCCTCCTGACCGAGGAGGAAAAGGCCCGGTTGCAACAAGTACTCCAATCTAACGCCGACGTGTTCGCCTGGACACATTTAGATATGATGGGGATAAGCCCCACTCATGCTTCCCATAAGTTAAATGTTGTCCCATCAGCCAGACCCATTAGACAAATAGTGAGGCTTTTCCACCCGGACCGACATCATATCATCCAGGCCGAGGTGGATAATCTTTTGAAAGTTGGGTTTTTCAGAGAGGTCGAATACCCGGAATGGCTTGCCAATGTGGTGGTAGTTCCAAAGAAAGAGGGCAAATGGAGGGTTTGCGTGGACTATACGGACCTTAATGACGCATGTCCAAAGAATAACTTTCCTCTACCTCGCATAGATCAGATCATTGACGCGTCAGCCGGGCATGACATGTTGTCATTCCTAGATGCATTCTCAGGCTACTATCAAATCCCCATGCACCCGCCTAATTGATTCGGTGCACGGTGGTGACTAAAATGCAATATTTATATACCTAAGCTCCACAATCACGAGTCAGTTACCGCAAAGATAGCGGTTCAGGTCGAACACGGGATGGGTTTTCTTCATAAAAAATGGTTTGCATTAGGGCATGAAGTCTGCAAGGCTTTTATTTGGACTCTTTGAATTCATTCAAAACAGGGGAATGGTTTGAAAACAGGAAATTGTAAAACCGAAAAGTTAAACCGGAAATTAACAATGAAGAAATTTACTTTGAAGATTTAGGTCACTAACTTGGCAAGCCAGTGGCAAACACATGTCCTCGTGTTTTATCCTCCTATGAGTCAACACGATGTAGTGTTATGGCCCCTTTTGTTTAAAACCTCAATATCTCTTTTTTTATCATTTTTAGAGGCTCGTAAAGATCTAAAGAATCACAGTGCATCTCTCACCCGAGCACTGAACCCTAAAGCATGAAGAGTATTGACCTAGGCTAGTAAAGACCATCTAAAGAATCACAGTGCATCTCTCACCCGAGCACTGAACCCTAAAGCATGGAGAGTATTGGCCAAAACAATAAAAGCAAATGTTATTTAACCCTAATTTGAAGAACCCTAACATGTGAATATCATTACCTCATAGGCAAGTAGCGACCATCTAGAAGAGCCACAAGGCATCTTCACCCGAAAGACCGACCTAAAGCATGGAGAGTATTGGCCAAGACAATAACATCCCATGTTATGCAACTAAGTTTTGAATATAAGAGCCATAAATACACTACCCATAACTTTTAGTACATGAGGACAACATGCTTAACCCTACCGCTGGGCTACAGCTCCTTCCTCTCTTCAAAGGGAAAGGAGGCTTAGCCCAAGCATCTCTGAATTCTTTCATCTAAGCAGGTGCTCGCGTACCGGGAAAGTGAAAGAAAGAAGAGAGAAAGAAGAGAGAGAAGAGAAAATAAAAGCAAAACTTAAAAAAAACAATTTATTTACAAAAGCAAAAACTTACAACTATTATTCTCCCAAATCGATGCTTGAAATTGTTGCTTAGGGCTTGAGCAAACAAGAGTGGCTTTGAGATAGCCTCCTCAAGGTATGAAATACCAAAAGCCTAACAACCGGGCGTTATAGGACAAGGATGTAATTCACCAAGTTTGAAGGCGGTTGCATTAATTACAAAGGATGACAAGGCCTCGCAAATTCTCGCTACAGGAGAATTTCGCAATTAGCTAATTTGGCAGCGCTTCGCGAAATCGCAAGGGTCGCGACCGTTAGTTAGCGAAATTTCGCTGTTAGCGAAATTTTCGAGTAGTTTAATTCTCGCAATGGCAATGCTGCGCCATAGCGACTCTCGCAATGTGTGCTGATTGCGAATCGTTGTCATCAGCTTACAATTCAAGGGTCGTTTAACCGTTGCCAATGCATTGCGACTTGCCTGCTTGTCGTTCAGATTCCTCTCATCTGCCTTCAACTCCGCATCTCATTTCTCTTCCACTTTTCCTTTGTTTTTCCATTGATTTTTGAGCTGTTGATGGCTGAGACTAAAATTCCAACCTCATGATCGATCATTTGCATTGAGGTTGAAGTTCAAATGTGTATAAAAGTCTACAAACAACCAAAAACACCTCAATTGGCATAAGTGTTACTAAGGTAACATGAACACTTCAATTGGGATATATGACATGATTAATGATCAAAAAGTACTCAAAACCTATCTAATATAGGATTCAAAATTGCACTTTTTGAGCACTAATCACACCCCCCAACCGAAATGTTGCTAGTCCCTTAGCAATGCAAAATAAAAACAGATATGTGGTGATTTTCAAAAGGTTGTATTTCAAAAAGGTTATTGTACTTATATACAAACTAACATTACTTAAAGTGAACAATTGAATCAACATTTGAAAACCTATATACAAGAATAAAATCCATAAGAGAACAATTTTTGTGAACAACACTGCTTCCAGATTAAACTCGATTTCCACCTAAGTCTAATGGTTCATTTTGTATCTAGATTGAGTCAATAAATGAAAAATTTGTTTCCCCCAACCTAGCATTGACATGGCCTTAAACTGCTGAACAATTAAGATAGGGTCATGGCCATAATTTCTTCTTGCTTTCTCAATTATATTGTAGGATGCACGCTTAAAATCCGACTTCACCAAAGTCCATAACGGGGTCCACCGACGACTCAACCACTTAAGGTTTAGGGGCATCAAGCCAAAAGGATCAAAGACCACAATCCCTAAAGGCTTCACCCCGGACTTCAATCGACTTCGAAAATCAAGCACCTACACTCATAAATTCTACCTATCCACCCATGTAACACAAAATCGGCGACTCCCAACCAATTAAGGCTTAGTATCAGTTTCAAAGCCGCATACACCCCGCTGACCGTGCTCGGGTTTCAAAGCAAACTCCACGATTTTATTTTTCTTTCTTCTTTTCTTTTTCTTTTTCTTTTTCCTTTCGGGAAGACAACATTGGTCTTCACCTGTTGATACTCAAATCTATCCTAGGTTGTCACATGCCTAAGGCCTAGCTTGTAAAGTGGAAGGAGTGCATACAAATTTACAACCTATTAGCACCCAGAGGCAGTGTGTGACATAGATAAAGGAAATTTCCAAGTTGAGCATGCCGAACAAAGGATCGAACACAAATTGTTTCAAGCATGGAATTTGTTCTAAAGATAGAAGGGACAAAATGATGATTCAATCATCCAGTAATTCAATTGTTCAACTGAAGCAATTATTGTTCAATTTGAAACAATTTAATTATGTAGTTTGAAAGAAAACATACTTATACATAGGGGACACAAGAAACACAATATGCAAAAGTCGAATATATATATATATATAACTGAGTAGTTGATATAGCCAAAATGGCTTACATGCATAACAAAGCTACACAAAACATATCACGCTACTATGTATAATACAAAATCATAATCAAAATTAGTAGGCGCTGATAAATAAACTATACATAAACCAAAAGAGACCAACCACCTCACTATAGATAGAAGGTTACCGCAATGCCGCAAGGATATCCAATGAGGCCGCGACAAGGGCGTGCCCTCTCTCTGTAAGTAGATCATGAGGAAGACCCAGATGGGTCATGATCTGATGAAGCATGGAATGGCACTGTCCCAAAGTGGCCTCACCTCGAGCCAATCTTTGGTCATGTGCCGCATTGGCCCCGAGTGGTCGCGCAGTGTGCAGACGCATCCATCACCCGCCCATCTCCCTCGAAGCCAACATGTGTATACTCCTGATCGGTGTGCTGGCCATGAGGGCCCGAGCATTCGTGAGGGGCGCAACCAAGAGCCGCGGAGGAGACGGCAGAACGATCAAAGAGCAGTGGACTCTCGTACCTCGGTGCGTGAGCGTGTGGATCGCCTCTCGTGTGCATCCTCACCTCCCTCACCCACTTCCTCCCCGGCCCGCGCATATGGAAATGGGACAAGGGAGGAATATAATCCGGTCCACTGCTTAATACCAGAGGCAATTGTCGCATCTCTATCCCAAAGCCCTCCGAATCCACCAAGCCAAGAACATAGAAAGGAGCCTCTATCAAGTAGCGGTATGCTCTCCGCCAGATGAGGCCCTCCGTGACCTTCTCTCAAACCGTAAGAGCCGGCAATCACCAGCCGGATGGGTCAACCGTAAATTGCCCGAGATCCGGTACAATGCCTCCAAGATAAAGCCCTCCTTCGCACATACGCTGCAGGGAATAAACAAAGCGCAGCCAGATGGTCGATGAGCGCATATGAGGTGGAAGTCGCTCCGATAAAGAATCGGGCCAATCGTAACATCCCCGCCAAGCACTATCCATCGCTTCGGGCGGAGGGTGGGCCTAATATCTATAACCCTCGCATTGCGCCAAGGGTAGGCGCAATCTCAAGGTCACAAATAACTCGCCGGATCAGTACACCGGGCGTCATCTATCCCAATGAATTTCCAGTGGGACCGTCTGCGATCCCGAGATGCCGCGAGTGGTAGAACTGCCGACCACCCCGGTAGTAGAATTGTCTCGAGTCATAGCCGGATATGGAGCGAATACTTCATCAATCTCATCGACTCAGAGCCCGGGTCGGGCCATCAATCCAGGAACGCCGTGAGAATGACTCCCGCCTAAATGGCTCGCATTTATCCGCATTCTAATAAAACTCAACATGGGCCTCCTGATCCGCGAGGCCGGTGATAGCTGAGGTGAAGGTGTCGTCTCAGCTGCTGATGCGACCGGTGATGATGGCGGTCAAGAAGATGATGACTCGTCGTCTGGCGCGGGCCCGCTTGGAAGGCCGGCCCCTAGCTCTCCTCTGAGGTACCGATGGGGTCCGGTCCCATCCGTGTCCGGGTAACACCGGTCCTAGAGGCTCGCTGTGCACGGCCTCGGGACAAAAGGATGGCTCGCGTCAGTACCGGGTGTCAGCGACCATCGCCTCTGGGCAAGCAATCTCACCCGAGGTCGGTTAACGGACCCACCCCTCGCATCTTAATTACATTCGATATATATAAAAAACTGCTGAAAAGGGGTGGACTCACTGAATATGTAGCTGGGGCCTGTATGTCTGAACTGAAGCTCCCTGAACACAACTGAATCACCCTGAACCAAACTATCCAAACCAGGGCTCGCTGACTGAGACTAAAATAGACCCTGGACTGATAACTGAAGGCTCGAAATATGATCAAACACTGATGCGGAGCTCCTCTAAACTGAACCGAGAGCACAGAAGTGTGATTCAGGCAGAGGTGAGGGCTCGTACGCGCGTGGTGAGGGCTCATCACGGCCATCGCAAACACCGTGGCACGCTGCCATGGGAGCTCGTGGCACGGGCAGGCAAAGGGGACAACCTAGGGTCGGGAAGGCTACGCGTTGAGATGCGTGGCACTACGCTTCGGGAATGCCGGGCACTAAAGGGAGGGGGCTGACGTTGAGTTGTGATTTGGCCAATCTCCTCCTGCTTAAATAGGCCATTTTGAGTGTACCGAATATCCATTGTGTGCCTACTCCCCGCGAATTTGGCTCGGGGATGGTCTTTCGTATTCAAAACTTTAAAATTATCAGACACATTAAATAATAATATAACTATAAAATTATTATTATTAAATTTACTATACTATGAATAATATTTCCAAACATACTATTTTCATATACAACTAAATTATGTTAAAGGAAAAATTGCTAAGTTAAGAAAAATTCTGAAAAATTATTTAGACTAACAGAATTAACTAATATAAAACAAAAATTAAAATTTGTGAACTGCAATCCGGTTTTTGAAAACACCGAACCAGTTCAAGTTCAGCAATACTCAAGGGGGGTCAAGGAGGATGATCTCCTCAACCCATGCAATGGCCTGGCCCGGCTCCATGATGTTGGGTGGCCATAAGCTGACCGCTCCTCCTCGAATGGTTAGATTTGATAATTACTGTAATTGGTGCTGTTGGCGACCAATTCTCTCATCACCAAGGTTGATCACTCTTGTATTTTCTCCGCACCTGCTATACCGCATTGATCAACCGAAACAACCTCATCGCTATAGGATTTTCGTGTTTTAACAATTTTGGGTTGTCATTCAAATTGAAAATGTCTACTCCAATATCATGTCACCAAATGTCAATTGCATGATTCATTCCTAAGAATTAATAATTACTGGCAAAGTGGGCCGCAAATGGTCTCCTAAAATGATTGGCACATGACGGTTCATTGGGACCAAAGGTCTAGACTACAAAATCTACCGATAGCAGAAATTGTCACTATATGACATCTCATCCCCTTGGGGATTCACCATCTATCGGCCAATGAGAGCACAGATGAAGTCACCCAAACCTAACTTCTGTATAACGAAATGCATAAGATCACACGCTCCTAAATCTAGCAATGCTCTTTTCCATGCAATTCCCACCAATATGAACTCCGGTATTGTGGGAGAACCGTGATCCTGTACTTAACAGGTACTTGCTTTGGATTAGGCACCGATATGCTTCAAGGAGAAAGGCCTTCTTCTAATGCCTAATCCTCTCTTTATGGTACAGATCTTTTTAAAAATTTTGCATGTGTACTTGTTGATTAGATCAAGCAAAGGTATGTTAACCTTTACTTGCTCTTAAGACCTCAAGCATGCTCGCTTGTTGAGTTTTTGTCTTTCCTCTCAATGCTTGTGAAAGCAGGTATACGATATCATCAGGTCATCCTCTAGAGAATATGCTCTGTAGTCATTTTTTTCCCGCCCGGATTCTTCAACAAAGCCATGAGGTTGATCAACCTCTTTTCCACTTCTCAAGGTGATTATGGACTTAACTCCTCATCCTATTCTTAATTCTACCTCATGGATCCCCTTAGATTTGGAAGTGTTTCGACTTCTGAACCCTCCTGTCCCTCTAGCAAATTTGTTAATGCTTGTAATTGAATACTCAGAGGTCACCAAATTTTATTCAAAGGTTTTTCGACAAGATCAATTCTTGTGCCAATTGTACATTGGGTTCCATTTTGTCATTAACAAAATTGCCCACCACCTTACTTCAAATTGAGTACGCCTTGTTCTAATTGAGAAGAGGATGGTGGTTGTTAGTGACGTGAGGAGGAACCGTAAACCGGTAGCCGGCCCCGTGGTACATAAGTTGTGGGGCCGGGTCTCCATGCAAGGTTAGATGATTCTCCAATCGGGATTGTGTTATTCCCATATGGAGCATTTGGTTGGGGCTTGAATTAACTTACAAGAAAATACTCCGACATCAAATCCTTCATCAGCAGGGTCATGGAACAGTTGTTCTATTGGTTGTGCCTGGGATTGAAATTTGTGCAGTGGGATTAGGTTGTGCAAAGGGTTACTACATCGCCGCACTTCCATCGGGAAATGCTTTCCTTCCAAATTTCTCTACCTTTCTACAGAGTTGATAACTAGCTCCTCATTATCACTATCGCAAGGTACATACCACCCTTTGATTGATCGTGGTTTCATCCTTCCGCTTTCTGTAGTTAAGCTCATCCCACCCTAGAGTTTCAGCCACGTAATTTAAAATCCATGGCTTCATCAAAGATGTTTGCTTAAAAGTCTCCCCACACATGGTTTCTAAAAGTCGCCTCATGGCGGTGAGACACCACCATTGAAGTGGTTCACTAACATCCACGTGTCAAAGCCATGGTGTGACATGCACCGATGGTCTCTAAAACCTCCCAACACCGGTAAAACTTCACCTTCATGAGTCGCAAAGGTATAAATTTGTCTTTCAAATTGTTTGTCTTATGAGCACTAAAACTTCTTCAGAACTCGCTGCAAACAAATTCTGCTAATTTCTTATGGTTCTAGCCTCAATGAGTTGGTTTGCATTTGGCCTTGTCCTTGAGGGTCAATGGAAATGCTTAGCTTCAAGAATCCATGTCCATCATACCTTCCTTGAAGGTAGTGCATACCCCTCAAAACTCCTAAGATGTGTGTATGGATTTTCATTTTCCATACCATGGTAATGTGGGAGCAGGGCAATTAAATATGGCCTCAATCGCTACATCATCACAGTGAGGAATGATGTGATGGGGCACTAACTTCAGAGGGTGGATGTGATCCTCATGGTTCTATATGCATTTGATTCACAGGCCTGGTTGGCTCATGAAACCTCGTGCATGGGATCCATGGTACGCTTGTGCACTAACCTCACTAGCTAGTCAGGTTGTGTACTTAATCCTATTCAAATTTTACCCGGCAGTCTCTATCCCATCAGCACGTACGCTTGTTATCAATCAGAGAGACAACAATTAGAACCAACAAAGAGGGCTAAAAGAAAAATTAAAACTAATCTAATAAAAAGGAGTAAAATGACCGAAAAAAATCAAGCCGACCGCGCGCCATCGCCGCGTTAGAACCCGCGCTGCCGCAGAACCGACATGCAAAAAGAGGTAAAAGGTTACCTTCACTTGTGCTGTGGATCACAAGTACTCTTCAACTACTATTAGTGTCGTGCACCATCCCCAACGGCGCCATTTGGATTCGTACACAAGAGGTCATCGAGCCAAAATCATAATATTATATACCCAGCTTACACCGCCGTAGTCAAGCTACCGCAAAGATAGTGGCTCAGGGTCGAACACGGGGATGGGCTTTTCTTCATAAAAATGGCTCGCATTAGGCATGAAGGTAAGGCTTATTCGACTCTTCGGGAATTATTCAAAACAGGGGAATGGCTTGAAAACAAAGGAAATTGTAAACCGGAAGTTAAAACTGAAATTAACAATGAAGAAATTTACTTTGAAGATTTAGGTCACTAATCTCATAAATAGCAAACACATGTCCTCAAGTTTTATCCTCCTATGGAGTCAACACAGATGTAGTTATACCTTTTTTCTTAAAACCCTAACATTCTTTATCATTTTTGAGGCTCGTGAAGATCTAAAGTTAATCACAAGGCATCTCTCACCCGAGCACCGAACCCCAAAGCATGAAGAGTATTGACCTAGGCTAGTAAAGACCATCTAAAGAATCACAAGGCACTCTCACCCGAGCACGAACCCCAAAAGCATGGGAGAGTATCACAAAAACAATAAAAAGCAAATGTTATTTAACCCTAATTTGAAGAACCTCAACATGCAATGACAATTTCAGGCAAGTATGACCATCTAAAGAGCCACAAAGGCATCTCTCACCGAAAGACCGGGACCTAAAGCATGGAGAGTATTGGGCTAAGACAATAACATCCTATGCAACTAAGTTTTGAATAATATAAGAGCCATAAATACACTCACCTTATAACTTTTAGTACATGAGGACAACATGCTTAACCCCATCGCTGCTAGCTTCCTTCCCTCTTCAGCTGGTGAGGCTTAGCTGCCAAGCATCCTTGAATCAAGCCATCTTCAAGAGGTGTGCTTGGCACGGAAAGTGAAAGAAAGTTAAGAGAGAAAGAAGAGAGAGAAGAGAAAATAAAAGCAAAACTTAAAATAAAACAATTTATTTACAAAAGTAAAATCCATAACTATTATTCTCCCCAAACTGATGCTTGAAATTGTCGCTTAGGGTTTACAAAACAGATATTTGAGAATTCAAGGCATGAAAATACCAAAAAAGCCTAACAACCGGGCTACATAGGACAAGGGACGAATTCACCAAGTTTGAAGGCGGTTGCATTAATTGGCAAAGGATGACAAGGCCCCGCACTTCGCACAGGGAGAATTTCATAATTAGAGACGGCAAGGGTTACAAATCGCGCGGTCACGACTCATAAGGGTCACACTCTCGCTGTTAGCGAAATTTCGCTTAAGCTAGCGAAATTTTCAAAGGAGAAAGCTTAATTTCGCAATGGCACAAAGGTGCTTGTTGTAGCGAATTTCTCAAGAATGTGTGTCGAGATTGCGAACCGGTTACACGCTATGAAATTCGCAAGGGTTGCGAACCGGTTGCCAAATGTAGATTGCGACTTGCCTGCTTTGTCGTTTCGCATTCCTCTCGCCCCGTCTTCTTCAACCGGCATCTCATTTCTTCCACTTTTCCTTTGTTTTTCCATTGATTTTCGGGGTTTGTTGGATGGCCGACTAAAATTCCAACTCATGATCGATCATTTACTGAGGTTGAAGTTCAAATGTGTATAAAAGTCTACAAAACAACCAAAAACACCTCAATTGGCATAAGTGTTACTAAGGTAACATGAACACTTCAATTGGGATATATGACATGATTAATGATCAAAAAGTACTCAAAACCTATCTAATATAGGATTCAAAATTGCACTTTTTGAGCACTAATCACTAATGCAGAGAAAACATCTTTTATTACCCCACACAGGCTCTATTGCTATAATGTAATGCCATTCGAGCTAAAGAATGCTAGAGCCACCTATCAGAGACTGGTAACGAAGATGTTTCGACCCCTACTCGGAAAAACTATGGAAGTATATATCGATGATATGTTGATAAAATCTAAAGAGCGCCCGGATCACACCACGCATCTGCAGCAAGCATTTGAGATCCTCGGGGCTTATGGTATGAAACTCAACCCCGCAAAGTGTGCATTCTGGGTTAGTGCAGGTTGGTTCCTAGGGTTCATGATGACTCAAAGAGGGATAGAGGCCAACCTCGCCCAGCTCAAAGCCATTCTAGAATCTCCAGCTCCAACCTCTAGAAAAGGGGTGCAACAATTGACAGGCCGATTGGCCGCCCTGGGACGATTCATTTCCCTATTCACAAACCGCCTAAAACCATTTTTGCCACCCTCAGGGGAGTTAAACGGGCCGGATGGAATGAAGAGTATGATCAGGCCTTCATCCAGATCAAACAATACTTAGCCGAACCCCCGATTCTTGCTAGTCCCGACACTGGCGAGACACTATTCGTATATCTGACAGTCTCAGACATTGTAGTAAGTGCCGCCCTGTTCAAATAGAATGAAGATAGAAAACAGAGGTCAATGTTCTTCGTCAGCAAATCATTAGTCGATGCAGAAACTAGATACAACCCTCTTGAATAGGCTGCTTTAACTCTCCAGATTGCAGCCAAGAAATTACACCCGTACTTCCAGGCCATCCCATTGTGGTACTAACCGACCTTCCCCTCTGAAGCACTATCCATAAGCCTGCTTATCAGGAAGAATGGCTCGCTCGGCGGTCGAACTTAGCGAGTATGGTATCCAGTACAAGCCAAGGTTATCAAAAAAGGGACAGGTTTTAGTTGACTTCATAGCCTAGCTCCCGTAGCCTGAAACGGGCCCCGACAACTCAAATTGGTGGACTTTAAATATAGACGAGGCATCCAAAAAAACTAGGGCTGGTATTGGTCTGCAGTTAAAATCTCCAGTCGGGGACAATATTGAATAGGCAATCCGATTGGGTTTCAATGCCTCCAATAATGAATCAGAGTACGAGGCCATCCTAGCCGGACTTGAACAAGAAGCAACCCTATCTGCCGATAAGCTCCTCATTCGGAGTGACTCCCAGCTACTTGTCGGCCAGGTCAATGTAGAGTTTGAATCTCAAGACCCCCAAATGGAAAAATATGTCTCCTGGGTAAAACAACGCCTGGGTAGTTTTTCAGTTTGGAAGCTAGAGCATGTTCCCAGAAATTGCAACGAGAAAGCAGACGCCTTGGCTGCTGTGGCCGCCTCTCTACCAATAAACGAAACAATATTCTTGCTCATCTACTATCAGCCGGATTCCTCAATAGCTTATGATCAAATAAGCCATGTGGATAAGGTCCCCCCTTCCTGGATGGATCCTATAGTATGATATGTCCGCACGGAAGAACTCCCTAATGAAAAGGATAAGGCCCACAAGATTTAAATCCAATCAGCTAGATTTTCTCTGGTCAATGGACAGCTGTTCAAGCGATCTCTGGATGGGCCATACCTGAAGTGTTTAACCCCTGAATAGGGCCAATATGTATTGGTTGAACTATATGAGGGCATATGTGGAAATCACTCGGGCGGCAGAACTTTGGCACACAGAGCTCACACTCAGGGGTACTATTGGCCGACAATGAAATCTGATGTTGTCTATTATGTTAAAAAATGTGACCTTTGCCAACAAATGGCCCCCATCCTGCGATCACCAGTGCAAGACTTAGTCTCCATCTCTAGCCCTTGGCCTTTCGCTCAATGGGGGATTGATATAGTCAGGCCTCTCCTCACTGCCCCGACTCAAAAGAAACTATTATTGGTAGCCACTGACTATTTCAGTAAATGGATAGAGGCCGAAGCCTTCTCATCATTAAAGGGCAGGGATGTTACTCGGTTTATATGGAGAAATATCGTCTTCCGATTCGGCATCCTTAGATCAATCGTATCAGACAACGGGCCCCAGTTTGATGGCCGGGCCTATAAATATTTATGCCAGGAACTAAAGATAAGAAATTGATAAGTAATGGCTTAGCAGAAGCTGCTAACAAAACACTGTTGACTGCCCTGAAAAAATGATTAGATTCGGTTAAAGGGAAATGGGTAGACGAACTCCTCGGAGTGCTCTAGACCTACAGGACCATTGCTCGAAAGCCAACTGGTATGTCCCCCTTTGCGCTTACTTATGGGATGGAAGCTATAATCCCTACAGAAATTGGTATGCCTACCATCCGGACAGATGTGCCCGAACAGGAGAATACGGAATCAATAGTCAAGGAATTGGACATGATTGATGACCTGTGAGAATCAGTGACCATCTGCCTAGCGTCCTACCAGCGCCTCCTGGCAAACTCCTACAACAAACGAGTAAGGCCTCGGACATTTCAAACAGGAGATCTGGTCCTAAGAAAAGTATTCGAAAATATCGCCGACACAAAGGCCGGAAAGTTCCAACCCAACTGGGAAGGACCTTATATTGTAACATGAGCTGGTCAGTCTGGATCTTATGCTTTGGATAAACTGGATGGAACTCTAGTACCCATAATGTGGAATGCCACACATCTTAAAAGGTATTATCAATAAAAGATGACTCAGTATTCATGCATATTTTTGTTCATTGTTCTCCTTGTACAGTGTCTACATAAAAGCCCGGATGACACAGTAATTGACATATCCGGCCCGGTATAGATAACATCTAACCAGTATATATAAAAGCCAGAATTGCGTAGTAATTGACCTATCCGGCCCGGTATAGATAACATCTAACCGGTCTATATAAAAGCTCGAATGGCGCAATAATTGACCTATCCGGCCCGGTATAGATAACATCTAACCGGTCTACATAAAAGCCCGGATGGCGCAGTAACTGACCTATCCGGCCCGGTATAGATAACATCTAACCGATCTATATAAAAGCCCGAATGGCACAATAATTGACCTATCCGGCCCGGTATAGTTAACATCTAACCGGACACGCTAAAGGGTTGTCTCCCCGACTGGCCCTGCAATAGGATATTCCTGGGCGGATCACCATTAGATATCCCGAATGATGACACTAAAAAATCATCATAAAACTCCAAACAGCATTACGAAAATAATACCTTGTCCGGCCAGGCATGCCTGGATCACGAACCGGATAAAGTTAATAAAAATTATCTCATCCAAAACAGGATGCAGTACACAAAAGAAGAAGTCTATCAGAATGTCAAAGTTCAACAAAAGAGACAAAGGAGCTCGGCTAGCGAACAAATAGGAGCAAGATTCAATCCCTAGCCCTCGGATGTAGTGTTGGCCTCCTCACCAGCTTTAGTTGAAGGCTCAGGCGAGACATCTAACCCAGGACTCTTAGCCTGTGGCCTCTCTTTAGTGTGGTTGCGATGTGTTCACCAAGAGGGGGATGTAATATACCTCGCACCGTGGGTTGACAAAGAACCTCGAGTGGATTCGACGTGACGCAGATCCACTGGATCAGGGGCTTGCTGACGCATATGTTGTGTGCAAAAGCACAGCACCCATAGCCATAGTTAAAAATCACATCATAGCTAGCATCGTAACCGTTCCGCGCCGCAGCAACGTGCTTCTGGGTAGGCTCAACTCGCCCCATCGACCCGATCTCCATAATTAAGGATAGTCGTTCATCTGTCAACCAGCTATTTTCCTCCTCCACCTTCCGACAGGCTTCCCCCGTAGTGGCCAGGGCCCGTTGAGCGGTGTCAAGATCGCACCGCCTTCGCCGAGCTTTGGAGCAGCTGAAGATGTTGAACTCCGGCCACTGAGACCCGTCTATGCCCGAAGGCCGATCGCCGCTTCAGCCCCAACCGGCCATTGCCGCCTCATGACGAGCGGCGTCCCTGTTAGCCTTCCCCCGAACAGCCCTCTTTGCAGCCTCTTTCAATCCCGACTCCAAACTCCCCACATTCAACTCCTCGCCTCCAAGGTGGGTTTCGGTCTCAGACTCCATGAACGCCGATTGATCGAGAGCCACACATCTCCGCATCCCTTAGTCGGTTCTCCAAACTCCTCAATGTCAGAGGAGCCATGTTCGAATGACAACAACCAGCCATGTAAGTAGCATATTAGGACTACTATAACAACTGGAAATCCATGCTAGATTATAAACTTACCAGTTCTATCGATTGGGCAAAATTGCGGTTGCGAATTTGCATTCCATCCTCAATTATCTCCTCTAGAACTTCTTTTGTCGTGCCCCCAGGAACGAGGATCGACACTTTTAGCCTTGCTTCATCTACCGACAGCAAATTAGCATCAGCATTGCCTGACACAAGATCATGCTTGTGGGCCATCGCACTACCTCAGGCTGGAAGCGGCCTCCAAATGACACGATCTCTCGAACGCCTTTCTACTGAACCGCTACCTCCTCCATAGGAGTAGTCAATCAGAGAATATAGGAATTTTGGCAAAGATTCGATCCGCAACCCAGCGCCTTCTTGCGCCCGGGTCGTAACCTTCACCGCTCATGATCTCAAATGACGGAAGAAGAACAACTCGAATGTGATCAAATCGATGGCCTCCCCAAACTTCCTTGGGGGCAACATCTCAGACCCAAGACACTCGCCGACCGTCTCAAAGTAAACCTGCACGACGACGCTTGTACTCGAGCCCCCATCCTGCCAGCGTGCTGACTCACCCCAACCATAGCATGCTAACTCACCCCCTACAAATTTGATTAGGAACAACGCCCCCTGCTCGTAACTCTCCGCTCTTGCGCCTTCCTCGCAACATAACGATCGCGCCCGTCATCTTCCTCCTCCTCCTCCTCCTCATCTTCTTCTAAATCCCGAGGTAGGCTACCTTCAGGCCGATCCCAAGAACAGGCCGCCACCCGGGCTCAACATTTGTCGCCGGGATCACTGGCCTTATCTTTAGTACTCTGGGGCAGATTAGTCCTTTTCAGATAAGGGAATGCACTCCTGATGGTCAAGCCCTATTGCCTTGACCGAAACGGGATGAGCGTAACTCGAACCCCCACTAGCAGGGGCCGATCATTCCGATCAAGCCTTATGCCACTAATTTCTAAGACGTTGTCTCAAATTCGAACTCGATGACAACACACTGCTTGAGATTAAACATAGTAAATTGGAAGTAACGAAATGCTCCATGTCCACAATCTCTGAAGGTAGCGGACGTGGGATGATCAAAAGACTATAGGGTGCCGGGTTCTGTCTCACATCAACTATGTTCTTTAAAGTAAGGAGAACCTCATGATGGCGTTCCTGCTCGGATATCTCCAACAACCAATGGATTTTTTCAAGGCTTGTTTTTTCCACCCAGTTTACTAGCCTACCATTCCATCTTTTCCCTGCATCAATAACCCATAATCAGCTACTCACAAAAATTTATATATGTATGGACACACCATCAAATTAAAAACTTGCCATCCGGACACACCTGGAAAGGATTGTGACCAGTTAACATGAAAAGGAAGCCTAGGGGAGCCCGGGGTTTCATCCCTAGGCCCCCTTACTAGAAGTGCACCCTTCGCCTCCATCTTGCTTAATCGGGAGTCCATTAACAAATCGGGTAATCGAGGACTCGTGGTCACATGACATCCTGGCCACCTCAGGTTACCCTCAAAGAATAAGCAAAACAAATCTCAACCAACGAAAGGTCAAGCCGGTATGAGTGGTTCAGTACACTGCACAGGATTAAAATCCAAATGGTATTGGGATGGACAAGGGCAGGTGGCGCCCTAGTAAAATGCAAAAACTGCATGATGAGGGCAGGCACAGGGAAACAGAGCCCAGATGCAAGATGCTCCTGAGCGAAAAACACTGCATTGTGTTCTCCACCCAAAGTAGACTCATCCGGCTTCTCCATCAACTTGAGGTTGATATTATCAGGGATATCGCAATAGGTTCTCAACTCCTCCATTGTCAGAGATGAGATAATGCTGCTTGTAGAAGGCGTCCCTTGGATAGGTCCTCGTTTGCGACCCGCCTGACTAGTGGAAATTTCTTCTTGACCTCTTGCCATTCTACAAGAAGACCAAAAGAAGGGGAGAGAGAACAAATATTAGCCTCAAGCCATATACCAAATTGGTAAAAAGGAAAAAAACCCCAAGCCCGAGCAAGGATCACCCAGACCTAACAGGTTCTAAACCTACCCTCTCCCCAGTCCTTATTCCAGCCAGAAACTAGCCGTTAACCAAGGTTCAAACACCACCAAAGGGAAAACAGTAGTTACCTGTAAAATGAAGATTAAGCAAGCATTTGCAAGAATGGCCCACGAGAAAACGCAAAGTCACACCAGCGTATCCGTGGAAGATCTTGAACTAGAAGAAAGCAAGTAAACCCAAAATGATAGGAACGGGAAAAGGTGAAACTCAATGATGGCTCCCTATATACCAAATGCCTAGGACCTACGGACGCATTAAATGTGTTGTTGACTCATCGCCTTCCCCCCCGTTTTGAATCCTCATGACGCCTCGCTCATTAGGGCACAGTAAACGAAAGTAGGCCAGGCTCGTGGGCCCTTAGCCTAACCAGATCAGTTGAAAGCCAGCCTATCGCATTACGCTTATAAGAAAAACAAAAGGATCCCATTCCAAACATTCATATTAGTCTGCCATCTAAGGAATGATTGATTTCTCTGGCAAAGGATCCGAATGAGATATAATAAGAATTGCAACAAGGCATCAAAATATTAAGGAAAAGAGATTTTACTAATTACACCAAAAGGCGTTCAACATTACACATCGATACTTATAACTAAGCGATCATACTACAATCCATCCGATTCACATACTAAACCTACTAAAGAAGAAAAAGTAAAAGCAGAGGCTAAGAAAGAAGAGAAAATAGGACCATAGTCCAAGAAAGAGGAAAGAGTGGAAGAGGGCCTCAAAGTGTTGGCCCTGATAAAGGTGGAAAGGAACACAAAGAGCCCCGTTCATATTGCGCAGGTGCTTTCTTGGCTGTAGAGTATCCCTCTCGAGCTTTAAAACCATCCAAAAGCATCACAACGCACAAGGGAACATAAGAACATGTGTAACGTTCAATAGAATCCTTCAAAAAACACAACATCAAAACCTGGCCTAGTCTTTGCACCTCTCGACCACACCTGTAGTTGAAGATCACTTCAAAACCCTGAACACAAGCCTTCTCCATGAAGCAACCAAAACGATACGGTTCCGGCAACATTCCGTAGCATTTGACCATACCTATACACTGCAAAATTAATAGTAGCTCATAGCATAACAGAGCCCGTCATCCGACGACCTCTTTATAGAGTCCTTGAGCCCCATCTAAGTCCCAAAGAACTGCATTTAATAGGGCGTCAAAAATAAGACACCATTCGGTAATGCACACATGGGAAAACCCCAGCATTAACAACCCACTGACTCCTATGTCAATCAGATCCCAAACATACTCTTTTCCCGCCCAAGGATGAAGGACATCCCCGACCAAGAAAAGGGGGGCATTGTGGGTACCTTAGGCTTTGGCCTAGACCATCCATCCCACAAGGCCCATAGATCGAAGCCCATTGTTTGATGGATTAGCCCATGGGCCCGACAACAAATCCATTTGGATAGGGGGCATAGCACCCTGGCGTAATCCTCTCCCGGTTGGCTCTGCCTACTCGGATGACCTCTCTTACAAGCATCCTGCCTTGAGATACATACATAACCATTCTTACAACGGTCAAACACATCTTGAGATAGAGGATATGGACGACATGGCCACCAAAATAGAAGGACAGCTCACAGCGAGCGAACAAAGCGCCACTTTCCCCTTCCATTTTAGGAGGAAATCATCCACTCCACATGAAAAGAGGATCTATTCCCTCCTCCATAAAAAAGTAAAGAATCACACCAAATAAGGTACGACATTTTGTTCTGAGTTAATTGACGCTTTCACTCTCCAAGCTCTTCAACCTAACTTAGCCATCGGAGGGACGACGGAACACTACCGTTGTCTTCTTGTTTTGTTTTGCAGGTGTTTGCTAGCAGGTTGATGCTCCGAAAGTCCACAGATTTAGAAAGTTCTGGTGACTACAGGCTTCAATTTATTAAATTATAGTATTAAATATCTTATGAGAATTTTTGAAATAATTATGACACACTAGATAACCTTCCTTGCTAGAAAAGTAAAATTTATATAAAAATTGCATTTATTCTAAGGTATACGACATTGAAGTGGCAGGTGTAACATGTTTTTATATAAATAAGATACCATTGCATTCCTAATAATAAATGTTGAATAGCTAAATAAATAAATGGCAATTCAATCACTTCTAAGAAGCTTAAGCTTTTGAATAGACATGCATGACTTAATTTACCCCTTTTATATGGAAAATACAGTTGCTTTTAAAAATTGTAATACTAAAAAATTGCACTATTTCTAATGTTAAAAGTTTTGAAGGATTTTCTAAAAATAAAAGGTATGTTGTTGGCCTATGTGTGCTATTTGTATGTTATTACTAAAGATGAATAACATGTTGATTGTGGGTAAATTATGTTAGTATATGCATGTTTGATATATATATATATATATATAACATGGATTAGCATGAAAATGGCATGTTGCATTTCATGTGCACGGGGACACCATAGAACAGTGGGTGTAAGTGCATGATATGGTTTCAGAGGGTTGACCAACGATTATTTATCAGAGTATGTCCACTATTATATATATCAGAGGGATGTCCACAAAGCTATTTATCGGAGTATGTCCACTAATTTACATCGGAGGGTTATCCACGGATTAAAACAACATTCCTTGTTCTTTGAAAAATAGTTTTCATGTATACGGCGAATGTGTATGTGTGAAGGAGCTCTGGTGAGGACTCTCGGGACATGACAGTGGTGAGTCACATTCTCATCCATGACATGTAGACATTCGAGTAGGATTGCACATAATTTACTTGAATGTGTTTATGTTTTCCATTTCATGAGCACTTAGGTGGGGAGTGCCCCATGTTGGAAAATTCAACTACTGGGCATTACTCACCCCGTCGTGGGAATTAATTTTCAGGTACTGAAGGCACACCTAGGGTTGGAATGCATCCGAGGCCTTAGTGGCGGAGGAAAAGGCCAGATTAGGCCTTATTTTGTATTATGTGAATTTCTAGGTAGAAAACTTAGTTTTTGTACTGTGTAAAGAACAAGGAGTTGTAATCAAGCTCTTTTTTTGTATAATAATTGCATTTTGACAAGTTTGCCAGATTCCAGTAGCCTTAGTAGTGATAAGGCCAATTGGATTTTTGAGGCGTGTTGAGCAAAGAAAAATCTTTGGAGAAAATGGAGTGGGCTCGCTTGTTTCGGCCAGCGTAATGGCGACCTGAAATTGTCCGCGATAGGAGGGCGTGGGCGTGCACGAAGTGCACGCTTGCGCCCACAACAAGGGCGCCGCGCGTGCGGGTGGCGGTGAGGTTGTTCTGCGCGACGGACCTCACGGAGTTCTTTGTCCGCGACGAAGATTTTGCATCCGGCGACGAATGGCTCATCGTGTCGCGGCCGGATCTTTTGTGTCGAAGCGAAGTGGGGTTGGGATTTGGGCCACTGAGTCACGATAGGAATCTTGATATTGCGTGATTACTGCGGCGATTAATTGCCCAAAGTGCTATTTTGAGTCCTATTAAAGATAGGTTTGCTCTTTCTTAATCATGTGGTCAGCGATTGACATGTGCAGGTCAACTTAGTGCCATTGATTTCGTTTCGAGTTTGTTTTTGGTAATTTTGCAGGTTTTGCGAGCCTCAGTCATAATTTCAAGTTTGGTGTCGTATTGGTCTTTGAATGTTGAGAATTCTCGGTGATTTCATTAAGGCCAGGGAATGAAGAAATGTCAGAGTGGAATTGATGAAATAGAAGAGGCATTTGGAAGTGGATGCGGGGAGGCAATGCGAGAAGGAAGAGCGGGGTTGCGGGATTTTAAGCTATGCATTGAGAGAAAATTTATGAGTTGCGAAAATTTCGCAACCATAGCCAATTTATGATCCTGCGAACTCGCAATCACTGCGAAAATTTAGCAATCTATGTTTTTATTATATAGTTTTCAACAGCTAATTGTGAAATTTAAGCTATCATGTATGAAAATTCTTTGTCATCATGAAATTTGAATTAACATGATGTAATTTAAGCTATCATGGCGAATTTCGCTATCATAGCGAAAATTTCGCTATCATAGCGAAAATTTCGCTATCATAGCGAAATCAACTACATAGCGAAAATCCTCCCCCTGTGTTTTGGTTCCAAATGACCTCGTTTTGTATAATTCCCATTTTGTCCCTTTTATAATCTTGTATTTTAGGTATTTTTGGTATTTCACACATTTTGGATAGCTATAAGCCACATACCTTTAATAACCTAACTTTTCATTGAGAAGCGACCACGCGACTTTTTGTTTTTTAAGTTTCTGATTTTTCCTCTCTTCTCTCTCTTCTTTCTCTCATTTTCTTGTTTGCCAAACACCACCTTTGAGGATAACTCAAGGATAGCGGCTAGCCTCAAAGCCTTATGAAGAGGGAGGGTTGCTAGCTCCTTATAGTTAATGGTGGTTTGCGGTGTCATGTGTTTTAAATACGACAGTCTCTTTGCATTATAAGTTCAAACTTTTTCCAAACTAGGTTTAATGCTATTTAATGTCTTTCAGCACAGTCAATACTTGTCATGCTTTAGGAGTTCGAGTGCATTCTTAATCTTAAATGCACGACATTCTTTCTAGATGTCATTTACAGAAGCCATTGAAGTAGGGGTTAAATGCTATGTTTTCAAATTTATTGGAGCATTAAATGCTTAGTATTTGTTTTTTGACTCAAATAAGTGTTTTAAGGGTTAGATTTAAACTAAACAAAGATCCGTTTTGGCTATATGACTATGTCATTTGCCTAATCTGCGAGGAAATACCCGAGAGACCTTATAACCTCATTTTATCAAGCTGTTTGACGCCCGAGAGTCTCCCTCACACACCTCATTTTAAGCTATTTTAGTTAATATAGTGACCTGACTCCACACTTTTAAAAATACCAAATCAAAGAAAATCCAAAATAAGCCTCAACATTTTGAATCATGATCTGAATCATTTGTGGATGAAAGCCGCATCCCACGTGTTAGACCTAGACACGCTATGTTGCGTAGCTTGACTACGATTAGGAGGAAAATAGGAGCAAATTTTGTTGATTAGGATCACCCTACCGTGTACGAATCAAATCGCGTTAGGGATGGTGCCAAACTACGAATGATGAGTTGATATGCTTGTAATCCACATTACAGAGTGTTGGTATTTTAACCCTTTACAGTTGTTTGCCAAGAATTACAAGTTTCTTTACTTACTTGATTCACTGGCTGTTTATTTTACAATCGGTTTTGTTTAGCTAACACTGATCCTTTTTAGCAAGCCTCTTTGTTGTTCTTTGTTTTATCTCATTTTTTATTATTTACAGTGTTTATGCGGCACTAGGACAAAAGGATGTCGGTGGGTGCAAGAGTGAGTGCACCGGGTTGAGCAATTTTGTGAAATCAGTGTGCCACGGTGACCAAATGGATCTATCTACGAGGAACAACAAAGTCAGCAAGCAACCCCTATGAATCCAATGACATACGGGTATTGAGGATACATACACCCTTCTAGAGTTAGTGCTCCTTCTGCATCATACCTCTGCGAAGATGTAGCGGTGAGACCTACTGAGTGCCCTCTTTTACATTTCATAGTATGGAGAATAAGAAAATCCATATTGAAGTATGCATAACTTTTTTTAAGGAGGAATTATAACCGATATGGAATTGTGGGATTGAAGAACATTTCGATAACACCTAAGGTTAGCCAAAATGGCTCGGTCACTTGAGGCGAGGAAGCGATTAGAAATTAGGCGATCTTGAGTTCAATTTTTGAAGAATTCTGCCGGTCTGACCAGAATCCAACGAGTTTGAAGAGACATATCTATACTTACTCGGCCTATGATAATGAGAAATTCTATCAGTGTTGGGAGAGGTTCATGGAGACCATCAATGCATATCCACACCATGGTTTTGATACATGGATGCTAGTGAATCATTTTTATGATGGTATGTCCCCTGCCATGAAGAAATTGCTAGAAACCATATGTGGAGGTGATTTTCTGAGCAAAAATCCAGATGAAGCCATGGATTTCTTGAATTATGGCTGAAACTGCAAAGAAAGGCTTGGGATAGACGAATCGAGGGTTGAAAGAATGAAACGTTGACCCACCAGGGAAGCGTGTGCACTTTCGAGAGATATGGAGATGAAAGCAAAGATATCAGCCTTAACTAGGAAGGTGGAAGAATTTGGGAAGGAAAAAGGCTCCATGAAGTGCAAGCGTGTGAAATCACACTTGCGAGCTGACCCATGCATCAATTACCAATCCACTGTACGAAGAACATTGGCCAATTGCTCCTCGGTGAGAGATTTGATGTCGAGAGCATGCCAATCTTTGGTAGGCCCGATCTGACCTGACCCGATACTATATGTGATACATATAATCCGATTGGAGGAACCACCTAATCTCTCTTGGAAACCTAACCCCACATATGTGCCTCTGAGTGCCAAACAACGATTTAGTTTCCTCACCTCAACCACAACCATCTTCATCCCCTGTTGAACAAGCTATTTTAAATTTGAAGCGAGTGGTAGGCAATTTGTGGAAGAAGCGAGGGAGATCAATGTCTGATTGGCTCAAAAGAATAGATCATGAAAGCACCACTGAACAAGAGAATAGATGGGCTTGAAAGCAACCTTAGCTCGAGGAAGATTGATAACCTACAATGCTCTATCACGGGATTAACAATTTCTTTGGAGGTACAAGGAGAAAAGGAAGATTCCTTCCCCGAACTACTTTGCCCGATCGAAGGGAGTTAGAAAGTAGGAATAGGTTAACGACTTTAGCTGAGTTGGATGAAGTAAGCTATCATCACTTTGAGGTAGAAAGAAATTGGCTTGACGGTGCCATATTTGCTCAAGAAGCTGAGAAAGAAAGGAGGCTGAGCCAAGAGGTTAGTAATGTTGAAGACTTATTGAAAGAAAAACATGCCCCTCCGTTTCTGAAACAGCAGAGCGAAAAATTCGAGCCAAGCGAATTTGGGAGTCTTAAGGCGAAGTGAAGGTAAATATTCCACTGTGACATGATTAAAGCGGGTCCCAACTTATGCAAAGTTCTTAAAAGGACCTGTCTTTGATCAAGAAAGGAGTTAGGCATTGAAAGAAACAATTCTTTAACATTCAAGTCGGTACCCAGTGCCATCATTCGACCAGACCCGGTGAAATCTGAGGATCCGAGGATCCCCCACAATATCGATCAACATTGGAGGGACTTGCATAGACAAGCCTTTGTTGGACTTGAGACGATGTAAACCTCTTTGCCATGTCGGTGTATAAGCAATTAGGTTTAGGAGGCTTAAGCTACCCGACATCGCATATGTCATTGAGTTGATCGTCATTAAAGATTCTAAGAGATAGTTGAGGATGTGTTGGTAAAGTAGACAAATTCTACTACCCGAGTGGACTTTGTAATTAGCGATCTGAACCAATAGCAAGTGGGCCCAATCATGTGCCAATTATCACGGGAGAAGACCATTTTTGGCCACTTGTATGTCATTGCGAAAATGGATCATGGCCTCATTTGGCAACAAGCGTGGGCTCAATATTTTTCACTTGAGTAACAAGCACAAGCTATAGCGGAAGATGACAAGCAGGGGATTTGATGAAGTGCTGCTCGAGGTGGTCGAATGCGAAACCAAAGCCCCCAATTGCAGCGGTGGAAAACCAGGTAGCGGAGTTGATTGGGGTGGTGCATCAATCACCCTCTGAGCGATGAGTCGACCCAGCATCACCGGTGGGGAAAAGAATTTCAGCAAGGAACCAAGCATGAAGTGCGGCCAGGCCCTTTGCGAGTTAGGAAGCTCCTCCCTGCATTTGACCCCAATGAATGAATCGGTGAATTGGGCTGGTTTGGTCTTCACGGAAATGACTGCGCTCAGATATTTAGTTCCTAGTTATTTTGGTCAATTTTCATTTTAAGCTATTTTTAATAACTTTCCTTTTTCTAATATTAGCTAAATATAAAATCTTAAGTTTTAAGTATTCCTTTATTATACTATTTTTATTTTATTTTATATTATATATATATATATATATATATATGTATATCTTTACTTTTATTTATTTTGTTCCAATTTGACTAAATTAGAATTTTATTTATTTTTATTATTATTTTATTTTTATTTTACTTTGCAGATGCATTAAGGCAAGCATTTCGCTATAATAGCGAGTGGACATCCGGCTCTTGGACTCCCGGACACTTTTCAATTGTCAATGGCTTTATAAAGGGGAGTGGGGCATACATCTTAATTTCATTTCGTTCCACTGCCGTGAGCTCCTTGAATCCTCACGCCCCGGTGCTCCGGGTGCCTTGCTATCACGCCTTGCTTGTGATCACAGCCGGTGCCTTGAGGCCCTCTGTGCCTGGGCTAGTACGCACCGCCATCGGCCCGACACGGCGATCGGAGGCGCGTGCTGAGCTTCCTTGCCTGGCAAGCATAAGTTACCATATTGCCCGGTCATATGTCACGGGCCATTGCGCATTCTTAGGAGCCCAGTCCTTGTGCGGCGCACGACCAGCTGCCTCCTAGTCGTGCCACACTTTTCTGCTGAGCCTGATGCGCGCACGATGCGCTGGAACCACGGACATGAGTCCGTGCAGTGGAGGTTCTCACTATAGGCCCGAGGTTGGGTCGTGCCCCGGAGATGGAGATCAGCACTTAGGGCTGCAGTGCCCATTCTCGGACCTACTGCGATTGCATTTTGCATTGGCCTAGTAGCCATACGAGGAGCCTGCGGGGGGTTAGGCGATATCGGGACTAGGATGGGACCTCAGGGCCTTCTCGGTGCCTCGGAGACAGCGGGGGCCGGCCCTCCCAGTGACCGGACATCAGGCCCGGGGGAGTCTTCGAGATCTCGGCCCGAGCCATCACCTCCCCTAGCTGATGAGGGCTCATCACCCCAGCTATCACCGGCCTCGAGTTAGGCGGCGCCCCATGTTCTGTGACCCGATTAGGGTAACGTGGAATCTACTTATGCGGGGGACTTCCGTAGGGAGGCCATTTTACGATGTACCGGCTTTGACCAGCGGCCGCGGTTCGGAGACGATGGTGATCACGCCAATATTCTTTGCTTCCATTCATGACACGCAGCGGTTTATTATCCCCGGGTTGTGCTCGGGATTTTACCATGCTACTATGACATCCGGGGAAGTCTGCAAGATCCGTTAGACTCAGGTTCGGCGTGGCGGCCGCGGGAGTACTCGTGAGACATTCACAATTGCCTTAGTCACCTTGCTAGCGGAAATTTGGCCAAATTTGGAGGATACGAAGATTGGCCCCGGGCATCACGGAGAAAGATGGTCGTGTCTGGCTCGAGATACTACGGTGGGACCGTGTGCTCTTCCGCGGAGCGGCCCAGCCACGGATGCTCCTTGTGGACCCTTTGCTCGGACCGGCATTCCCCGCTGCGACGTATGTTGGTGTAGCGGAGGCCATACGAGGCTCGGTCTTACGGATCTTAGAGGTCGGTTTTAGTCATACGGAAGCATCATGACTTCCTGCACTTTGAGGAGAAGGTCATGCATGAGGGTGGCTCGGGGCGAGGGGTTTACCGTTATTGTGTGATTCTTGAGCCAAGTCCTGGAACATCTAGGGTTCCAGGGTGCCATGTGACGGAGGATCTCGGTTCCACTCGGAGTCTGCATCCCCGCCGGCCCGATCTCTTTGCATGCCCCGATCTCCATTGTTCTCCTGCGACGGGATCGGAGGTAGTAGCGGATGATGTACAGGAGGACCAGGGAGGATCTACATTCTGCGAGGATGGAGGTAGAGGTGGAAGGCCAGTTCGGGATATCTCCTTCACCTCCACCTTTTACGCGACCCTGCTGACACCGTGGCCCCTTCCTACCTTGGTAGCGCGATCTCAGGAGCATGTCGTAGGCCCAGTTACAAGGGAGCTTCTTTCTTTGTTATGGAGGAAATCTTTGTTGTCTGTGACTTCTACAGTCGTTGGACGAAGGATGGCCCGAGCCAAGGCTACTCTAGCACATAGTCATGCCATGCTTCTTCGGATCATGATCGCACCGGTCTCCCACGAGCTGCAATTTACTCGAGACCAATGCTGCGTGACCTCCTTGGACATACTAGCGCGGCCGTATGGCGGCACGGATCACGGCATCCACCACCACGAGAGTGAGGTGGTCGCACTCTCTTCTTTAGCTTTCCGACCCCTACCAGTGGAGACTTGTTTATACTCTGGTTGGGGGGGAAAAGTTAAAGTTAGGAGTGTCTTCTATCATATTTTGTATAGTTTTTAGCTTGTCTTGCCTACTCATTTTGTATAGGATTGTATAGGATTCATGTATTAGCCAAAGTAGGCAGTGATACTTTTGTGTGTGTTTAGCTATTTTAAGCATGTATTAACCACTTTGGTTATATCAAAAGCTTTATAGCATTATTTACATTTTTCTACACTTTTGCAAATCAATTTTTGTGCCTATCTTTTTGTGTTTCTACTCTTGCCTTACAATTGAAATTGAAACAACGCCTTTTATATGTTAGAACAATTCCATGCATGATTTAGTTTTTGGTCGATTGAAGTCCCAGCGTATTCAACCTTGTATATCCACCTTTAACTAATTCACATACTGCACATCAGTTTTTATCAATAGGTTGAGAAGCTATATACCTCCTCTCACCTTGCAAAACCGGGCCTTGGATCTGATGACAGGCCTGTAGGTTTGTATTTACCCACAAAAGAAGGCCAATGTAGTCTTCCAAATGAAAAAGAAAAGAAAAAGCAAAAAGAAAAAGAAAAAGAAAAATAAAAGCCGTAAAGCTTTGCCTTGAAACCCGAACATGGTCCGAGGGGTATATGGTGAAAGCCTTTAAAGCCCGATGCCCTAAACCTTAATTGGTTGGGAGTCATCGACTTAGTGTTCGCTACACGGGTGGATGGGTGGAGTTTAGCGAGTTGTAGGTGCTTAATTCTAGAAGTCATTCGAAGTCCGAGGTGAAGCCTGTAGAGTTTGTGGTCGGTAGATCCTTTTGGCTTGATACCTAAACCTTAGTGGTTGGGAGTCATCGGTGGACCCTCGTTACGGACTTTGGTGAAGTTGAGTTTAACGTTATCTACTGTGCAATCAAAGAAGAAATAAGGTGTTATACAGGTCTTATTTAGGTTGGTCAACGGAGTTTAAGGCCTTAGCGTGTGGTAGGAGGGAATAGCTTTGCGACATTGGCTCAAGTAGTGTATAAGAACACTTAGATTTTTGGTGGAAATTTGGGTTGACTTCCTTGGAACCCGAGTTGCCCTAAAACTTGTTCTTATATATGGCACTTGTTCTCTCATGATGGTTTTGTCTGAGTCTAAATTGTTCATACTAAGGCAAACCCTCACATTATACACACTTTTTTGAACAATATACACTTTTGTAAAAGCCTGACACATCACGCTAGTGTTTTAGCATTGCTAAGGGATTGCAACGTGTCGGTTGGGGGTGTGATTGTTACCCAAGTGCTATTTTGGTCTGTTAAGATAGGTTTTGAGTGCTCTTTGCGTACTAATCATGTGAATTAAACCCGATTGACATGTACGGAGTCACTTGATCTGCTTGATTCGTTTGAGTTTGTTTTGGTAATTTTGCGGGTTTGCGAGCCTCGATCATAATTTCAAGTTTGGTGTCATAGTGCTTGAATGTTGAGAATTCTCGGTGATTTCATCAATGAAATGAAAGTGTCAAGTGGAATTGATGAAATAGAGTACAGTGGATCGCGGAGGCAATGCGAAGGGAAGGTAAGATTCTGAGTTTTACGCTATTAGCTGTGAAAATTTCGCAAGACCCGCAGTTGCAACCATAAGCTAATTGCAATCCTGTGAAGAACTATAATCCTGTGAAAATTTTACTATGCACGGTTTTGGCTAAGCTAGCGAAATTTGGCTATCATAGCGAAGGTCGCTATCATGGCGGATTGCTGTGCATAGAAAAATTTGAATTTTGCTATGCCTTGTATTTTCTCTATGATAGCGAAATTTTAAGCTATGATAAGCGAAATCACTTTGCATATGAAATCCTGTGATTTTGGTTCCCAAAGCGACCTCGATTTTGTATAATTCCCCATTTGTCCCTTTTGTAATCTTGTATTTTGGTATTTTGGTATTTCACACACATTTTGGATGGCTATATAAGCCACCTTATAGCTTTTGTAACCTTCTTTTCATTCAGCGACTTTCACGCGGCTTTTGTTTTTAGGTTCTGATTTTCTCTCTTCTCTCTTGCTTACTCAATTTCTTGGTATGACACAGCCTTTGAGGATGACAACTCAAGGGATGCTTGGCCTAAGCCTCGAAGCCTTGAAGAGGAGGGCTAAGCTTAGTTAATGGTGGTTTGGCGGTGTCCTCATGTTTTAAGTCTTTGCATTTATGGACCAGCTTGACTAGGGTTTAATGCTATTTAATGTCTTTCCTTTAATTGATACTTGTCATGCTTTAGGGTTGATTGCATTCTTAATGTTAGATGCAGCGACATTCTTCTAGATGTCATTTACAAGCCATTGAAATGAGGTTAAATGCTATGTTTTCAAGCTGTTGGAATTGTTACCGATGTTGTTTTTGACTCAAATAGGAGGGTGTTTTAAGGGTTAGTTTTAAAACTAAACGAATCAGGTTTTGGCTATGACTATATGTCATTTGCTCTAATGCGAAATACCCAGGGGACACCTTTATAACCACTATTTTATCAAGCTAGTATTGACATTTAAAGGTCTCCCTCACACCTCATTTTAAGCTATTTCAGTTAACATAGTGACACTAACTCCCACACTTTTAAATGCAAATCCGAAAATCCAAATAAAAGCCTCACCATTTTGAATCATGATACGAATCATTTGTGGGATGAAAACCCATCCCCGTGTTCGACCCTAGACCGCTATGTTGCAGTAGCTTGACTACAGCGATGGAAAAATAGGAAACAAATTTGTTGATTCGGATCACCTGCGTGACGCAGATCGACTAGGGTTTGTATTATTCGCGACATAAACTTTGGGAGGTCGCAGCGAGAGAGTGTGTCTTGGGCTGGTTTTGGGTCGCGACCTGATCTTTTGTGTCGCGACAAAGACGCTTCAGTGGGGGAGTGAAGTATGTCACGACAGGGTTTTCTCCATCACGACAGAGGTGGCTGTTGGGGTGTCGCGGCAAGGTTGTTGGTGTTTCGACAGGGCTGGTCGTGCGGTGTCACCTACTTGGAGCACCCCGGGTCACGATAGAGCCGGGTGGTACAGGCGGTGTCACTAGAGCGCGTGCGAGCGCAATGCGCGCCTTTGTGGGCTCTGACGGACGAGACGGCGCCGCGGGTGTTGTACGCTTCATTCATGAACATTGTTCACAAACATTGTTCATGGACACCTGCATCAGTAAAATCGCATGTAGTACTCTTATAAGCCTGGGGGTTTAGCGTCCACGTTAAGACTAAGAATGGAATTAGATGAAATGTGAAGCATGCATGGTATAAATAAAAAAAGATATAAGAACCTTGAGGGGTAGCTCTGTTGGTGTAACACATTGGAGTGAGGTTACTCAATGGTCATTGGTTCGATTCCCCTAAGGTCACTTGGAGGTTTTACTTGGCCGTAAACTTCAAGGCTCCATGGGATTAATCGAGCTACTAATCGAGGTGCGCGCAAGCTAGTTCGAGCATCCATGATTATAAAAAAAAAAGGTTGTCAACTACGAAAGCTTTTATGGAATCAATCTAAAGGTTTCTTTCAAAGAGGATGTGATTAGATCCTTGTTTTGATAGCATTTTAAATTATAAATTCTTTTGAAAGTTTAAACTTTTAGGATTTGGTTTATAATGTATACCATAATCCTTAACACATGCTTCTTCACATATTGTAAAACCTAGAAAAAAAAGGGCAAAACAGTGATTTGTCGATACGTACAGGTTGAAAACCTAGAAGTTTTCTAGATCTTGGATGATGAAACGGACCTCACCGTTGAGTTATTATCGCAAAAATTAGTTGCCCAGGCGAGTTTCGCTGAATTTCGAGATAATCATAATTTCATGTTTTTCAAGGCATCTGTTGTCGGGTGACACATGGTAGATCATAGGAGTGACACATGGAAAGCCATGTGTCAAAGTGCATGTCTTTACAAGACACATGGCTAGCCATGTGTGTGACACATGGAAAAACATGTGTCAACTTGCATGGAATGTGCAAGTAAGTATAAATGGGATGTGTTCGTAGAAGGAGGGGGAAGGAGGAAAGGAAAAGAGAAAGGGAGGAAAGGAGAGAAAGGGAAAGGATAAAAGAAAGAAAAGAAAAGAAAAGGAAAAGAAAGAGAGAAAGAGGAAGGAGGCCGGCGGTTTCTTCCCTAGTTCATTGGCGTTTTGATAGTCGGGATTCGTTGGACCAAGGAGTAAAGTCCGGAGATTTGACGAGGGGCTACGCTTCAAGTGGTATGGATTCTTCCTACTTTGGTTTATTTCTAGCCTTTGGGCTATTGTTTTGGGCTGATTTTTGAACCGTGTTGTGCTAAGTTAATGGCATGGAACGAGTTTGGATTGAAAAATTGCATTTATAGGAGTTGCCAAAATTCTCTTGCAACCCTCGAGCACGTTATTACGTGGATTGGCGCAATAGTGTGGCTCCTGGTGTACTCCACCTTAGGACGACCATATCTTTTCTCTTCCGAGCTCCGATTCACGTGTTTTTAGACTCTATGAAAAGCTCTTTGAGTCTAGAATCTAGCCATATTTAAATAATTGGCATTTGGTGCTCACATCGTTGCTTAAATTTTATCATAACACCAAGTGTACTAATTGCATGGCATGACATGCTTGTGTGATTAATTGTATGTGTAGACATGGCCATTACATGGCATGTTGTAGTCTATTTTGTGGACATGTTATGTCGTAAGTTAGCCTAGAGGATAAAGTGCTTCATTGTGACTGAATCGTGATTTATATGTGATGTTGATATATGCTTGTGTGATATATTGACATGAATGAGTTAATATAGGGAAATTATATGCATGTTTGATATAATTGCCCAGGATGCATTGGTGATATGCACGTTTGATAAAATTATCCATATAGCATTCATCATATATGTGACATGGTACAAATAGGCAATGGTGCATACATTGCATATGCACGAGAGAATCACATTGAGTTGGGTGTGTGTGCATGGTTATGGTCACTAATCATTCTTGGTGAGTTGATAGTGGGCTCAGTACTTGGACAACGTCCAACAAAGTCACATGGTTGCATAGCATGAAAAATACATGTGGTAGGTAACATCAAGGAGGGATAGATACCTCCCTCAGGTGAGAGGCTTGAATTGGTTTAGACGCAACCGACTATGAAAATTCAAAAAGCGTTGGAAGGTGTGCGGAGTCCTACGGTGAAACCCCGAAAATTTGCTACTCACAAAACACACAGGGCTTGATTTATTAAGCGGACATTGGAGGTCATATCCAATGGGTTTTGATTTATAAAACAAAAGTGTTTTGTTTGGAAAAATGAGAACATCAATGATGGTTTATCACACATTGGCCTGTGCATTGTGTGGAGGAAGTTGGTGAGGACTCGGGGCATGGTACATGATTGAGTCACATCTCATTTCATGGCATGTAGGATTCCATGGTAGAAATTACATTTCTCATGGAATGATTGTGGTGAGTTTGCAACCATTACATGTGCACTTAGGTGGAGAGTAGCCTCTGTAGGAGTTATCTCTACTGGGCGTGGCTCACCCTTTATGGAAAAAACATTTCAGGTGCAAGACAAACACTGGTGGACGGCGCTCATCCGAGGTCGTAATTGTGAAGAAGGTCGACATATGGCCTTAATATTCATTTTGTAAAATATATTAGAACAAAATAGTTTTACTATATGATTTTGTATAAGAGTATTGTAAAAAAAACTCTTAAGGACTATTGTGACATAGTATTGGGTAATATTTTGAGTATGATTGAAAGGGCCCGGTGGGGCGACTTTTACTCATAAATGAGTCTCAGTGAATGAGACACGATAGTGTGGTATCGAGATATGCGACACCCACAGGTATTCTGCAGGTTGACGGTTGGTCAACGAGACCCCAAGGGTTTGGGGCGTCACAACTTAGTATCAAAGCCTAGGTTTATAGATTCCTAGGGCCTAATGACGGATACCAGCGGTACAACTTGGTATTAGGAAATATGTATGCGATTACCTAGGGCTTGATGGGCATAGGTTTAGACCACTGCATTCATTGTGTACTCATGTGTTGTGTTGTGTGATTGTGTGTTATTTGTTGCATGCATGGTTAATTGTATGTAGGAAAAGATGAACACTAGGTTAGAGAACATAATCTTAGGGTTCGAAAAGTAAATGAATAGGTTAATTCAGAACTTGATGGTTATAGTGGTTGGCATTATGAACTACTAATTAAACAAGGGAAAAATGGATCTCAATTTGCTATTTAACATTTGTAGATGGCAAGTAGAGGAGGGGATGAAGAGGCCATGGACGGGGCGGTAACCAACCACCACTGGCCTTTGACCAACAAGCCTTTATAGAGGCTATAAGTGCTGCAGCTACCACCATTGCAGAGGCCAGTGTAACTGGGGGCCAAGGAGGATCGAGTAACCTCTAAAGGTTTGTGGCACTTCATCCTCCAGCATTCACAAGAGGAGGGGACCCAATGGTAGCTGACCATTGGTTCCGTCAGGTTGAAAAGGTTTTGGAGGCTATGGAAATCACCTCTGATGCCACAAGGATCAAACTAGCAGCATTTTAGCTAGAGGGTAAATCCAAGGTATGGTGGGATTGGGTCAAAGCCTCGAGGAATTGGGAGGCAATGACATGGGAAGAGTTCCATGAGCTTTTTATGAGTAAGTTTTTCCCGGCATTTGCTCGACATGCAAAGGCTCGAGAGTTCCTAGAGTTGAGACATGGAACAATGACGATATTCGAATACGTGGCTAAGTTCATAGAGTTAGCACATTTCACGGATGATTATGTGGCCACGAACATGGCCAAGGTGAGAAAATTTGAGGATGGTCTAAATTTGTCCATCCGGGGCAAAATTGTGGGATTCCTCCTATAAGATATGGACTCTATGGTCAAGACAGCTATGACCATTGAGAGGGAAGTGGAAGAAGCACAGAGCATCCGGGAGATGGGTGCTAGTGAAAAGAAGAAGGAGAATCGATCTTTTTCTAGCTCAAGAAATAAGTAGAGGACTTCTATTCCACGAGGATTTCAAGATCGGGCCGCGGCTATCAGAGCTAAGGTCAAGTCAGGGCTCCTAGCCAGTCATGAACGATGACATGTTTCTATTGTCATCAGCCTGGGCACATGAAGCAGAGTTGCCCTCAGAGACAGGGATCCCAGGGTTATGGGACACTGTAGTCCTAGTCATCGGTAAGGCGTGCATAAACACAGGTTGTTCTTCCTTATCCCGGTATGGGCCAGGGGAACCGGTAGCAGTCTTAGGGTGCTACGCAAGCACCTATTACATCACAGGCAGGCCAAAGAGGCCAGAGCATGGGTCGAGGTCGAGGACAAGGCTCACAAGCCGGGACTTCAGGGACCTAGGGGCGTGTCCACACCATTACACCTTAGGCTAAGCTTGCAAATTAGTCGGTTATTCAAGGTAATTTTCTACTCTCTCATCTATGGACAAGAGTATTGTTTGATTTTGGTGCATCTCATTCTTTTATTATTGCATCCTGTGCGAAAGATTTAGGCTTAGAGGTTGAAACCTTAGAAAAGCTATTGCATGTGAGTTCTCCCTTAGGAACTAAGGTGAGGGTTGATATGATATGTCGTGTGTAACACCCCATTTCTGGTCCGACCCGATTGGCGGGTCCGAACCAGATCTGGGATGCCACTACATTATGATGCCCCTAGTTGGGGCTCTGATAGCATTAACTATAAACTTATAACTTTAAACTGTTTAATTCATATAATGTTAAATAATTAACTTGTATTATATTTTATAGCAACGGATTACAAAATATATACAAGCTCCATATATGGAAGTGTTCAACATTTACAATATTTACATTATTTACAAAAAGAAACAAAAAGACATATACATTATACCAAAAATCTTCCAGTGGACCCCTAGTGATGTGTTGACCCTTAGCAGATTGCGATGTGGATCGTCGCGCCTCTGGTTTCCTCTTACGCCGCCTACACATTATGAAACACCGTGCTAAACATAGCAGAGGGACTTAACACATATGGACGACCTATAACAAGGGTCATCCCACTTTAAACACATGCATATCTTATGACAAATATTACCTTTACATATACTTATCCATTTTTCATATCCACTCTTCATAACATGTTTCTTTTCTTATCATATTTCATATACTTTTTAGTCATCGTATACTGAATTTGTTGTTCTTGTAACTGTCTACTTTCATCACATAACAGTGCTATGCTTCTAATATCATATCACATACTTTATACATTTCTTTACATATACTTTTCATTTTCTTTTATGTTCATGCCTGCAAATACCACAAAAGTAGATACAGGAGAGAACTATATGTACCTGAAGGTATTATCAATGTTCTCTATCTATATGTACCTAAAGTACTATCACTGTTCGAGACAGTGATCTATATCTATATGTACCCGAAGGTACTATCACTGCGTGAGACAGTGATCTCTGTATGACCCAAATGGGGCTGTATATATTCAAAGTATCATCACTGTACAAGACAGTGACCTATGCCTGTATTATGTGATCCAAACGAAATCTATGTCATCGACCTAAACGGGGTCTCGATATCTGTAAACTGTATGCTGTAACAATTGTGTCCCTATAGGCATGCCTATCTATCCAACTACCCAGTCATAGGCAGGCAATCAGTTTTATTATGTTTTCTTAATACTCTTTCTTGTATTAAAAAGATATATCTCATATACATGAATAACTACTTATATCATGTATACTTATGAGACATTCTTTATTAAATAATCTTTTATGCACATTTAACTATACTTTTTCATATATCAAAATTATACACCTACTTGTACCTATAATAGACTCTTGTCATATAAGTACTATCTTATCATAAGGCATTAAGTTTGCCTACATTGCTTCGCCGAGGCGACGAGGTACGATATACTTTTCCTTTACCTTTTTCAACATGAATGGACCCTTATAAACACTTATAGGGCCCTCATTAGTCCTATAGACATGTCCTCGGAAGAACGGAATAACGGCACCAACAAAACATAGAATTTTCTGTGTTATGAACAGTACTTTGCCGCGGCGAACCCGAGAATGGCCAATTTCCCCCTCTCGGCCACGCTGCGATGAAGGAACCCTTCGCCATGGCGTGGACCTTCGCCGCAACGTGGACCTTCGCTGCTGCGTGGGTCACTACGCCATTGCGTAGGACCCCCAACATTTTGCCCAGATTTGCCATTTTTGGTCATTTTTCTACCAATCTAACCAAAAACACAATAAAACTCATGTATTCTCTAGCAAAACGTCTCCCAAGTGGGTTCTAACTCAACCCACACCAAACATAGAGATTACTTAGGGTTTTTCCAAACCCAATCTCAAATTCTTGGAAGTTAGGTTAACTTTCTAAGACCCAAACATGTATCCATACAAAGTTCTATACACAAAGAAAGGATTCCCTTCTCATCTTCTACTACTAGGGTTTTACTAACCCAACTTTCTACAATTCTAGGGTTAGGATGAATTCTTAACTACACCTTAGGTTTGGAACAAATCCATACTAGCACTTTCCTACATGACCATGAAATTCCATACAAGTTCCATACCTGTTCCATACCTTTTTGGCTCTTCTTCTTCTCTTCCCCTTCTTCTCTTTTCTTCTTCTTCTTCTTCTCTTCTTTTTCTTCTTTTTCCTTCCTTTTCACGTTTTTGGCCTCTCCCCAAGACCAACATGAGATATTTTGGTCTTATCCTCATATTAAAGTTAAGGCCATATTTGGCAACCCATTTTTACTTTCTTTTTCAAATTTTGCATTTAGGTCCTTCATTTCTCATCTATTCTCAATTCAACTTATGCATATTCCTATTTTGGCATATGATCTTATTAAATTATGACCCTTGGGTCCCGAATTGGTAATTACCAATTTACCCTTGATTCCTGTATTAATTCCTGGTTTTTGTTTCTTTTAGTTATAGCCTTATTTTATTCCAGAAAAATATACATTTACTTTTATTATACCTTAACATATTATAAAACTGTCAGGGTAGAATTTGGGGTGTTACATCGTGGTTGTGAGTTAGAGATCTCAGGGATTCTGCTCACGGTGGACCTTTGGGTCATGGACATGTTGGAGTTTGATGTCGTCCTTAGGATGGATTGGCTGATGGCCCATCGTGTCATCATCGATTGTGATCATAGGAGAGTAACTGCTTACACACAGGATGGTATTCGTGTTATGTTTTAGGGGGATAAACATGATGCTTTACCTCAGGCCATGTACAACTCTAGGTGGCACGGGCAATTGACAAGTTGGCTGGCAAGACTTACCTTGGAGGACGAGGTGAGACCGGATTTGAGTCTACCTCGGGTGGTTTGTGAGTATGAGGATGTTTTTCTAGACAAACTATTGGGATTACCTCTGTATAGGGATGTAGACTTCACGATTGAGTTACACCCTAGTACGACGCTTATTTTTATGACTCCGCATAGAATGGCGCTTACTGAGTTGCAGGAACTTAAGGTCCAATTACAAGACTTATTAGACAAAGGATTTATTAGACCGAGCACTTCACCTTGGGGTGCTCCAGTGTTGTTTGCCAAGAAGAAGGACAAGACCCTTCGACTTTGCATCGATTACTAGTGGTTGAACGGGGTTACCATCAAGAATAGGTACCCTTTGTCGAGGATTGACGATTTGTTTGATTAGTTGAGAGAGGTGCGAGTGTATTCCAAGATAGATCTCTGCATCGGGTACCATCAGTTGAGGGTTAGGGAGGAAGATATCCTTAAGACAGCTTTTCAGATGCGGTATAGGCATTTCGAGTTCATAGTGATGCCTTTCAGATTGAGTGATTAATATGAAACATTCCTTGGATCATGGACTAGGGTCTATTCCAGCTCTATCTGAATCGGGTTTGTGAAAGTAGTCTTTTGTTAATGACATCCTGGTTTATCTGAGTCCGAGGGGAGGACCGTGAGGATTATTTAAAGGATTGTTCCTCAGGCCCTTGAAAACTTATTAGTTGTATTCAGTAAGTGTGAGTTAAACTGCTAGAGTAAGGTTTTTTGGGGCATGTGATGTCGGCTTCAAGGCGTGTCGGTTGACCCGAGGAGAAGTAGAGGCCGGGTTATGAGTTAGGGAGGCCCAGTCGATCTTAGAGATCGTAGTTTCTTGGGATTGGTAGAATTACTGATTTATTCGGGACTTCTCTACGACTAGTTGCACCTATGATGGGGTTGACTGAGAAATGAGGTCAAGTTTGGAGTGGAATGACCTATGTGAGGAAGACATTCTAGGAGCCCGAAAATGGGCTTACTTTAGTCTATTAAATAGTCCGGACGGAGACGGGGAGTGCGGTGCTCTTTGTGATGCCTCCCGAAAACCAGGCCCAAGGAGTTTGTGGCTTATGGTTCTCGATAGTTAAAGAATCACGAGCAGAATTATCCTACCCATGATATGGAGTTGGCAGCTATTGTCTTTGCCTTGAAAATATGGTGCCACTACCTATATGGTGAGCAATTCGAGGTGTTTTTGGACCACAAAAGTCTAAAATACATCTTTACCTAGCGAGACCTTAATATGAGACAACGCAGGTGGTTGGGGTACTTGGAGGATTATGACTTCACTTTCCGTTACCATCCTGGTAAAGCAAATGTGGTGGCTGATGAGCTCAGCCAAAAGTCACGAGGAATATTTGCTAGTATAGCTTCCCAAGAGTCGAAAATGCTCGAGAATGTGGGTCAGTTCAGACTACACTATAGAGATCAAGCGCAGGGTGTTTTAGGAAGTTTGGTGGCTACGCCTTCCCTTCTAAGTAGGGTGATTGAGTCCCAGGGGCAGGACACAAAGATAGCGTCCATTAGGGACTAGGTATGGTCAGGTACAAGTGACAAAGGCTGGGCCATGCACACATATGGTAGTCTTTGGTACAAAGGATGGGTTGTGGTTCCTCGGTTAGTGGATTTGAGAGAGGAGATTCTCAGGGAGTTCCATTGCTCTCGTTTTGCTGTACACCCAGGTGGCACGAAGATGTATCATGATTTCCGCCTCTAGTATTACTGGAGTGGAATGAAAAAGCAAGTTGGGGACTTTGTTAAATCGATTGTCTCACGTAGCGGGTAAGGCTAAACCTTTAGAGGCCGTGGGGTACCTCCGGTACGTTAAGAGGTAGCGGAGTGGAAGTGAGAGCACATCCCGATGGATTTTGTGACTCACTTTCCCTAGACATCGCAAGGGCATGACGGGATGTAGGTGATTGTGGACCAGCTCACCAAGTCAGCACACTTTTTGGCAATGCGGATGACCTTCACTCTGAGGCCGTGCAGGTTAGCCATCTTTGGAAGTTATGCAGTTACATGGGTGTCGATCTCTATCGTATTGGACCCGGGGATCCAAGTTCTGACTCTTTTTGGGAAGGCTTCAGTAGACCATGGGGACATAGTTGATTATGAGCACCGCTTTTCATCCCCAGCCAGACGGTTAATCTGAGAGGACCATCCAGACGTTATAGGACATGCTACGTGCATCGTCACCAGATCGCCAGGAGTAGTACGGGAAGAGCATTTGCATTAGTGGAGTTCCGCCCTCTGACAAAGTTACTGGCGAGTACATCTGGAGATCTTTCCCTAAGGGCACTATATGGGAGGCCATGTCGCTCTTTGGGCTGTTGGACGGAGGTGGGAGAGAGATCTGCTATAGGTCCGGATTTGGTAAAGGACACCTCAGAAAAAATGGACTTGATATAGAAACGTCTTCTCACGACTCAGAGCCAACAAAAGAGTTATGCCAACAGATGGCGGCGACCTCTTGAATTTGAGGTGGGGGATCATGTTTTCTTGAAGGTAATGCCTAAGATAGGAGTGGTCAGGTTGGGGAGAGCGGGAAATTTGTTGCAGTGCTATAAAACGAAAAATCGGTACCCTAATGAAAAATAGCCATGATGATTCCCATTAACAATATAAGGTTGAAAATACAGGGAAATTTTCTAGACCTCAGACAATGAAACAAACACGATAGTTCGTCTTGCAAAATCCTAGTTACCAAGGCCGAATTTACGTTCCAAATTCTAGGATAGTCAAATTTTCCCACACAAATTCAGGTAAAGGAACCCAAATGGGTGGGTGACATATGGCATGATGCATGCATGCAATGTAGACTTGTCCAGTCTATAAAAACGGACCGGTGGAGGAAAAGAAAGGAAAGAAAGGAAAATGAGAAGAAAATGAGAGAGAAAGAAAGAGAGGAAGGAAGAGATCTACTTGACTTCTTCCTCACAATTTCGGCATTAAACCGAGTTGGAGTTCTCGTCGAGGCCCGGAGTTAAAGTTGGCTCTCTCGAGGGTAAGAGTTTTTTCCTACTCTGGTTAATTTCTACTTAAGTCCCATGTAGGGCCGTGTGATTGAGTTCCCACCTAAGGTTGTGCGGCGGAGTATGGGAGCGTTTGGGCGTATGGCGAGTTGTTTCCACCCGGGCCCCATGCGGTATGTGTGGGGATCGATTAGCCGTGAGTCGTCGCAGTGTGTTTCACAGAGTGGGGCCATCCCGTGCATGTGGGGTCGTTTAATTGATGTGGTCTTGGGTATGGCGTTTTGGCGGTCGGTTGGCGGTGTGGGACGTTCTGGCTGTGTGGGCCCTCGGCTATATGTCGGCCCCTGGCGTCAGGCTGTGACTGAGGTTCCCGCCCCGTTTGGCCGTGTGAGACCGGTTTGCGGAGTGGTGGGGGTTAGCCGCGTGGCCTCAGTGGCGGGTGTCAGGCCCCGTTTGGTCGATGTAAGAGCCAGCGCAGTTATGTTTCCCACCTCGAAATTAGATGCAGTAAAGTGGGACGTTTAAGGCGCGTGTGAGGCCGTGTAGTTATGGGATAGGATTTGGTGGTGTAGGGACCCGATAATAGGTTGTGTTTCCACCTCGGGTCGTTTGCATTTACATGTGGGACCGGTTGGACATTTGGTCTTCTAGTTGGATGTAGTAATTTTGCCAACTCTTGCCAAGAGGCCCGGTCGATTGGTTGAGTCGTCGGATGGATTTGTTCAATTGGATGTAGTAGGTGCCGGCTACTATCTGACTGAGACGATCGGCGTTTGGTGCATCAGCGATCGGCCAGGTTGGAATGACGGTGATCGATTGGGACAAATGGTGGTAGTTAGTCGACGATTGATAAGTAGTGTCCTTCGAGACTTGTTTCGAGGTTGGTTCGAAGCCCGGTTTATGTAACTATTCAAGGTCGATTTCATGGCCTAGTTGCGATTGATTGAGATGTGCTTCGGAGGCCTATTATATGGATTGATTAAAGTGTCATCCCTTGGTTAAGGGATGACATGTTAAAATATTTATCATCCATGCTATACATATTGGATTGAGATTGAAGTGTTTGCATGCCATTGCATGGTGATTGAGTGGCACGTTGTTTATGTATGAACAAGGCCATTTCATGGCTTGTTGTAGGCTAGTTGTGGACATGTCATGTCACCACTAGGCTTAGAGGTTAATGTACGTTGCTACTCAAGTGGTAGTGACTTGTGATGTCAATGGTATGATGCAGTATGTTGGCATGAAATGTATGATGTATTTGAAATTTGTATGTTTTTTATATGAATGTCCATATGTTGCATGGATAATTATGCATGAGTAGGCATGCACATATAGTTCTCATTATATATGTAGCATGGTATAAATAGGCAATGGCATGATTACATTGCATTATGCACTAAGACATCGCATGGCATAGGTGTAAGTGTAAGGTAAAAAGTGACACTATGTTTGGTGTTCAATGGGATGTCATGGGTATATGGTTAATCGACACTGTGTTTGGTGTTCGATGGGATGTCATGGGGACATGGTTAATCGACACTGTGTTTGGTGTTTGATGGTGGACTCGTGTGAGGATGGCGTCAAAATGAGCCCGCCGCGGTTTTGAAAATGAAAAATAGCGTATGTTAGGCATATGAGTTGGGGTAGATCCCCCTTAGGTGAAGACGGCATTCACGGTTGGAGCGCGGTCACGATGGTGAAGGCGATCAAAAATGTTGGAAAGGGTGCGGCATCCTGCGGTGTAAATCCTGAAATCCGTGGCCCACAAATGCATAAACACAAGCAACTTAGGAAATGCAAGTTGATATTAGAGCGATCGTGGTTGATTTATAAAACAAAAGCATGTTTTGAAAAATGGTCATTGATGGAACGCAATGTGGTTTTGGTTTCACTCGACACATGCATGTGTGAGGAGTCGATGAGGACTCGGAAGGGATGTAGGATAAGGTGGAGTCACGTTCTCATCCATGACATGTAGACATTTGAGTAGGAACGTGCATATTTTTACTTGAATGTGTGGTGTGCCATTGCATGGGCACTTAGGTGGGGAGTAGCCCTTGGCAGGGTGTTCTCTCTTTGGGCTTTGCTTGTGTCGTGGGACCCCCTTTTAGGTGAGGAGTGTACGAGAGAATAATTTCTGATGGGGCACGTGATTATGAAGGAATGACATCGACCTTAAAAACTTTTGTAAAAAGTGTTTTATTTAAAAGAATTGTAATTAAATTATTTTCATTGTATTAATAGTTGGGCATGTAATTATATGGTAAGAGGGCCAAGTGAGTAGGACTCTTGTAGATTTGCAATTAAATTGTCTTATTTTCATATTTTAGATTTAAATATGAATGAATGAGTTCCGGTGAAGGGACGTATCGATGTGGTGTCGAGTAACTCGGTAACCACGTGTAGTTGGTGCTAGTTTGGTGCTTAGACTTATGTGCGAAATGACCTAAGATAGAAATTCCGCAGGTTGATGAGTTGTCAACGGGACCCTCGAAAATTGGGGCATCACACTACATTGGGTCTTTCGAGGTGCTCGAGAGGGTTGGTACAGTCACGTATTGGTTGGCGTTACTGCCGATTTTATCGAGTGTTCATACGGTTTTCCATGTCTCCATGTCAAGAAATACACTCCAGATCTGACTCATGTAGTGGATTGGGGCAAGCTTGTTGTTGATACCGATGGAACCTTTGAGAAAGGACTGGTACGTATCATGGATAGCCAGGATTAGGTTTTCTGCTGACGCAAGGCGTGAGGCTAGTGTGTGTGTAAGCAGGGAGTGGAGGACAGCATGGGAGCGAGGACACGATGCGTGCGGGTTAATCCTTCTTGTTTGAGGGGATGAAGGTACGTTGTTTAGTCATTTGATAATGAAAATGACTGTTGCATATGCATGTGATAGTGTTTGCCTTTTTCTATATAGACTAAAAACCCCTCAAGTTTACATAGTTACAAGAGCCTTACATTTCTCTTGCAGCCATGTCACTTGGATAAATTTGCTTGATTAAATAATTCTTTCTTAATTTTCATGAGTTTTAAAAGTATGGGTCTAGTCTATGACACTGCAAGTGCATAGGTCATCTGATACTAAAATACGAAGATGTAAGTCAATTATCATTCCCATGAGATTAATGAATTAGAGATCCCTACCAACCTCACGAAACTCCTATGCTATTTGGACTAAAAAGGGATAGTGAAAGTTTCATCTAGATAAGAATACTCTTAGACTGTAAACTAATGGTTGAACCAAAGTAAAACAAAAGAAAACGACTAAAAATAAGAATAGAAATTACTGGACTGAATCAGTTTCCTGTGACAAACAAAAACTATCAAAGAATTACAGTGAAACAGTCAATTCTTACAAGAAAATACATTACTCTGTTTTTACTGATGGATCTGGATTTGTCCAAGATTGCCTAAATGTTACAATTAGATTTCTCCATATTCACTAGTTAGAAGCCCTTACTTCTCTCGAAGTCAAGATCGAACCAGCTACTTGTATTTTTGATCTTCTTGCAAGATCTAGGCATTTTTCTTTCTCAATACTTCACACCCATTTCTTGATGACTGCAGATCTTTTGCTTTCCTTCTCAGGATTCTTGAAAAATTTCTACCATTCAAATGGTGGCTCATCCTCCAAATCTATTAGGTCTTCCCTTGCCCGCATGATTATAGATGCGAGCTAACACGGGGTTGGGAGCTTCCTTTAGATCTGGAATTGAACTCTTTTGATTATATTTGTTGTTAAATCTTTCCCTCGACTTCAATTATGGCCGAATGGGGGATTTATCAAAATGAACTTTGAGGCTTAGCGGCTCGCGAGATGGTAGTCTAGCATACCCATAGAGTGAGATGTTACCGAGCTCTCGGGAATCTGCATTCATGTCGAGCAGAGGCGGCTGTAAATCTGAGCAAAGGTACCTCCCCAGTAGTATTCGCTACTACCATTGGGAACTTATCGATTCAAAATGACACAGTAAGTAAATCCTAGCAGATAATTTTCTCACGATTTTTGCGAGAGAAAGAGCGTAACCGCTGTATCTCGATCCAATAGAGTTGTGTTCCAATTATTGCATTACAATTAAAGAAAAGGAGCACCGATCACGTACATCCATTGTAATCGCAATGAAACTAAGAAGAAATGAATTCCATAAATTTGTCTAGATTTCATAAATTTTCAAGCAGTAATTTTAAGAAGAAAATAACATAAATAAAAATCCAGCTCAACTCGTTTCTGCACAGTTCGCAAAATCAGATCCAGAAAAGAATAAAAACAAAAATAAAGAAAATAAAATTCTACTCTAAACTATACACTGAGTTCCTCTTCGTTCTCCTTTTTCTGGGTCGTGAAGACGGAATCTACTTTACTATTCTAATACAGTCTATTTATACTTGTCAAAAGAAATTGGGCCGAAATCCCAAAAAAAACTCCAGGTGGAATTCTCAAAGAAAAGCCCAAATCACTGTTTCAGGTCGTGACCTTGAAGTGATGTTGTGACCTGGATCTCTCTTGTCTACCCTTGTCGATTCGACCTTGTTCTTTGATTCTGCGACTGGATTTCCGCTGGTGAAAGCAGGATTTGTGGTCGCGGCCTCGTTGTCTTCCCATGTTGCTCATTCTAGGTCACGACCTCAATTTAAGGTTGCGACCTCCTTTTGGTTGTCACTACTTAGAGTTACGGTCGGGACTTCCTTTCCCTTGTTATTTGGATGTGACTGTAGTTTTAGGTTGCGAGCCATTTCCGTTCTGTTTGCCTCCAGCTCAGTGCGTGACTTTCTTTATGCAGTCGCGCATTACTGTTTGAGCTTTACATCTTCACATGCTCTGGAACTTTTAAGTTGCGACCTCGAAGCCCAGGTCCACGACTACTTTTGATAGTCCTTGCCCTTAAACTGGTTGTAACATCAATTCTCAGTTGCAACCTGTTTTCCTCATTCTACCTTATTTTACCGGTTGCGACCTCAAGATGAAGTTGCGACCTCACAGTTGCCCTTTTTCAGGTTGCCGGTTGTCCCAGTTGCTTTAAACATAGGTGCGACCTTGATTTCTGGTTTTGGTGTGTCTTCAGGTGGTGACCTCAGTGATTGGCCGTGACTTCCTTTGAGGTTCTTGGCTGATCAAGTGGTCTCAACTTTCATTTGCTTAGCAAGGACTTTGTTGGCTGGATTTTATGTTGCGACCTCATTTTTAGGTTGCGACTTGGATTTATAATTCTCAGTTTTACTTCAGGTCGCGACCTCAGTGATTGGTTGCGACCTCCCTTAGGGTCTTTGAATAACAACGTGGTTGCAACTTCAATTTCCCTGATAGGGACTTTGCTTGGCTCAACTTCAGGTTACAGGCCGCAACCTCGATATTAGGTTGCGACCTCTCTTTGATTCTCCAATACTCATGTAGTTGCAACCTCAAGTCTCCTTGTTATGACTCCCAATTCAGCTCCAAGTCGCGACCTGAGAAGCACTTTACGACCTTGAATAAATGTTTTCATTGAAGCACTAGTTGTAACCTCCTTTCTTCGCAGTGACCTTCCTTGTGGTTTCACCAACAGATCCATGTCGCGACCTCAGATTGGCTTCGCGACCTCAGATTGGCGTCACGACCTCAATTTCTACCTTGAATAATTCCTTTTGTCTCAACTACATTTTCTTGGTCGCAACCTCATTCACTGGTCTTGGTGATGTTATGACTTGGATATTACTAAACAAACAAGCTTCCTGTCGCAACTCTAATTTGCAGTTGCAACCTCGTTTATGTTCTTAGACTGAATTCTTCCAGTTTTCTTTTCTGGGATTTTCGCTTTTGCTGTATTTTTCTACAAAAATTAAATTTGAGTAAATTATCCAGGATTTTGCATATGAATCAACAATTATCTTTTAATATATTCAGAAAAATGGATTAAAAATCAAATGAGTTTTTAGAATCATCAGATAGTATGTATATGTGTGTGTGAATTTTGGGATGAAATTCTTTTAATGGGAGAAGAATATAAAACCCGGGAAAAAATTGGAAATTTCTGAAGAAAAAAAAGAAGGGCAAAACGGTGATTTGTCAATACGTATAGGTTGGAAACCTGGAAGTTTTCTATAACTTGGATGATGAAACGGACCTCACCGTTGGGTTCTTCTCACGAAAGTTAATTGCCGAGGTGAGTTTCGTTAAATTCGAGATAGTCATAAATTCACGTTTTTCGAGGCATTGAGTGTCGGGTGACACATGGCAAGACATGTGTGTGACACATGACAAACCATGTGTCAACTTGCATGGAATGTGTAAGTAAGTATAAATGGGATGTGTTCGTAGAAGAAGGAGGGGGGAGGAGGAAAGGAAAGGAGAAAGGGAGGAAAGGAGAGAAAGGGAAAGGAGGAAAGAATGAGTGAAAAGAAATAAAAGAAAGGAAAAGGGAAAGAAAGAGAGAAAAAGGAAGGAGGCCAACGGTTTCTTCCTCAGTTCATTGGTGTTCCAACGGTCGGGACTCATTAGATCAAGGAGTAAAGTCCGGAGATTCGACGAGGGGCTACGCTTCAAAAGGTAGAGATTCTTCCTACTTCGGTTTATTTCTAGCCTATGGGCTATTGTTTTGAGCTGATTTTGGAACCATGTTGTTCCATGTTAATGGCATGGGACAGGTTTGTAGTCGGTTTAAAGGGCTACTTTCGAAGCGAATTTGGGTTGAAAAATTGCATTTGCGGGAGTTGCAAAAATGCTCCTACAACCCTTGGGCACGCTATTGCGTGGATTGGCGCAATAGTGTGGCTCCTGGTGTACTCCAACTTCGAACGACCATATCTTTCTCGTCTGAACTCTGATTCATGCATTTTTAGACTCTATGAAAAGCTCTTTGAGTCTAGAATCTAGCCATATGCTAGTGACTGGCATTTGGTGCTCACATCATTGCTTAAATTTTATCATAACACCAAGTGTACTAATTGCATGGCATGACATGCTTGTGTGATGAATTGTATGTGTAGACATGGCCATTACATGGCATGTTGTAGCCTATTTTGTGGACATGTTATGTCGTAATTTAGCCTAGAGGATAAAGTGCTTCATTACTTGACTAAGTAATGATTTATATGTGATGTTGATATATGCTTGTGTGATATATTGACATAAATGAGTTAATGTAGGGAAATTATATGCATGTTTGATATAATTGCCCAAGATGCATTGATGATATGCACATTTGATAAAATTGTCCATATTGCATTCATCATATATGTGACATGGTACAAATAGGCAATGGCGTATACATTGCATATGCACGGGGACATCGCATTGAGTTGGATGTGTGTGCATGGTTATGGTCACTCATCATTCTTGGTGAGTTGATGGTGGGCTCTCGGCACTTGGATGACATCCAACATAATCACATGGTTGCATAGCATGAAAAATACGTGTGGTGGGTAACAGCAAGTAGGGATAGATACCTCCCTCGGGTGAAAGGCCCGGACTGGTTCAGACGCAGCCGATGGTGAAAATCCAAAAAGCATTGGAAGGCGTGTAGAGTCCTACGGTGATACCCGAAAATCCGCCACCTACAAAACACACGGGGCTTGATTTATCAAGTGGACATTGGAGGTGATATCCAATGGGTGTTGATTTATAAAACAAAAGTGTTTTGTTTGGAAAATGATCACTAGATGAGAACATCAATGATGGTTTATCACATATTGGCCTGTGCATTGTGTAGATGGAGTCGGTGAGGACTCAGGGCATGGGACATGATTGTGTCACATCTCATTTCATGGCATGTAAGCCATGGAATAAATTACATTTTTTCATGGAAAGATTGTGGTGAGTGTGCAACCATTACATGTGCACTTAGGTGGGGAGTAGCCTCCATAAAACCCGAGAAAAATCAAATTTCTTGAAAATTGGCAAAACAGTAAATGATTAGTGCTCAAAAAGTGCTATTTTGGACCCTGTTTATTATAGGTTTTGAGCACTTTTTATGTACTAATTAGCGTAATTAACCCAATTTACACATTAAGGTCCCTATTATTCTACTGATCGCATTTTGTGGCAAATTTTTCAGTTTTTGCAAGCTATTTATCTTTGAGTGCTGAGTCGATCCAAGCACGAAGGGTCGAGTCAAACTCGACACATTGCGAGATCGGAGAGACCATAAGGAAGAAGAAGCGAGAAAATGCAAGGAAATTGGAGCATTGTGAAATTTGGTTCATGCAACAGCATTCACGGCTCGATGCTTCATTCATCCTGCGGCCTTATTATACCGCATTTCACGCTTTTGTTATTTTATTCCTGATTTTAGTTTTTCCCATTTATCATATAATATCACTTTTTGAATTTAGGGTTTTTGTAATTTCCTATACTGCGAGCCATATATAAGCTAGAGTCAAGGTTTGTAAATAGATCAGCAATCAATAGAGTTTTTGTTTGAGCTTTCAGCCCGCGTTTTTTTCCCTCTGCTGCTCCCTTTTCTTTCATTTTCTTTTCTATTTTCTAGGCGACCAGGCACCCTCAGGGATGACAGCTGGAGGGATGGCGGTAAAACCCGTTTCTCCTTGAAGAGGAGAATTTGCATGGAGTGTAGGATCTGAAGTACTTCTATTGGTTCTACATTTTTAACGCAAGTTTTTTATTGGCATTTATGTTCTATTTTTCCTCTGAGTTAGAACTCCTTTGATGGCACTTCTTTGAAGTCGGTGTTGGAAATCTTTTAGGGTTCGAGTGGATGCTTATTGCTAGATCCTTGAGATTCATTAATTGCTTTCTATTTATCACTTTGTAGAATTAGATCAAAGGAGGCAAATTTTTAATTATCTAGAGCATTAATGTTCAATAAATGTTGTTTTTCAAAAGGAAAATCATGAGGTTTTTAGTTTTAAAGCTAAATGAAGATTCCAGGTTCGAAGCGGCTATAGGTCGTCCTCCCCAGCCTTGAGGGAAAAGACTGGGGACATGTTGGTTGCCACAAACCTAACCCAGTGGCACGAGACTTAAAGGAGTTCTTTTCTTACTTTCTTTGTTTAATTTCTGCACACAACCATCAGCCTCCACTATTTTCCACCCCAAAATCCTGTTTTTGAAAACCCTGAAATCGAACCAAATTCACCATTTTTTGAATCCAACAAAATCATTTTAGTACGAAGAACCCATCCACATTCGGCCCTAGAGCCACTATCTTTGCGTGGCTGCGCTCACGGCGGTAGGATTTAGGATATAAGTTTTGTTGATTCATAGCACCTCTGTAGCGCAGATCAGAATGGCTTTGAGCATAAATGCAGGACAACTGCGAAACTCATTGACCTCATCGTCAGCAACAATGTCCCTTTAGAGGAAGAGTGCCAAAGTGACACCGCTGGTAGAGGCTTGATTACCCAACCGCGGCTTCACGAGGGCTTATAGAGGATTTTATTGAGATTATGAAGGGTTGTGAATCCTCGAATATGTGTCTTTGTTGTTTTTCCTAGGGAGGAAAGAGAAAGAGAAATCCTTCCTTATAAGCGAGAAGGGAAAGCGTGGAAAGAAATAGTGGAAGAAGCCCAAGGGAGCTTATTTTGAAACCATTTCCCACGAGAGTGCAGACCCTCACATGAAATATCCGGGCTACAACCCTGCAGTAGCCCCCTCCACTGACCAAGTGTACATTTTGCCTATCTGTACATTGACCCACAAGAGCACCCGGCCTGAGGCCACTATCAACTGCTGCCGCAAAGCATGAAATTAGTGGCCACTATAGAGCCTATGCCACTGCATCAAAATAATGGCGGTGCTGCATCGCATGGCACGGAGTGGATGGATTCGGAGTCTTGGTTCGGTTGCGGGCACCCAGACGGCATGACCCCTCTCATCCGCGCGGGTTCCGGCCAGCCTCGAGGCTTAGGAATTTGGTTTGGGGGGAGCTCAGTCTCCCCCACTTTTTGTTTTAATTTTTCTTGTTTTATTTAATTTAATTTAATTTTATTTGGATTTCTATAATTTTTCTTCTTAGATTTTCCCTAATTTTTAAGTTAATTTTTGTTCTAGCTTGTTTTTTACGTTTGCAAATTTTCATAAATTTTCTTGTATTAATTTTGCGAGTTCGGTAGAAATTTTGAAATCGAGGAAAGCGAGGAGCAAGCGGAGTGGCATCAGGGGAGAATTTACGCTATTATAGCGAAAATTTTATAGAATAGCGAGAATTTCGCAATAATAAGCGAAAATTCATAATAATGAAAATGTGCAATAATAGAAAATTGCAATAATAGCGAAAATTTGTGATTATAGCAGTAACAATTCGCTACGTAGCGAGAAGCGGAGTAACATGCAGGATATCCCTCAAATAAAGACAAAAAGTGAACAGTAAGTCAGGCAAAAAAAAAAAACAACTTTTATTTTTATTTTTATAAAAAAAAATATTTTTATTTTTATTTTAAAAAAATTTGTCTCTAAAAAAATGTTTTATTTTATTTTATTTTTATTTTTATTATTATCAAAAAAAATTATTTTTTTATTTTTCTCTCAAAAAAAATTATTTTTATTTTTATAAAAAAAAATTTGTCTCTCAAAAAAAAAATTATTTTATTTTATTATTATTAAAAAAAGTTATTGTTTTTTTTATTTTTTTTATTTTATTTTTTATTATTTTTATTATTTTATATATAAAAAATTCGCTATAACGAATTTTCGCTATTATAGCGAAATTTTCACTATATAGCGAAAATCTCTTGTTTTTACTTACTCTGATTTTGTTTCACCCACCAGCTTTCATCCAGCTACCCATTTTTTTGGGTACCGTTAGAGCTTAAAGTGTAGAGAATCAATAGTGGAAAGAACACTTTTGGAAATTTTTATAGGTGAAATTTTCAAAATCTCCAATTTGGTCCCTTTTTTCTTTTATTTTCTTCTTCTAACTTGTTCATTTTGAGCTAAGCGAATTGAATGAGTGTCGATGGAAAGCTTGCGAGTCTCTATCCAACAACAATCACATCTCGCCAAGGAGGTAACACTTCCTTCCCACTAACTCAAATCAGGGCCCATTCACGGACAATGAGACATTTGGTTGGGGGAGATTAGTGAAGGAAATGACACTACATTATGTTTTGTTTCTTTAAGGCAAGCCCATTTTGTGATGTTCGGTAAACGCTAGTTTCCACTTTATCAAACTGTCATACTATACAACTTATTTTAATGTACCCATTTTTTTGAGTTTTGCCTACAACTATAGTTTGAAAAATTGAAACTGTCGTTCAATTGATGTTAGATTGGTTCCATGCACCTGGTGGAGTGGATGATTAGTTGAACTCTTGTCGCTTTACGACCATTTTTCTTCCACCTTTGGCTAACCACACGGTGCACATCGGAGTTTCTTCAATGACTGAAAAAGCGCCTAGCCTCTAAGCCTTGAAATAACTTTACCCTAGTTTAGATTTGACCACCTTTAATAGGTTGAGGACCATGAATAGAAGGCGATGTGTCTTCCAAAATAAAAAGAAGTGAGAAAGAAAGAAAAAGAAAAGAAAAATTGCAGCGCTTTGCCACGAAACCGAGCACGTCGAGGGGTATATGGCGAAAGCCTTGAAGCCGGTGCCACTAAATGACTAGTTGGGAGCCCGCAGGCTTAGTGCTATCGCTACACGAAGATTGGATGAGTAGAGTTTAGCAAGTTGTAGGTGCTGGAGTCTCGAAATCATTCGAGATCGGGGTGAAACCTGAAGAGTTAGTGGTCGAAAGATCCTCATGACTTGGTGCCCTAAGCCTTAATTGGTTGGGAGTCATCGGTAGATCCCCATTACATGGACTTTGGTGAGGTCGATTCCTCAGCATTGCAGCCCTACAACACAAAAAAAAAATAAAAAAAAAATGATGGAATAAGAGTGGGTTCTGATCTATTTAGGTTGGTTAGCATGCTAAGTTGTGGTAGTGGCTAGGTTAGGGGGGAGAGTGCAGTTTGGCAGTTTATTGTTGAGAGCTGATCAAACAAACACTTAGATTTTTGTGGAAGTTTCTGGTTGATTCACCGAGATGAAGGCTCTTTTGATATTTAATTTTGTATGGCATTCATTCTCTCAAGATAGTTATTGGGCAAGGCTTTGATGATTCTTACTTAGGGTTAGGCATTACTCACTCATAACCTTTTTGAAATATAATTTTTGTGAACATAATTTTTATTTTGTTTTGCATGCTCTCTCTTTCTTTCTTTCTTTCATTGCTAAGGGACTAGTGATGTGTGTGGAGTTAGACAGTGTGATTAGTGCTCAATGGCTACCCCACCCCCTTCAGTGGCGGGGTGTGCAGCACTCTGAAATCTGGCGTTACCTCTGAGCTGAAACTCTGTGAAACGAAGCCGTATTGCTTGCTAAACCTCCTATAAAATTTTTCTTTTATTTTCAAATTAAGTTTGGTAAAATCTTAGCGACGGAAAAACCCCAGTGACATGGCGAGCACCTAGTATAATTCAAATCCTGTATACATCAGTTTTACTATATATCCAAATAGCCAGCATACCAAACATATTCTCACAATACTAAACTATGTACATACATATGTTTCCATTACATATTCAAAGTGTTTCCTTACAAAATATTCTTAATCTCTGACACTTGTACAATGTCGGATAAATCTATTGTGCTCCAGTATCCATTAACGTACACATGCACAGAAGAAATAGTTTTTAAAATGCAAAGGAATAATAGGCCTAAGCGAGCTCGGTGAGTGTATCTTTTATAAAAGGTTTTGCTTTTCGGAAAACATCTCAAAACTGTAAAACTTTCTTTTGATATTTTCGAAGCTTTACTTTGCTTCCTTGCTTGAGGATTTCTAAAACTTTTCTTTGCTTGCTTGCTTTTATACTTACTTGCTTTTAAAAGTTTATAAAACTTTTCATACTTTCTTGCTTGCTTGTTTGCTTTTCTTTAAAAACGTATAAAACTCTTATTGCTTGCTTGCTTAAACCTCCTATAAAAATTTTTCTTTTATTTTTCAAATTAGGATTTGGTAAAATCTGCTTAAGCGGAAAAACTTGACAGCATGGCGCACCTAGTATAATTCCAAATCCTGTATACATCCAAGTTTACACTATATCCAAATATCAACTTTTTAATACTTTGAATCACTTGATATGTATGTACTTTGAACTTAAACATGCATGGTTGCCAATACTTATGCTCTGATACCACGTTGCGTGGTATCATATTTCCTTAAACTAGTTATACCCCACTTATGCTCACGATACCATGTTTTATTTTCTCCTAATTGGGGTTTTACTCCTCATAACCCCAACAATTCAAAACTAATAGCTCTTTGCACAAAACCTAGACCAAAGGGCATCCTATTCCTCCTTGCAAAGTCCTAGAAATCCAATACACTTGATTCTAAGACAACAACATACCTGATTTTTGGGCTTCTCCTCTTCCTTCTTCCTCCTCTCTTCCTCTTCTTGCTCTCTCTTTCTCCTCTACGGGTTTGCTAGGGCAAACTTTTGAGACCAAATGAATTTTGCTTTTGTTTTTCCCATTATTATAATATCAACTTATCATAAATTGCAACTAGCCCTCATCTCTTTAATTTTGTAATTGTAACTTGTTTTAATTGTATTGTGGCCCATCTCTACTTGATTATGATTTCCATACCCTTTTTCTTAATGACCATTGTACCCTTGGTTTAATACCACAATTTCCGGGTTCCATAAACTTTCATTTCCTGCTAGTCTCCAAATATACGATTGTGACACTTGGTACTCTTATACACCCTTACAGTATCATGTACAGTACACTCTCTCGGGACGGGGTGTTACACTCAAAAAGTGCTATTTTAAACCCTGTTTATTATAGGTTTTGAGCACTTTTTTATGTACTAATTAGCATAATTAACCTAATTTACACATTAAGGTCCCTGTTATTCTACTGATCGCATTTTGTGGAAAATTTTGTAGTTTTTGCAAGCTATCTATGAAATTGTTAGGTCGATCCAGAAGCTACGAAGAATTGAGTCAAACTCGGCATTACGGATCGGAGACGGAAGGAAGAAGAGTAGAAAATGCAAAGGAAATTGGAGCATTCACGAAATTTAGTTCTTCTGACATTGTTCATCCTCACATTACTGTTCTCCACTGCATTTCATGCTTTTGTTGTTTTGAGTTTTGGTTTCCCATTTTATCCTTGTAATAGCTTTTAGTTTTTCAGTTTTTTGTAAATTTCCTTGCTGGCGTATGTAAGCTAAGTCGAGGTTTGTAAAAAATGAATCCTTAATCGATAAAGTTTTGGGTTTGACTTCGGCCGCGTTTTTTTCCCCTCTGCTGCTCCGTTTTCTTTCATTTTCTTTTCTATTTTCTGGGTAGCCAAACACCCTCCGAGGATGACAACTCGGAGGATGAGCGGCTAAAACTCGTTTCTCCTTGAAGAGGAGGGCTGCTGTGTGTAGGATCTGAAGGTAACTGTTGGTTCTCTGTTTTTAACACAAGTTTTTATTGGCATTTATGTTCCTATTTTTCACTCTAGGTTAGAACTTCTTTGATGTGCCTTCTTTGATCAGTATTTGGCAATCTTTTAGGGTTCAGTGGATGCTTATTGCTAGATCCACTGAGATTCGTCAGATTGCTTTCTATTTATCAACTGTGAGGTAGATCAGGGAGGCACGTTTTCATTGTCTGGGAGCATTAATGTTGTCGTCTTTATTTTTCAAAAGGAAAATCATAGGATTTAGTTTTTAAAGCTAGGAAATAAAAGATCCGGTTCGAGGGGCCAGACTATGAGTCATCCTCTGACAACGAGAAAAGACCGAGGACATATTGGTTTGCTCACAAAACCCACCCCAACCGGTGGCACGAGACTTCAAGGAGTTCTTTTCTTATTTTTCTTTATTTTAATTTCTCTGCACACAACCATCAACCTCCACTGTTTTCACCAAAATCCCCTGTTTTTACAAAACCCTGAAATCCAAACCAAATTCACCATTTTTGAATCACTGCAAATCATTTGGTACGAAGAAAACTCATCCCTGTGTTCGACCCTAGAGCCACTATCTCTGCGGTAGCTACGCTGCTTGTTAAGTTAAGATATAAATTTTCATGTGATTCATAACACCTCTTTGTGCACGGAGAAGATCGAGTAAATCGCCCTTTCTTATACAAGTTGAAAACCTAGAAATTTTCTAGATCTCGAGATAATACAAGAAGCAGACTGATACCATTGGATTCATCTGCGAAATCTAGATTACGAATGAATTTCGTTAAATTCCGGGATAGTCAGATTTTTCACGAATTTCAAGGCAAAAATGAACCCAAATGGGTGGGTGACACATGGCATGATGCATGCATGCCATGTGGGTGACACATGGCATGCATGCATGCATGCCATGTAGATTTGTCCAGTCTATAAAAACGGACCAGTAGAGGAAAAGAGAGGAAGAAAATGAAAAGGAGAAGAAAGGGAAAGAGAAAGAAATTGAGAAAGGAAGATCTAACAGCTTCTTCCTTTGAATTCTAGCATTCTGACGTTCGGAGTTTGTCAGGCCTAGAGTTAAAGCTGGCTACGCTCTAAGAGGTAGGGATTTTTTTCCTACTCTGGTTAATTTATACTCAAGTGTCTTGTAGGGTCATGTAACTCAGTTCCCACCTAGGGTCATTTGGCCGTATGGGAGCGTTTGGCCGTGTGGCATTGTTTCCACCTCAAGGCCGTTTGGCCGTGTGGGATCGGTTGGCCATGTAGGGTTTGTGGTTATGTTTCCACCATGGGCCGGTACGCCGTATCGTGTGTGAGTCTGGCCAGAGTGTGGGGGTTGGTTATTGCATGGGTGGGTTAATTTGTGTGGGGTACATCAAGGTGTATTGGAGCCATCTAGCCATGTAGAGTTGTGTGACTAAGTTCCCACCCAAGGTCGTCTGGTCATGTGGGACCGATTGGCTGGGTGGGGCCGTCTAGCCATGTGGGGCCGTTTGGTCGTGTAGAGCCTTGTGATTGTGTTTCCACTTCAGGGTCGTCTAGCCATGTGGGAACGTTTGGCCTTGTAGGACCGTGTGGTTGTGTTTCCACCTCAAGGTAGTTTGGCCGTGCAGGACCAGTTGACCATGTGGGACTGTCTGGCCGTGTGGGGCCATCTGGCCATGTAGGGCAGTCTGGTCGAGTGGAGTCGTCTTGCCTTGTTGGGCTTTTTGTTTGAAATTATGGACTGTTTTCACGATGTTGTTGCTTGGCTTGGTGATAGCATGTTTGTGTGACCTGTTATGGCTTGTTACGAGAACTATTTTGTGGGCATCTCTTATGCCACAATTGGTCTTGATAACCGAGTTGTCTTTGCTCACGTTTGATTGACGTACTTGGTGCTAGTTATCTATTGAACGTTGATATATGAATTCTAATATATTGACATTGAGATGAAACATTAGAAATCATATTGAATGTTAATATATGTGTGCTATTATATTAACATTGAAGGAATGATGTTTGGAAATTATAATCATGTGTTATAATTGTCCAAAATGCATGATGTGATGCATGGCTGGTATGAAACATATGACATTCATTTCATATGAGACATGGAATTGATACACAATGGCGCATACATTGCATATGCACGGATACATCGCATTAAATGGGTGTGAGTGCATGGAAATGATCGACCTTGTGTTTGGGTTCGATGGTACATCAAGAATGTAAATGATTTTCGAAGACTGTCTACAGTACTTCTCGGAGACTGACTAAAGTACGTATCGGAGATTGTCCATAGTGCTTCTCAAAGACTGACCACCACAGTACTTCTCGGAGGCTGAATAAAATCTTGTCGGGTATCCACACTATATCTCGGAGGCTTTGTCGATAAAAAAAAAATAAAACAAAAGATTTTGTTGGAAGGAGTCATAAGACGGAATGCCCAAGGCAGTTTTTCACACTTTACATATGCATGTGTGAAGAGATCGGTGAGACTGGGATTGGTTCATGGTAGTGCATCTCATTTCATGCTTTTGACATGTAGGATTCCATATAGAATTGGCATGTTCTTGTTGGAATGTGATTGTGAAATGTTGAGTGAACATTGCATGTGCACTTAGGTGGGGAGTAGCCCTTGTAGGAAGTATTCTCTACTGGGTGTGGCTCACCCTTTATGGGACAACCCTTTCAGGTACAAGGTCAATACGGGTGAACAAAGATCAAATGAGGCCGTGATTGTGAAGTAGGCCGACATGTGGCCTTGATAAACTTTTGTAAAAAGTGCTTAGAGGATGAACTTGGATTCATGATATTTTGTATAAAGAATGGTAATTAAATTCTTACACACGGACTATTTACCCAGTATAGTCGGGTATGTAATTATGGTAAGAGGATCATGATCGGACTCTTATGGACTGTATTTAAGTGCATTATTCTCATATTTTTAATTTAAATATAAATGAATGGGTCCCGGTGAACGGACGTATAGAGGTGGTGCTGAGTAACTCGATGTCCACGAGTGATTGGTATCGGTTCGGGACCAAAACTTAGGTGTGAAATGACCTAAGGTAGAATTTCCGCAGGTTAATGGCTAGTCAACGAGACCCTCGGGTTTTGGGGCGTCATCCTCTGTCAGGTTATCTCTCTTGGGAGTGGCTCTGCCTATGGGAAAAACACATTTTAGATTGCACCAAGGCAGGGACACACATGAATGGTAGCTCATTCGAGGTTGTAATTTTGAAGAAGGCCGACATGTGGCCTTGATATTCATTTTGTAAAATATATTAGAACAAAATAGTTTTAATATATGATTTTGTATAAGAGTGTTGTAAAAAAACTCTTAAGTACTATTGTGACATAGTCTTGGGTAATATTTTGAGTATGGTTGAAAGGGCCCGATGGAGCAACTTTTACTCATAAATGAGTCTCGGTGAATGAGATCATGATAGTGTGGTATCGAGATATGCGATATTCACAAGTATTTCGTAGGTTGAGGGTTGGTCAACGGAACCCTCGGGGTTTGGAGCGTCACACAACAACCTTTTTACACAATAGCCTATAGGCAAACGACCACAATTAATCCTTTTAAGCTTACACAATAAATTAGGGAAACAAATATGCAAATGGAAGCTAATATATCTAGCTCAAGTGGTTAAGAGCTTAGGCTCGCATAGTGATGGGAGGGGATCTAGGTTTGAGTCATAGTGGAGACGAATTTATAAAGAATAAAATACTATGATGTAATGAAAAAGTGAAGATATAAAAAAAAAAATGCAAATCGAAGAATCTGACATGCGATAGGCTCTAATAGTTTTTACTTTCTATTAAAATGGTTTCTACCCAAGTCTTTCTTATATATAAGAAATAAAGGGCGAACCAAAAAACTACTTCAACTAACCTACAACCGAACTTTCCTAATTTACAGGAGCTGATGACTCAATATTTGCACATAAAATAGCTAGCAAATCTCTAAGATACCTTATTTTCCAATATTTTCATATTAAGCTATTATTTCCAAAATTAATTGAAAATAGATATTTTTTTAAATAATTTGTTTGAAGATAAGTCTATTTATTTAAATAAATAAATGAAAGCAAGGTGACTTTTTGGAGCAATAGGACCAGACCGATACCTTTTGCATTCCATATCAATGTCGAATTAATACTTTTATAGAGAAGAGACTCAAGACTTATTTTCTATTTTCTATTTTTAATTTTTTATTTTACTCCCAATAGAAGTTTATTATTACAAACATTTAGGGGCTGTTCCTTAAAATTGATTGGTAAAATCTATTTTTGAAAACATTATCGAGCAGGCCCATAATTGCTTAAAGTAACAAATGTGAAATTTGCCATTCGACCTTGTTCCAATCACAATTTTTGTAAGACCCGAGAAATTCCAAATTATGGAATAAGGGCAAAATCGTAATTTAAATTTATAAGAGTGAAATTTCAGCTAAAAATCGTAATTTATTCTCTAGATCTCCCAGATGATGAAAGCAGTTCCACGTTGGGATCGTCTCGCTAAATCTAGTTCGCACGTAAAATTTGGTAATATTCCGAGATAGTCGGAGTTAGCACGTTTTTTGAGCGCCCGTTTGGGTCTTGGTAAAACAATTTTCGATGCGACGAAAGTCACATATAACAAGTACTCATGTACCATAAGTGGTATGAGTAGATAAATGATGAAAATGGACGGCCGAGATAGAGCCGAATGTCAAAACTGGTGAAAGAAGGGAATTAATTAATTAAATGAATTAAATGAACTAAAAGACAAAACTGTCAACAATGTTCTTCTTCATTAAATCAAGAGCAAAACGTGAATTTGGGGAGGAATTTGACAGTGAGTTGCAGTGGGTGCCGTTTTGAGAGAAATTTAGAGAGAGAGAGCACTTCTCTCTAAAATATCGGGCGATCCGACCGTCGGCAGCCTTCGGGACAAGAAGGAGAACTGTTCTACGCGGAGAGGGCTCTGGCGTGGACCGGATTATGAGTTTTGACAGAGCTCCGAGAGGTAGGGGTTTCTCTATTCTTGGTTTATTCCACTCTTTTAAGCACTTTGTGAATGTTTGGTCGGAGTTTGGGGCCTTGGATGGCCATTTAGTGGTTCGAACCTTGGAACCGGGAAGCAGAGCTGGATTTGAGACCCACGAAGACGATCCGTATTACATTCTCGATTTGTTTGGGTGAAATGTGTGATGAATGGATCAATAAATTATGTATTGGTTAGCTTGGGGCCTTGAATGGCTGTTTGATCGGTCCCAAAATTTGGGACGGGTGATACTAATTTATTGAGACAAATTTGTACCCAAGCAGTGGCGTGAGGAAATTTATTACGAGGGCTATTTTTGGGTGACTAAATTGTGCAATTATGAAATGAATTGTATTGTGATATGCATGGGGGGCGATGGGTACATGAAATCTTGGATCCACAAGTGAACCGATGAATTGTTGAATGTTGGAACCGTAAACCCTAGGGTTTTACTGTTCCTAGGAATAGTGACACGAGAATATATTTTTGTGAAAATATGTGTTTGGTCGAGTGATTTAAATTAAATTACTCGTGTTTGATCATTAGCCAGTAGGCTAATTTTGATGTATGGTATAATTACATAACATGATTGTGTGATTTGGATTATGCGAGTATATTCATGTTTATATATTTGCATGTGATTAGTGTATTGGGCGCCATGCATTCCGCATACCTCGGTACCCTAGGTTAGGGAGTGAGTGCAGAGATGAAGTCTGAGAAAATGGTTCGGAGGGTTGTCTAAAAACATTAATTATTGGAGGAGTGATCAAATTTAAAATATCAATCGTCGGAGCCTAGGTGATATTCTAAGCCGGTAGTCCACAAACAAATAATATAATAATCATTCGAATTGGCCAGTTCGATATATATATACATCGGTTGTCCACTAATAAAACAATAATTCTCCTTACAAGGCTTAGGCGAGTGTGAGAGGGAGTGGAGTGAGGACTCGGGATCTGAGGTTAGTCATGTAAGACATTCAAGTAGGATCATGCATTTAGCCAGATGTGTTTACTTTGGGACCACCTGCACTTAGGTGGTTAGTAGCCCACTTTAGGGGCGATTCTCTGCAGGCTTTAGCTCACCCTGAAGTCGTCAGGACCCCCTTTTACGGTACGGGAGCGTGCGGGGGACGAGAGAGCTCGTCTAGGGTGGAGTTCTAGAAAGAAAGCCGGAATGTGGCTTTAATTGGTTTTACATGTATTAAAACTCTTCAAGTTGCAATATATGTATGGTTTAAGTGAAAATGTTTTACCCATAGCATAACTATAAGGATATATAGTTGGATTCATAGTTAGTATGAATGTGAGAATTGTTTATAGGCCCCAAGTAAGCGTATTGGATATATATTGCCTTCATTTGGGAGACGGGATATGCGGAAAATCTTGTATTTAGGTAGAGCTCTCAGCACAAAGGAGACTCTGCCCAGATTTTCTAAAGTGGCAGCAGGGTAACTTTGACATCCATTTGTATTGCGGGTTGTGGGTGATCAAACGGACCCAGGGAAATGGGGCGTCATAGCTTGGTTCCAAGAAGGAGAACTGCTCTACTCGGAGAGGGCTACGCGTGGACACCGGATTTGTGAGTTTTTGACAAACTCCGAGAGGTAGGGGTTTCTCCCTACTTGGTTTTATTCCCTCTTTTAAGCACTTTGTGAATGTTTCGGTCGGTTGAGGCCTTGAATGGCCATTTGATCGGTTCCAAACCTTGGAACTTAAATGTTTGGATTTGAGACCACGAGCGATCCGTATTACGTTATACGGCTTCTGTTTAAGGTTAAATGTGTGATGAAAATGGTTTCAAGCAAATTATGTATTAGTTAGCTTGAGGCCTTGAATGGTACATTTTGATCAGTCCCAAAAAATTTGGCTAGAATTGTTAATTGTGAAACCATTATTGCAAGCAGTGGCCATAGAAATTTATTAAAGATTTTGGGTGACTAAATTGTGCAATTATATGAAATGAATTGTATTGTGATATGCATGGGGCGGAAATGGCGTGATGCGGGTTCACAAAGTGAGGCCGATGAATTGAATGTTGGAGCCTTGTGACTAGGGTTTTCTTTGTTCCTAGGAATAATGACACGAGAATATATTTTGTGAAAATATTTGTTTGAGGTCAGTGATTTAAATTAAAAATTACTCGTGTGTGATCGATAGTGAGTGAGAATAATTTTGATGTATGAGTTGTATAATTACATAACATGATTGTGTGATTTGAATTATAAGAGTATATTCATGTTATATATTTGCATGTAGTTAGACTGTATTGGTGGCATGCATGCATTCCATATGCACTTCTAGAACACCCTAGGATTACTAGGAGTGAGTGCATGAGATGGAGTCTAGAGAAGAAATATAGTTGGAGGGTTGTCTAAAGCTTATTATTATCGGAGGAGTAGTCAAATTCCCAAAATATCAATCGTCGGAGCGACGATTGATATTCCTTGGAGGAGTAGTCCATAAACAAATAATATATCAATCGTCGGACCCAATTGATATATATATATCGGGTTGTCCACTAATAAAACAATAATTCTCCATACAAGGCTTAGGCGAGTGTGAGAGAGTGGAGTGAAGGACTCGGGATGCCAGGTTGGTCGTATAGACATTAGTAGGATCATGCATTTGCTTGAATGTGTGTTTACTTTGGAACGTGCACTGAACCCAGGTGGTGAGTGGCTCACTTAGGCGATTCTCCTCTTGGAGCTTTGCTCACCGTTGTGGGACCCCCTTTTGGTACGGGAGCGTGCGGGGAGACGGCTGCGTCCTGGGGCTGAGTTTTAGAGAAGCCGGAATGTGGCTTTAATTGGTTTTTGCATGTATTAAAACTCTTTAAGTTTAATAATATATGTATGGTTTAAGAGTGAAAATATTGTAACTCTTGTAACTATAGGATATATAGTTGGATTCATAGTTGGTATGAATATTGAGAATTGTTTATGGGCCAAGTGGCCGTATTGGATATATATTGCACTGTTTGGGACAGGATATGCAGGTCTTGTGTTGGGTGCAGAGCTCCGTACAAAGGAGACTACTTGCTTAGATTTTAAAGTGGCGCCGGGTAACACGACATCAGATTTATTGATACGTAGTTGTGGGTAGTCAACGGACCCCCGGGAAATGGGGCGTCACAATTTTGAAAAGAAAATGTGAAGGATTTGGCTTATATTCACCAAAATATTCACGGTTCAAAAAATATTTTCCTAAATACTAGTCAAAGTAGCTTCTTTCAAAATCTATTCCACAATATTCACCAACATATTTTTTGAAATTTTTGCAAAAATAGTCACAGAAATCTAACTAACAAAAAAGTCTTAACAAATAATATTAAAGTAATAATTCATGTTTGACCTGCTTTATCGTCTTTGCACAATTTCATAAGTAGCTTCACCTTCTTAATAATAACACAAAATAATTCGTCCTACTTAACCCATTTTTAAGTCTTTGCTCAATTCTAAATCATATTTAAAAACTTGTCGCATAGTTTACATATATTTATGACATTGATAGAATGTAAGATTTTGATAAGTGTTGCCAACTTCCAAAATATGAAAAAAAAAAAAAAAAAACTCATGCATGACCCGTTTATAAGCCTTTACCCAACTTGATAGGTATTATCAACTTTTCGACACAAAAAACAAAATAATCCCTTCTAATTGATATATTTTAAAGTACTCTCTCCATCGTGTTCAATAGGGTAGAAAATTGACCATGTGTTATCAAGGAATCTTGACCAAGTATTCATATTATTAGTCACCCATGTCAATATCCTATTTGATGCAGGAACATAATAAAGGAAAAAAATGTAAAAAAAATAATAATAAATAAAAAAAATAAATTTAAGAAAATCATATTATTTCTATTTACTATTTTTGTCCTTTCCTTTATACTTTAAGTCTGAAAAATACAGCCTTGGTGAAGGCGGGCCAGCCAAAAACAAGGCCTTATAGCAGTGAGGAAAAACACCAAGGATGGATGGATCTGTGATTTTGAGTCGACTTGCAGTGGAGGCAATAAAACTGGGTTATCCATTCAATCCTCATCTTTTTCTGCCATCCCAAATTCTAACCCCTGTCTGGGTTTTAATGTTTTGTGAGAAAAAGTTTCGAAAAAATCTGCAAAACCCTCAACAGTTGTGGCCAAGATGGGCATACAATCAAGAATCAAAATCAAGAAAGCTTGTGAAGATGGTGTGGGTACCATAACTTTTGGCCTTTATTCATGAGCTCGAGGGCAATATCAAGCTATGGGCGAGTCGAAATATCCGCGCCAGAATATATGGATCGAACCGCGGTCGAATTCCGGCAGGATATTAAATCATATAAGGCCGCGGTTATTGCTGGACCACGTCCTCTCTGGCGTTCTTTGTCACGAGAAGTTGGCCAGCCCGATAATTGCGGCTGATCCTTTTACCCAGCTCGAAAACCACGTCACTCCCACGGAATCACATTCGTAACCGCCCTTAAGGTGATCAAACGATTCTTGAGACGGAAGATTTGGATGACTTGGCTATCCAAAAGGAAAAACAGCTAACGCGTAAATGAAAGCGCCTCCCCCCTTCAATTTCGAAAACCAATTACTCACTTTACATAAAAAGCGGACCATCCTCCTCCTTCATAAATAAGGAAGGAATCACAACAGGTCGAGGGGATACTATGGAAAAACGAGATATTTACACTCTTTATTTCTCTGTCTAACTTAAGCATTAGAGTAGCGGTCAGCACACCACCGTCGATGCCTTGTTTGTTTTGCAAGTCCTAGCTGCTAGGTTAATGCCGAAGATCACAGGAGACTCACGAGAATCAGGAGCGACAAATTTGGTGCCGTGCGCCCAGGAGCGACGACGAAAATCTTATCGCGATGTGCGGGGGCAGCTCGTTGGTTATCAATCGATCCCCCACACCCCGAAGCTTCGGTAGTTCCTACTCACCCATCCGGTTCGTCGGATCCTATCGCGATGGCCAACAACCCAGCAAATCAATCCCTTGAGGACTAGTTTCTTTGCTGGCTTCAAGATATGGAAACGAAGCAAGAAGAGTAGGCCGGGCAGATGGCTGAATTGCGCAACCGTGCTGACCATTTGCAGCAAGAGAACGAAGGCCTGTGGGCTCGTTTGGAAGAGAATCGGGGTGAAAATGCACGAGAGAGTAGCCATCCTGCACCTTCAATCAAACAAAATAGAGGCAAGGAGCCCATCCTACCATTCGATAGTGACCTGACAACGGGCGATGAGATTGTCCCTGCGGTAGCTCTCCGCTACCCGATCTTTCAACCCCAAAGAACAACATGGAGGCTGAATCAAGAAAGAGGCCCCCGCGCCGTTCCAGTCGTTCCGTCAATGGCATGCATCGTTGATCACGAAGAAACCGATGAAGCGGCGGCGGTCGAGCGAGGCCCGAGTATTGCCCACGTGGCATATGGGCATAGCACCACCACTTCCGTTCATGTATTCTACCTTCGGGGATGCATCCGCGCACATACTTATCTACCCTTTGTCAGGGCTTTGAAGACATGGCCCTCCTCCTGTTGGGCAGCATCTTAATTTCTGAGCCACGTGGCTTTGTCATACCGTCTTTTTCCATGTATGATTGCTCCTCCGATCCGTATGATCACATGCTTCATTTCAACCAGGCAATGATACTTAATACGGGAGACGATCACTTACTATGCAAAGTGTTCCTGGCTAGCTTGAAGGGGCCCGCCTTGGCTTGGTTCCATAAACTCCCACGGAGAAGCTGTATCGGCTCGTTCGAGTTGTGAAATTTCTGCAGTATTTCCCGATACACAGTGTTGAGTTGACAAAGGAAATATCAGTTCTCTGCAAACCATCTCCAAGCGGGAGGACGAATCCATCTGCGATTTCACTAGAAGATTTGGGCGGGCCGTCAAAAAATTGGTCGTCTGGCATGGATAGTCCTCGAGAATTTCCTAAAGGCTTTGGCCCGCCACCCCATTCTTTCACTCGTTGTCTACAGATACTTTGCGACGATGGAGAATTATACGAGGCAGGCGGATAAACATTCCATATTTGGAGACAATATCTGGCAACCTCTCAACGATGATGATCACAACTCAAAGCTGCAAATCGGCCACTAAGGGACAGACTAAACAAAGGAATTCGAGATACAAAAACGAGGAAGCACTCAAGGACCAGTCGAGGAGAAAAAGAGGAACCTCGCGTTTACCCTACGAACATCTCTTACAGCGGACTCCTTCCTCCTAATGCAGGATCACCAGGAGCTTCAAATGGCCCACACAATTCGGTCAAATCCCACACAAACGCAATTAGTCTGCGAGATGTGATAACCACGGGGACCGTAGAAGTAGAACGAGCCGATGTCGAAGGTGAGGTACAATTAGGAAAGGTTAATTAAGGTCGGCCACCTCAGGAGATATGTTCGGGAGATGGCCCGCGGAGATGAGGCTTTCCCCGTAGTTGAAAGAATAACGGCCAGCACAGAGCTTCCGCCCAAACCCCGACCCACCATAAACTACATACTAGGCGGCCTGGTTGATGACTAGTATCAATCTAAGCACCAAAAGAGAAGGTTGTTGCTAGCGGCCACAACCCGAGCTCGGGTGAATACCATCCACATCCCAGATAGCAGCAAAGCAATCCAGCCAATTGACTACCCTATATCCTTTCCCGCTGTTAACCCGTCCAGGGTTATTACTCCGCATCACGATGCACTCGTACTTACTCTATGTATTAACAATTTCAATGTGCACATAGTACTGGTTGACCTTGGTAGCGCGGTTGACCTATTATAACTGCCCGCCTTCAGGAAGATGAACATCTCTTTTGACAGGTTGAGTTCGGTTGGCAGAATCCTGTCCAGGTTTAACGGGGCAACCACGGTAACGATGGGCAACATTGCTCTCCCCTTCAAGGCAAGGCCAGTAGTTCAGCAGGGTCTTATTTTCAATCGTCGAGGACTTGGGCTCGTACAATGCCATTTTTGGCCAAACCTAGCTGCATGCGATGAAAGTTGTGCCCTCGACCTACCATCAAATGATCAGCTAATTGACCAATTCTAGGCAAATTGACCTCCTAAGCAGCCAACTGTGACTCGGGTACTAACAAGCTGTTACTACAAGGCATGAGAAGCAGCTCCTGCGATCCGGCCTGAGACCCGAGGCCTCGGAATAACGGTGCATCGTTGCTCAGGCGAAGGCAAGGGCCCGGGAGCGATTGGCCGTAGGCCGAATCAATATTCTTAGACGGGCGGATAAATCCGCGATATGTTAGTTTTTCTCCTATCCGATTAGGGAAGGAACAAATCTGATGGGTTATCTCTGTAATATGGATGTATTCGACTGGACTCACTCAAACATGGATGGCATTAACCCCGTACATGCCTCTCACAAACTAAATGTCATCCCTTCAGCCATGTCGGTTAAAAAGAAAGTGAGGCTTTTCCTCCTGGACCGTCATCAGGTTATTCAGTCAGAAGTGGATAATCTTTTAAAAGCAGGATTCATTAGGGAGATAAAGTACGGAATGGTGTAGCCCGATGTGGTGGTAGTCGAAAAGGTGGTAAATGAAATAGAGTGTACTTGGACTACCGCAGGATCTGATAAGGGCATGCTCGAAGAAACGACTTCCTTTTACCTTGGATAGACCAATTTATCGACGTGTTGGCCGGGCATGGGATGTTATCGTTCTTGGATGCCTTCTCAGGATATCATTAAATACCCATGCATCCGCCAAACGCGGAAAAAACAGCCTTCATCTCCCCGTATGGGTTGTTCTGCTACAATGTGATGCCGTTTGGCTTAAAGAATGCTGGGGCAACGTATCAGAGGTTAGTGACCAAGATGTTCAGGCCGCTACTAGGAAACACCATGGAGGTTTACATTGATGATATGTTGGTAAAATCCCCAGGGCGCCCGGACCATCTTAAACACTGCAAAGGCTTTTGAACTCCTAAGGAAGTAGAATGTGAGCTCGATCCCTCAAAGTGCCTTGGTCGGTCTGCGAGGCGAGATTCTTAGGTTTCATGGTGACTCGAGGAGGAGGGGATAGAAACCAACTTCTGCTCGGCTTAAAGCTATTTTGGAGTCCAGGCTCCTTCTAGAAAAAAGGGTGCGATGGTGACTAAGTAGGTTGGCACGCCTAGGCGATTCATTTCTCGGTTTACAGACCGCCTAAAGCCATTCTTTGTCACCCTCAATGGAGCAAGCCAGGCCAAATAGAATGAGGAATGTGATAAAGCCCTCACAACGATCCAAGCAATTATCTTGCAAGGCTCAGTCCTTGTTGGCCTTGGAAGGTAGTAGAGCACTTTTCGTATGCTTAGGCGGGTTTAAAGAATGTCTTAGTGAGTCTTGCCACTATTCAAGGAATGAGAATAGAAAGCAAATGCCCAGTATTTTCGTAAAGCAGAGTCCTTACCCGGCGGAAACCCGATCTGACCACCTCGGCGAAGTGGCATTGGCTCCGCGTAGCGACTAAAGCTCCGCCCATTACTTGAGGCACGTCCCGTTGTTGTGCTCGCGATATCCCTCTTGAAGCACCATTCATAAGCCTGACTTGTTTGGGAGGATGGCTCGATAGGCAATTGAGTTGAGCGAGGGTATTCAATATAAGCCAAGGTTGGCTAAAGGACCGAGGTTACAGTTTCTAGTAGAGATCCCCGATCGAATGAGCACAGACGGCAGGCCCAGTGGACGCATAATATAGGCAGGGGCATCTCGAAAGCGAAGCTGGCATCGATTTGCAACCCAAATCTCGGCCAAAGGAAAGATTGGCGAGCTGATCGGTTAGGCTTCAATGCATAATAGCGAATCAGTATGAAGGCCATCTAGGCGAAATTGGCTGGCGACTACGATTAATCGACCCGATAAACCGATTCAAAGTGATTCTCAGTTGGTGGTAGGGCAAGTAAACACAGAGTATGAGTCGCGAGACCTCCGAATGGGAAAGTATATATCCCTAGTTAAGCAACGCTTATGCAACTTTCAGCTCCGAGGCTCGAACACATCCCTAGGGGCTACAATGAGAAAGTGGACGTCTTGGCCGTCGTAGCCGCTTCTCTTATGATAACAGAAACAGTGTTCCTACCCATCTATTATTAGCCGAATTCTTCAATTATCACTATCCGGGTAAGTTAGGTGGACGAGGTCTCCCCTTCTTGGATGGACCCAATAGAATAATATATCAACACATGAGATCTCCTAAACGAAAGGGACAAAGCTTACTAGGTCCAAATCCAGTTGACCAGATTCTCTTTGGTTAATAGGAAGCTGTTTAAACGATCCCTAGATGGGCCGTACCTAAAGTGCTTAACCCTCGAAGAGGGACAATATGTATTGGTCGAATTACATGAAGGGATATGTGGTAATCATCCATACGACAGAACACTGGCACACAAAGCCCACACTCAGGGATATTATTGGCCAACCATGAGATCTAACGCTGCCAATTACGTACAAAAGTGTAACCATTGCCAATAGTAAGCCCCTGTCTTGAGATCACCAGCACAAGACTTAATTTCCATCACGAGCCCCAAATTCTCTCGTTCAACGGGAATCGACATACGCCGCTCCTACCGCTCCGCTCGAAAAATTATCGCTGCGTACCACTAATTATTTCGAAGAAGTGGATAGGAGGCCAGGCTTTCGTGATCAATTAAAGATAAGATGTCACTAATTCATCCGAAGAATATTGTCTCACGGCTCGTATAATTCGATCAATTGTATCAGACAATGGACCTCAATTTGATAGCCAGGCATACAAGAACTTCTGCCAGGAGTTGAAAATAAAGAATCTATACTCCACCCCGTAATATCCGTAGAGTAGTGGCCAAGCAAAGGCTTCTAATAAGGCCCTATTGACTGCCTTAAAGAAACGATTAAAATTAGCTAAAGGCAAGTGGGTGGACGAACTCCCTGGGGTACTTGGGCCTACAAAACGACGACCCACAAACCAACTAGCATATCCCCCTTCGCACTCACTTATGGGATGGAAGCTATGGGCCCCACCGTAACCGCTTACCCACGCTCCTCGAACCGATATACCCAAGCAAATAACACCAACTGTGGTTAAAGACCTAGACACGGCGCATCTAACCACGCCGGCGAAGCACTGTAAGGACAACATCGTACCACCTCAGCAAACCTATACAATAGACGCGTGAAACCCCGAGTGTTCTAGCCAGGGGACCTGGTCCTATGAAAAATTTTCGAGAACATAGCCGATCCGCCAACCTGAAAGTTTCAGCCAAACTGGGAGGGACCGTATATCGTAACATGAGCTAGTGAGTCCGGATCATATGCATTAGACAAACTAGACAGGACACCTGTATCTAGAATGTGGAATATTATGCACTTTAAAAGGTACTATCAATAAAGAATGACTTAATCTCTAACCATGTCCCCGTCTCAATTTTTTATTAAAAGCTCGAGTAAGGTTGATGTTTTACCTACCAAAGGTGGTTGGATGTCAACCTGCTCATTACAAAGCCCTAAGGTCGACGTCCTATCGCCCAATATGGTTTTCCGTCATTCAACTAATTCATTACAAAGCCCGTAAGGTCGATGTCCCACCCACTAGCGATGGTTGACGCTTAGTCAGTTCATTACAAAGCCCGGTATCATTCCAATCGACCCGCATGATCGATGCGCACCGTTCATTACAAAGGCCCGTATAGTTGACGTCCTACCGTACCAATATGGTTGATGCTAATTGTCTAATACGAAGCCCGATAAGAAGGCACTAGAAGGGGGCAAATGAACTCCTCACAACAGGAGTTCCATCCGGGACCGACCTTATGCTCACTCAAGGTACATCTTTGCCTACCCGACTAAATGATCTGAATTACGTGAATCGACAAAGAGAAAGAAACAACATCAGATTCACAAATAACACATGCTTTATTATGGAACTCGGTTACAAAACAACAAAAAACGGGGATACATAACATTGGTGAAGGAACAAGGCTCAACGAACAATGGCAAAATACAACCCTTAACTCCCGTCAGAGACATCAGGTTCCTCACTCTCCCCGGCTACTCTAAGCGGAAGAATTTGGCTCATTACCCAACCCAACCTCGACGGCAGAGAGATGGTCGCCTGCCTTGCTGATATCCATCTCAAGGACTGCAGCGGGAACCCTCCCTCTCTAACGCAATCGCCACTTCACTAGAGCAAGCGTCGATGGTTGCGGCTTCAGTAGGAACAACACCCGGGGGGCATTGAGGGTTTATAAAGAACTTTAGGGATAACGGCTTAGACATGTCTGACATCCCGTCTAGAACCACGGGTTGACTTCCATAAATATTATGTGCGAAAGCACAACATCCATAACCACAGTTGAAAGTCACGTCAAATCCCTCCTCATAAGCCTCTTCTAAGGCCTTTTTCTCCTTAAGGGCCTGTGCCTGGAGACCGGACGCTTCATCTTTACTAGTCCCTAGCTCTAGAAACAGAGAGACTCACTCGACGACCAGACGGCTAGCCTCGTCTTCCGCCTTCTACCTAGCCTCCTCTGAAACCGCCAAGGCATTTTGGACCCTAGCTAACTTAGACTCCACTTTTGCCCTGGCACTCCTCGCCGCATCGGCATCCATGCGAGCCATCGAGGCTTCGTGGTGAGCAACATCTCTCTCTGCCTCCGCTCGAGCCACCTTCTCAACGCTTTCTTTGGCCTCCTTCTCCCAGCGACGGGAGCTCGACTCCACTTCAGCTAAAGAAGCACTCAGCGCCCTGTTGTAAGAAACAGTTGATTCAACGTAGAGCCGCAACCTCGCCGCATCCCTCAATCAAGATTGGAACTCTCGATGCTGGTAAGTCATGTTCCGAATAGCCATAATATCCTGTAAAAGAACGCATTAGAATAAGGCAATAACTTGGAAATGATACTAGAACAGTGCATAACAGTTGTAAACATACCAGCTCCACCGACTGGACGAAGTTACGATTACCTATTAGCATTCCGTCTTCAACCACCTACTTGAGTTCATCCTTACAAGCATAGGCAAGGACTGAGACGACATATTCTTTGCCTTTCCCCTCGACCCGCACAGCTACATGCATCTGAAGTAGTGCCGGATACAGTTGGTGCATATGGGCAGCCGGGATTCGCCCCTATTAAACGACCTCCAACAATTGATGATCTCCTGGGCACCTTCTAGCCTAGGAATCGAAACTTCCTCCATAGGGGGCGACTGGCCTTGTGAAGGAATGTAAGAATTCAACAGCAGTCAGTCGGGAAGAAACGACCTATTGCGCCCAGCTTGGGTAGATGCAGCCTTATCTGACCGGCCAGCAATCTACTACGGGAGAATGTCCCCCTGGACCTCCGCACAAGTTAGGGAGACCTCTTCTAAATCCGTCAAGAGGGCAATCTATGAAGCCGACTGGCCATGGAAGCCCTTCTCAGGTGAATCCGGAACGACTATCGCCTGCACATTCGAACTCTCGCTGGATGGTTGTTGATTAGCCTCATCGACCACCTCGGGGTAGCGTCAGTCCCCCGCTTAAAGTTAGCACCTCGTTTGCACTTCCGGACTTTGAAGAGAATGCATCTTTCCAATTTCATTAGGAATGCTATCCATAAATCTATTTTCGCTCAAGTTCAGGGACAATAATTTCCACAAGTTCCCTATTTGTTTGGGAATTGGACCACTTTAGTTATTCGATGCCAAGTCAAGGGTTTCAAGATTGGATAATTTTCCCAACTCCAAAGGAATACTTCCTGAAAGATTGTTGTTACCTAGCAACAATTTGATCACTAAGGGCAACATACCCAATTCTTTTGGGATGTTTCCACTTAGATGATTTGAGGAAAGATCAAGTCGTTGCAATTGAGTCCCTCTGCCAAGTTGAGACGGTATAACACTAGAGATGTTGGCGATGTTCAAATGAGTGAGCATGTGGCACTACCCCCATTTCTCAGAAAGCTCTCCATAAAAATTGTTACTACTTAGATCAATATAAATCAAGTTTGGGTATGTAAAACCCGGGAAAAAAAAATTAATTTTTCTGAAAAATGGCAAAAATAATAAAATTGCCAAAATGGTTCAGGGAAACCTAGAAAATTCTCTAGATCTCGGATAACGAAACGGATTTCACCGTTGGATTCGTCTTGCAAAATCTAGTTATTCAGAAAGATTTCGTCAAATTCTGAGACAGTCGGATTTTCATGATTTCTTTGGGTGGATGGTTATTTAGTGACCCCGGGGACGAGATTTTCATGAGAATCTCGAGAGTTAGGAAATAACTCAAGTTAAGTTCATTTAAAATAAATTGAACTTAAACTAGGACGAAAATAAATTGTTTCAGGGTAGGAACGGATCCGAGCGAGGATCTTGTGACACGTGGCGCTAGGAGGGCCACACACTTAACTTTAGTTAAGTTATAAAGAAAACAAAAACGAAAGAAAGGGAAAAAGGGAGAAAAACGGAGACGAGAGAGAAGGAAAAGGGGCTCTACCTTCTCTATACGATCTACGGAGATTGGGTAGTCGTCTTCCGATGGGCCAAAGTTTAAAGTTGGAGTACACGGCGAGGGCTATGTGTGGATACCGGAAACTCCACGTTTTGCCGAGGTTTCGTGCGGAAGGTTCGTGAAGTCAAAAGCTTTGGGTTCAGGAAGTGTCTGAGGGACTTCCTTGGGGCATTGATCATGCTCCAAGATGTAGGGATTCTTCCTACTTTGGTTTATTTTCCATTCTAGGGGCTGTCTGGTTGAGTTTTAATGCCCTAAGGGGCTATTTGGCCATTTTTTCCCCTAAGGGGCTATTTGGCAAATTAATGGTATGATGTCTGGTTTTTGCGGGTGATTTTCGATTATAAAAAATGGAGAATTTGGACTAGTATCCTTCAAGGAAATTGTATCCCTATTAGAGAACTTGATGTTAGGTTTTTGAATCATCCAAATCGGACCTCTATAACTCAAGTTATGGTCCGTTTCCCAGGACTACCCCAAGCTGCCTTGTTTTGGCCGAACCTACTATCCAGGTTTTGGGACTGATTTTCGGCTTCGAAAAAGTGAGAATTTGGACTAGAATCCTTCAAGGAACTTGTAGCTCTATCTGAGAACTTGATGTTAGGATTTTGAAGCACCTAAATCAGACCTCTATAACTCAAGTTACTATCCGTTTTCCGGGACTGCTATAACTTAGGCTGTTTAATGATTTGTGTCCTAATTTTTGCCACAATTGGTTTATGATTGTAGTATATCATTGCTTGAATTGAGTGATATACTTGGTTGAAATTGTGTGGAAGTCAAATTGTGTGTTCTAATGGTTTGGCTTGTGATGTGTTTGTATGAATAAGGCCATTACATGGCTTATTGTATGCTAGTTGTGGACATGCCTTGTCACAATTCGGCCTAGAGGTTGAAATGACTTGTGATGTCAATGTATGCGTGTATTGATATGATGACATGAATTTTATGATATATTTTGAATTTGTATGCTTTTTGATATAAATGTCCAAATGATGCATGGGTAATTATGCATGAGTAGGCATGCACATATAGTACACTCATCATATATGCATGGTATGAAATTGGAGCAATGACATGATTGCATTGCATTATGCACTAGACATCACATGACATGGTGTGAATGCATGGTGTAGGATCGATATCAGGTTTGGTGTTCGATGCTATGTCATGGGTACATGGTTGATCGACACTCGTGTTCGTGTTCACGGTGGGCTCAAGAACATGACAACATCCAAAATGAGTCTCACTCCGCTTTTAAAATGAAAATATGTTTGTCGGGCATGCGCAGATCCATCCCCCCCCCTCCTTCTAGGGTGAAAGACTCGGTATTGAGGTTAGACATGATCAACGATGCTGAAAGTCATAAAAAATGCGTCTAAATGCACCCGCCGCCCTACTGTAAACTCGAAAATTTGTGGTCCACAAATGCATAAACACACAGAACTTGGGAAATACAAGTTGATATTGGGAACCGTCCAATGGATTTGGATTTATAAAACAAAAGGCTTTTGTTTTGAAAAATGACTATTTATGGAACATAATGACTGTTCTGTTTTTTCACACTTGATATATGCATGTGTGAGGGAGTCGATGAGGACTCGGGACATGGGATAGGGTGAGTCAATTTCTTAATAATCCAACTTCTTGAGGAATGGAACTAGATAGTATGTTCTTATGAAGATACAATGTGGTTAAATTTCTCAAGTTACCTATGGAAAGAGGGATTGGACCTGTGAGATTGTTAGTTGACAGTTTAAAATCATTAAGAGATCTTAACAATCCAATTTCTTGAGGAAGGGAACCGGATAGTTTGTTCCTATGAAGGTGCAATGTGGTCAAATTCCTCAAGGTACCTATGGAATGAGGGATTGGACCAATGAAATTATTAGTTGACAATTGAAGATCATTAAGAGATCTTAACAATCCAATTTCTTGAGGAATGGAATTAGAAAGATTTTTTTCATAAATATACAAAATAGTTAGGTTCCTCAAACTCCTTATAAAAGGAATAATTGAGCCTCTTAAGTTATTAGAAGCCAATGATAGAAACCTAAGCGATATTAGAGATCCAAGGTATTACACCACTAAAATAATTAAACCAAAGTCAAGAACGATGATTAGTTCGGAAATATTACCAATATTTATCGGAATAGTTCCATAGAGGGGGGTTTTAAACAAATTAAGAGTGAGAAGGTGTAGGAGAGCTGAAAATTTGAGATTTTGGAGTGTACCTCTCAAATCACAACTCTGAAGGTTTAAATCGAAGACACTTCCTAACCTATGACACACCACTCCGAACCAATGATGGTAAGAATTACGTCCAAACCAAGATGAGAGTAAAACTTGGGTTTGATTATCAAGGCTGGCCTTCCATGTTAGAAGAGTCAGTGCTTCTTGATCTTGTTCAACTTTTGAAAGACCAAAGGTAGGTGTAGATGCAGGCGTGAAAATGACATGGAAGGATGATATTGAAGACAAAGGGAAAAGGAGAAATATGAAGAAGCAAGGAGTGATGATGAGTTGGGGGAGTAAAGAGTAGGATGAAGGATGTTCATGGCCCATTGTTGAGCAGGTAGAAATGAAGGTATTAGAGGGTTTACTTAGGATGAAACACTTATTTATAAGCTTAAGTGATGTGAAATAATTTTTCCATATTTTGTTATTCTAAGAAAAACAATTGGTTAGGCCCCGTTTAGTTCACGAAAATTTTCAACTCTATCCAAAATTCAGAATATTAAAATTTTCAATGTATTCTAATCTAAGCCATTTTCGTAAAATACGCTTTCGTACTTGAATTTGGTTGAAAATAAATAATAAGAAAATCCGTTTTGTAAAACCATTTTCTTGAAATGAAAACAATGAAAATGTGTTTTGCTTTACACTTTTTTTTTCACTTATAATTTGTTTTACACTTTTTCGTTTTATCCCGTGGTTTTCGCTTTTTTATCCCCAATCGACTAAATCCCGTGTTTTTGATTTAATTCGAAAACAAGGAAAACAGCTTTTACCTGTTTTCTGATTCATATATAAAAAGTTGAAAATAGTGAATTCATTTTCTTTGTTTTCAAAATTTGTTTTTGTTTGATTCTCGTAACTAAACGCGTTTTCCTTGTTTTCGAAAAGTTTGAATAGAGAAAACAGAAAATTTTCTACCAACTAAACAGGGCCTTAGTACTCAACATTTGTTTAACCATCTAGTTTTTTTCTTTTTTCTTTTTTTAAGGAAAAATAGAAATTTTAGGGCAATGAAAGAAAACAAATGAAAATATGAGTTAGGAAAAGTATTCTCAGTATTCAAGTTCTGATAATTTATTTTAAAAATAGTTTTTGGTGATTATTTTTTAAAATTATTTATGATATTTCTTTTACATTTTTTTTTTGAAAACGCCAAATATTCTTAAAATGTTTCTTATGTTTTAAGATATATTTTAAAACAAAATCTTATGCAGTATTCTAATTTCAATTACTTTTCATATTGGCATAATTATTTTTTTAATCTCAAGAAATAAAGGAAAACAATTAAATAACGGAAAGATATGACACGAAAACATCCTATTTTTGTTTCTAAGAATAGAATTTGTTTTCTTTTTTTTTTCTTTTTTTTTTTGAAAGGAGTTTGTTTTCTATTCTTAAAAATATAGAGAAATAGAAAGTATGATACTATATTTTTAAATAACATCTTTTTATTATTTTTAGTTGTTTTCATTTTTTTTAAATAGTTATGCAAATATGGAGAATGTTAAAAAAATAAAATATTATAAAAGTTATTTTAAACTGTATTTTCTTACATCATTTTAACTATATTTAAAAATATAGATTATAGATTAAAAATATTTTAAATTCTCTAATTAGATTTTGTTTTGTAAGGCATTAAATGACAGTTTTTAATAATATTTCAAAAAATTTTAAAAATAAAAAATAAAAAATAAAACGTTAACAATTCTCTTCATGGAGGAGGCTCTCAAATTCTAATCATTTCCTTAGGCTCTTCCAAAATACATAATAGTGAAGATTTCTTATAAGAAATAAAAGTCCAAAATCAATGTTCACTACATAAAGATATGGTCCACAATCTTCTCACAGATATCCTTCAACCAATATCTTCCAAAATATTTAAAAGGGCAAAAAATATTTACTAGTCAAATAGTTTATTTTAAAATCTCTTCCAAAATATTCATCAACCACATAATATCTTCAAAATTTTCACCAACATATTTTTGGGATTTTTACCCACAAAAAAAGCTAAATAACAAAAAATGTTAAAGTAATTACTCATGTTTGACCTGCTTTAAAGTCTTTGCCCAATTTCATAAATTTTGTCACCTTCTTAATAGAAAAACAAAATAATTCATCCTACTTGACCTATTTTTAAGTCTTTGCTCAATTCCAAATCATATTTAAAAACTTGTCCATAGTTTACATGCATTTTTGACTTGATAGAACGCGGGATTTTGATAGGTGTCATCAACTTCCAAAATATGAAAAAACAACCAAAATAAATAGTCATGCTTAACCCGTTTTAAAGTCTTTGCCCAACTTGATAGGTATTATCAACTTTTCCACACACACAAAAAATTTCCTCCTAATTGGCCTATTTTAAAGTCTTCGCTCAATTCCAAAACATCTTTAAAAACATAATTTATGACTTCAATTGTAATGCCCCAATTCCCGAGGGTCCCGTTGATAACCCGTCAACCTGCGGAAACCTGTGGATATTGGATGTCCCGATATCACACTCATTTGTCTCATATATTGAGACTCATTCCTGCATATTTAATTCACAAATATACAAAAATATATGATTAACTATTAATCAACAAGCCATTTGATACCCTTTTATACAACAAATATACTCGCTGCTTTGCTTGAATATAATACAAGGCAAAAACAAAACGAAACAAAGCCGTATCCGGCTCTCATCCCATAAGCGGGTCGGCCGCTTGCACCGAACCTGTACCTGAAAGGGGGGTCCCACGACGAGGTGAGCAAAGCCCAGTAGTGATAATCTCTTACAAGGGTTACTCCCCACCTAAATGCACATGCAATGGTCGCACAAACAAACACACATCCAAGTGAAAATGTCTACATGAATGTCGTATTTCATGCATGTAATGTCATCATGCCTATATGATAGAGTCACTTATCGACTCCCTCACACATGCATATGCCAAGTGTGAAAACCTTCATTTCCAAAACAAAAGATTTTTGTTTTATATTTCAAAAAAATGCTTTATTCAAAAGCCATGTGTTGTTTTATGGGTAATGAACTTTCGGGGTCTCACCACAGGCATTGTGCTCCTTCCGACACTTTCATGAACTTACATCGCTGAATAAATATGTTTAACCAAGAAATAAAGGCTTTTCACCTAAGGGGGTGTCTGTCCCTACTTGTTAAAATTGACACATAATTTCAAATGTGTGACCCTAGGACGCCATCCCCCCTTTTTTTTTTTTTTTCAGAGTCCACAATTTTAAACACCCAACACAATGTTCCTTCATGTAATGCACCCACACTCGTTTTACGCGATGCCCCCGTGCATGCGAAATGCGAATTCCATTTCATGTCAATTCATGTTAGTATATCATGCATGCATATACTAACAAAATTTACACAAATCAACATGTCATTCATTTCAGCAACAACACATCACAAAAGCACACAAGGACCTTTCTAGTCCAAGCAACCTATCAATTCCTACCCAATACAACAGCCTACAACATGTCATGCAATGGTCATGTCAAAACCCAGCTATTTACATCGACACAACCAATCAACTTGCACACTTGGTGAAAAACCTAGGTTTTCAGCAACATTATGATCACCCACTATCCTTCATAGGCATATGCTGGAATCTTGACTAAATGGGCTTTCCATAGAGTCTAAGAACACCTAAAATCCAGTTTGACCAAGGTAGCGTTATGATCGTCCGCCGAGGTCTCAAGACTAGCCAGCCCTAATCGCTAGCCTACCGTCTAACTACCCGATCGGGTTCCTAACCTCCCGACCGACCAAACAGATGACCTAAACAGACGCATCCGCGTAGGATCGACCTAACCGGATTGACTGTTCAGGGTAAATGGACCATAACTTGAGCTACATAGGTTTGAATTGAGAAATTCAAAAGCCTAACATCAAGTTCACTGATGTGGCTACAATTTACCTGAAGGACTCACTGCCAAATTCCCTTTATTTTCCACCCAAAAACCAGTCCTAAAATCTGACTAATGCGTAGATCAAACTAGGACAGCTTCCCAAGGTTCAAAATGCAACCAAACATCCCCCTTGGGGCAATACACGACCACACAATCCTTAAGATAGAAATTAACCAAAGTAGGAGAAGACCTACCTTTTGGAGTTTGTCGAAACTCCCCATTCTCGGTCTCTATTCGTAGTTCTTATTGCGAAGAATAACTTCCCTTCTTGCCTCACCGGGAACTAACGGACCAATCGTTGGAAAATCTAGAGAGAAGGTAGAGCTCCTCTCTCTACTTCTTCTTCTCTCTTTTCTCTCTTTCTTTCTTTCTTTTCCCCATCGAATTCATTTGTCAAACCAGTCAAGTGGGATTGTCTTCTCCTCACTTACTCTTGCCACTTGTCACTATCTCATTGGTTATCTTGAATTTCCTTATCCACTTATCCCTCTACTTTGGATTTCCATCCAATCATGTGTTGTCATATGTCACATATGGGTCCCACTTGAGCTCTTAGTTTGACTAGCTCTGCACTTGACACGTGGCACACCGTGGGCCACTCAACACGTGCCAAGTGTCCCGTACTACCCTTGGTGTTTCGAAAAACGTAAAATTTCGGCTGTCTCAAAATTCAACAAAATTTGACGTGGTAGCTAGACTTCGCAAGATGATTTCAATGGTGAAGTCCGTTTCGTCATCCGAGATCTAGAAAAATTTCATATTTTCCCACTAAAATTACCATTTTATTCTATTTTAGAAAATTTGAATTTTCTCGGGGTTTCACATCCCCCCCTCCCCCCCTCCCCCACTTAAAAGAATTTCATCCCGAAATTCCACACAACAACATCAACTCAAATGCATATGCAATGTGTACTATGATATGAATATGAACTAGTCATTTTACTTTCAAACGAATAAACTGCGTACCTTCATGCCCCAAACAAGAAGGGATAGGTGGCCGGCATTGTGTCCTCGCGCTCCCAAATTGCCTCCTCCACTCCACAGTGTTGCCATAACACCTTCACTAGCCTTATGGTCTTGCATCGCAAAACCTGATCTAGGCTATCCATAATGTGCACGGGTCCCTCCTCAAAGGTCCCATCTATGTCAACCGTAATTTCTCCTCAATCCACTACGTGAGCTGGATCTGGAGTGTACCTTCGGAGCATAGAGACATGGAACACCTCATGAACACTTGACATGCTGGGCGGTAAAGCTAGCCAGTACGCTACTATGCCCACCCTCTCGAGTATCTTGAAGGGACTAATGAACCTTAGCGACAGCTTCCCTCGCTTATCGAATATAACCACTCCTCTCTTAGGCATCACCTTTAAGAAGACGTGATCACCAACCTCGAACTCTAGGGGTCGACGCTACCTATCCACATAGCTCTTCTACCGGCTCTGAGCCGTGAGAAGCCTTTGTCGTATCAAGCTCACCTTCTCCGAGGTGTCTCTAATCAAATCTTGACCCGTAATGGAGCTCTCTCCCACCTCAGTCCAACAAATAGGTGATCGGCATGGCCTCCCATACAAAGCCTCGTAGGGTGCCATCTATATACTTGCTTGATAACTGTTGTTGTAGGCGAACTCTACTAAGGGCAAGTGCACTTCCCAACTATCCTTATGATCCAGGACGCATGCTCGTAGCATGTCCTCTAAAAATCAGATAGTCCTCTCTCTCTCGACCGAATTATTATCCGTCTCTGCGGCGGAAGGCGTGCTCATCGTCGGGTCATGTCCCTATAGCCTTTTGGAAACTCTTCCAAAAGTGTGTCGTGAACCTTGGGTCCCGATTCGACACTATGGACACTGGAACTCCATGTAGCCAGATGATCTCTAGGATATACAACCAGCAAAACTCCTCTAATGTGAAGGTCATCCGCACGACTAGAAAATGTGCCGACTTCATGAGCCGGTCCACTATCACCCAAAGGTCTCCGCAGCAGCTCAGGGTGCGAATCACAAATCCATCGACGCGGCTCCCACTTCCATTCAGCCATCTCTAATGGCTCGAGTAGTCCCGTTGGCTTCTAAAGGCTCACCCTTAACTTGTCGGACACGAGGCACACGATAAAGTCCCCTACGTGCCTTTCATTCCGGGCCTCAGCAGTACCGGCAATGAAGATCACTTTATATCTCACACCCGACGATAGCAAACCGAGAGCCGTGAAACTCCCATGATCTCCTTCTCTACCCACAAGAACCGGGGAACCACTTTCACCCGGCCCCGCATACCAAGACTACCATCCGTGAACGGGCCCAACCTTCACACTCAGACTGATCAGACCGTTCCCGATGGACACCATCTCTCGCGTCCCGCTCTGGACCCGACCACTCTCCTCAATAAGGACTCCGCAGCCACCAAGCTCCCAAAGTACCCTAAGCCCCGCTTCTAAGATATTGAAAACCAACCGTCCTACGCCTCGAGCATCCACCGAGGCTATACCAGCCAAACGCCTCATCGACTGACCGAAAGCGCTGCCAGCCACTACATTTGCATCTGGCCAGGTGGTAATGCAAAGTGAAGTCATAATCCTCTAGTAATCCTTCATCCATCCGCACCTCATGTCGAGGTCCTCATTGCAGAAGATATACTTCGTGACATTTGTGGTCCGAGCACACCTCACCTACTTCCGTCATATAGATAAGAAGGCAAATCTTCAAGGCGAAGACTACGACCACCAACTCCATGTCGTGTGTTGGGTAATTTTGCTCATGATTCTTCAATTGGTGGGAACCATAAGCTATTACCCTCTTAGATTGCATCAAAACACATCCACCCGCGCCTCGAGGCAGCCACAACACACTCAGGTACCCGTCCCCCGGTCCGACTATCAAGATAGGAGCAAGAGTGAGCTCTCCTCAACTCCCCGGAATGCCTCTTCAGACGGGCCATTCCACTCAAACTTGACCTCCTTCGTCATCAATCTTGTCATGGCGCCGCTTAGCTCCGAGAAATCCCTCAATAAAACCCCGTAGTAACCGTACCAATCCCAAGAAACCGCTGGGATCTTAAAGACCGACTTCAGCCTCCCAATTCATCACGACCGACCTCCTGGGTCCATCGACATGTCTCGGCGTACACTAAGTGTCCCAAGAATCTCACCCGTAGGCCAAAACTCGCACTTCATCGAATCCTCGCGTACGCTTGATGATCCTCAACAACCGTAGAATCCTGGGGATGATCCTCATGCTCCCTCTCCGATCAGAGTGCATCAAAATGTCATCCATGAAACCATCACGAGCAACCAATCCAAATATGGCTGAATAATCTCTATGCATGAGGTCCATGAACGATCGGCCTATCTGGCCAATCCAAAAGGCATCACTATAAACCCAAAATGCCCATAACGCCAGGCCCTCGAATGTTGTCTTGTGGATATCTCCTCTCAACCCTCACCGATGGTAGTTCGTGTAAAGGTCCATCTCTTTGAATAGACTCGTACCTCTCAACTCATCAAAAAATCATCAATCCCTAGAATGGGTACCACCTCGATCATAACCCTATTCAACCGTCTAAAATCACGTAATAATCGAAGGGCCCGGTCCTTTTCGCAAACAGGACCGGAGTGCCCCTACAGGCAAGTGCTCGGGACGGCCGAACCCCTTCTCCAAGAACCCTGCTTCGACCCCGAGTTCCCGCACCAATCGTGCCATCCTATGTGGTGTCATAGAGATGGGAAAAGTACCAGGGTGTAACTCAATACAAAAGTCCACAACCCTCTACGGAGGCAATCCCGGTAGCTCATTAGGAAAAACATCCTCATACTCTCATACTACCCGAGGTAGATCCAAGTCTAGTCTCCCTTTGTCCTCTAGGGTAAGGCTTGCTAGCCAACCCATTAACTGTCTGTGCCATCTGGAATCATATACAGTATGGGGCAAAACATCATGCTTGTCCCCCTGAAATATAACACGAGTATCATCCTGTTTGTAGGCGATGACCCTCCTACGCCCACAATCAATGACGACTTGGTATGCCATCAACCAATCCATTCCAAGGTTGACATCGAACTCTAACATGTCCATGACCCTCAAGTCCACTGTGAGCAGAATCCCGGAGATCTTTAACTCGCAATCTCGACATATCAGCTCAATGCTCACCCTAATCCCTAGGGGAAAACTTACATACAAGGGTTCCTCTAAGGTCTCAACCTTTAAGCCCAAAACATTCACACCAGATGCAGAGATAAGCAGGAATATGATGCATCCAAATTTAAATAATACTCTTGTGAGAGAAGAAGCTGCATTCGTGATATTGGACTTATCTCGCAAATTTCGCCTTGCTGTACCACTAGATCCCGCTCTAAGGCAAATCGCCTCATACGCCCGTGACATGGCACAAGAAGATGTCATTCGCCTCATCTAGCTGGGTCCCAGCTGCTGAGCCTCGGGTCTTATCTTCGACCCGCACTCGCCGTCTCGTATACAGAGGTGCTTAAAGATCCCGAACTGACATCGGTTCCCCACCTCACCGGAGTGAGAAGGAATAAATCGCACCCGACAAGTCCCACTCGACGACAATGGGATTGTTTCGCTTCCAAAATCCTTCGATCTCTCGCCTCCGAAATCCTGCCTAAAGTGCCCTGCCGTGGCAAGGAAACACGCCTTGCCCCCGACCGGCTGTGGACCCTGAAGTGTCCTCCACCATTAGACGATTGACCTTGGCCTTGACCCTGGTGGCCATGGCTTTGTCCTCGAGCTCCATGCAGAATAGAAGTCTTCTGCTTCTTTCCCGAGTTAGAAGAAGATTGATCTTCCTTCCTCTTAGTACCAGCACCCATATCCCGAATGCTTCGTATGTCGTCTACTTCTCCCTCTATGGCCATAGTCATCCTAACCATAGAGTCCACTCCTCCTCTAACCATTGGAGGATGATGTACCTCTTAAACGTTGGAGGTCATTTGACCCGCCCTGGCCCACCATTGCACAAGCCTATGCAAACATGGCAGCCACCATATCAATAGCTTCGATGAAAGCTTGTTGGTCCAGGGCTGGTGGCACCCGGTTATTGCCCCGTCCATCGCCTCTACCTTCGCACCCTCCACTTGCCATCTACACATGTCAAATGGAAACAAGTTTAACAAATTTCTATCTCAGTCTAACTAGTAGTGCACCTGCCAAATACTACAAGATTTAATCATCATGAACTGACATGTTCCTCATCTTTATCCTTAGTGGTGCAAGTTGGCAACCACTAACACAATTCAATTCAATTGGATTTCCAAATTCATAGAACATACCACAATCATGCACACATCACACATACTGAGCACAACCACATGTGTCACACACAAAAATTTTCAAAGTGCACAATGAATGTGTGATCTAAACTCGTGCCCCATTGAGTCCTAGGTATTTGTATACCTAAGCTCTGATACAAAGCTATGACGCCTCAATTCCCGGGGGTCTCGTTGACAACCCATCAACCTACGGAAACCTATGGATATCGGGTGTCCCGATATCACACTCATTTGTCTCATATATTGAGACCCATTCCTACATATTTAATTTACAAATATACAAAATATATGATTGACTATTTAATCAACAGTCATTTACAGTCCTTTTATACAACAAAAAGGTATACTTGCTTTGGTTTTACTTGAATATAATACAAGGCAAAAACAAAACGAAACAAAGCCGTATCCATCCATATGTGCCTACCATCAGACCGACCATTGCACTGAAAAGGGGGTTTCAGACTAAGTGAGCAAAGCCCAAAAGAGGATAATCTCCTAAGGCGCGGGTTACTCCCCACCTAAATGCACATGCAATGGTTGCATAAATAAACACACATCCAAGTGAAAATGTCTACATGAATGTCGTATTTCATGCATGAAATGTCATCATGCCCATATCTCGAGTCACTCATCGACTCCCTCACACATGCATATGCCAAGTGTGAAAACCTTCATTTCCAAAACAAAAGATTTTTGTTTTATATTTAAAAAAAATGCTTTATTCAAAAGCCATGTGTTGTTTTATGGGTAACGAACTTTCGAGGTCTCACCACAGGCATCGTGCACCTTCCGACACTTTCGCGAACTTACATCGCTGGATAAATATGTCTAACCAAGAAATAAAGGATTTTCACCTAAGTGGGTGTCTGTCCCTACTTGTTAAAATCGACACATAATTTCAAACGTGTGACCCTAGGACGTCGTCCCTTTTTTTTTTTTCAGAGTCCACAATTTTAAACACCCAACAAAGTGTTCCTTTATGTAATGCACCCACACCCGTTTTACGCGATGCCCTCGTGCATGCAAAATGCAAATGTCATTTCATGTTAATATATCATGCATGCATATACTAACAAAATTTACACAAATCAACATGTCATTCATTTCAGCAACAACACATCACAAAAGCACACAAGGAACTTTCTAGTCCAAGCAACCTATCAATTCCTACCCAATACAACAGTTTACAACATGTCATGTAATGGTCATGTCAAAACCTAGCTATTTACATCGACACAACCAAGCAACCTGCACACTTGGTGAAAAACCTAGGTTTTTAGCAAGGTTATGATCACCCACTATCCTTCATAGGCATATGGCTGGAATCTTGACTCAATTGGCTTTCCATAGAGTCCAAGAACACCCGAAACGGAGTTCGAACGAAGAAGTTATGATAGTACTAGAAGTTGAAGGTCTCACATGACTAGCCAGCCCTAATCGCTAGTGTGACGCCCCATTTCCTGGGGGTCCCGTTGACCACCATCAACCTGAGAAAACCTGTGAGTCTCATATCATGAGACCCATACGTGAGTAAATACATCGCTCATACATCCATACTTCGCTAAAAATATAATCAACTATATTAAAATACTAAAGGGTCACATCACTCTTAATACAAAACATATATTAAAAACTAGTTCGTTCTTAATATATATAAAAACATGAATCATGCCACATCCGCTTCGTCTTATAATCCCAAATTTAAGGAGGGGGGTCGTCTTCCCGAATATTCCCTATACATGAAATAATTTTCCCTCAATAGGGTGAGCAATGCCCAGTTGTGATAATCTCCTACATGGTTTACTCCCCACCTAAATGCTCAAGTAATGGAAAAACACACACATTCAAGTGAATTCATGATTCCTGCTCGAATGTCTACATGCCCAATCCCATGTCTCGAGTCCTCACCGACTCCCTCACACATGCTTTTGCCATGTATGAAAACCGGCCTTCAAACAAAATATTTGTTTTAATCAGGCAACCCTCCGATATAAATAAATATACTGATTAATCCTCCGAGGTGAATTTGCTCGGTAACTCTCCAAACAATCTACTGGCCTCCGATGAATTGTTGGACGATTTCCCAACACAATTCTTCGGACAACTTTCCGATAAAATTCTATTTTAATAAGTTTACAAAAGAAATCATTGTTTAGACAACCCTCCGATTTTATTTGTCATGCACTCACACCTACTATTCTAGGGTGCCCCAGTGCGTATGAAATGTATTATGCCATTTCCATACAGAAATGAAGGATAATTTTTCTTAGGATGAAGGATATTCATGGCCTATTGTTGAGCAGGTAGAAATGAAGGTATTAGAGGGTTTACTTAGGATGAAACACTTATTTATAAGCTTAAGTGATGTGAAATAATTTTTCCATATTTTTTTATTCTAAGAAAAACAATTGGTTAGCACTCAACATTTGTTTAACCATCCAGTTTTTTTCTTTTTTCTTTTTTTAAGGAAAAATAGAAATTTTTGGGCAATGAAAGAAAACAAATGAAAAAAAGAGTTAGGATTACAATATCAAAAACAATAATGATATTATCTAAACTTCATTTCTCAAATCAGTAGATTACTAAGTTATAAAAACAAATAACATTACAATATTCAACAAGGAAAAAGAACATACTGTGTCACCAAAAGGACATCAATGGTTGAAGGATCAATCTCATCAAAGTATGGCAAATCAGCCATCCCTAAGTGTGATGGATGAATTCCATAGTCAAACTATCACCATAGAACATGACCAAAATAGAAACAAACAAATTAAAAACCAAATGTTGAAAAATTGAAGTAAAAAAACTAACAACCAAAATAAAAGCACAATGCATTGTGGTATACCAGTATGGTTTTCCCTTTATAGGACATGTAAACACAGGAACAGCCCACTTAATTTCCAACACCTAGAGGTATCCGATCTCTCCAAAAACAGAGCAGATCAAAGATGATCAAGCCTCAGAAGTAGAGACATAGTCGTAGGCTGCATCATAACCAATTTATGGGTCAATTATGAAGTGAGAGACAAAGAAAAAGAGATTTTCTCCTTAATAAAATCAATGATTCTAGCTGATAAAAAAAAATACACATGGAGAAGTGAGGACCGTCAGCTAGTTTAGCCTCCATCACCAAGCAGTTCACCCAATGTAATCATGGAAAATGGTTTCGATAGTGGTGGCCTCAGACAGAGTGCTCGTTAACTGTTGCATAGCTGGTCGAGATCAGATAGATACATAAGCGATAAGTAATGCCATCTTCAATGAACTACTTACTGTGTCACCCACTTCATCTAGGCCTCTGGTCAAAATTCAAACACTACACGATTAACCGACACGATTAACCGCCGACAAACTGCTCGGGTGACCTAAACGGGTTCGGGAGATAAACGGGTCAACTTGTTTAACACGTTTAATAAACGGGTCGTGTTCGGGTGAGACATGCTAACCCGTTTATAACCCGTTTACCCGTTTAAATAAAATTAATAAATTAATATTTTTTAAAAAAATTAATCATTTTTTTTTAATAATAGCCACATAGAAAAATATATTGATGAGCTTAAAATTCATCTATTTTTAGTCCATTTTTCTGTTGATTTTAATGCAAAAAGGAATAATTAAGATGCAAAAATAGGAAGAAACTCACCAAATTTGTTATTTGCAGGAAGTATAAAAGAAGGAAGAAAATGCAGTGGAAAAATGCAGTAAATGGCGGAGTAGAAATGCAGAAAATAGCAGAGCAGAAATGAAAGCAACTGGTTAACTAATGTTGCAGTTTTGGGGTTTACACAGTCCAGTGATGAGGTCGCGACATCAAGAAATTGAAGGAAATCTGATGCAGGTCGCGACAGGGATCACAAGATAGGCAACTGATGAGTGAGCAGAAACAAAAGAAGGGATGTCGCGACAACATCGTGATGTCGCGACATGAATGATGTCGAGACAAGGGAGGGAAGTCGTGACAAGAGAATCGACTTGAAGCTATGACATGTTTAGAAGGATGAGCTGAGTTAACTGAAGCCGCGACGCTGGCGACCGAAGTCGCGACACCGAAAGCAAATACTACGAGGCCTCCAAAGACATAAGCCGGCGCCGCGACAGCAGACGGCGGTCGCCATTACGAGAGCTGCTCGCCTGAAAGCCGTAAAGAATTGAACCGCTGTCGTGACGCGAGATTGATGTCGCGACATCAGGAACCCCAGTTGAAGCCTCCAGAGACAGTCGGTGTCGCGACATCGGCGTCGCGACACTACGTAAGGCCCGCCAAAGTCAGCAGAGTCAGCGGCGAGTCTCGCGACAAGATGTTGATGTCGGCGACATCGTGAACGGCAGCAGACTCGTGGAGGCGAAGTGATGTCGCTGACAAGGGATTGATGTCGCGGCCAACAAAAGAACCCTAAGTGAAAACCCGGTTTATAAGCCGGCGTCAGCGTGACAAGAGATTGAGGTCACACCAAGAGCACCGCTGGAAAGATACGCGGCGACAAGATTGAAGCATGCGCGAATTAGTCGATGTCATCACAACATATCGATGTCGCGACATCATGAGAACAAGTTGAAACCCGCAGATTTTGCCGATGTCGCCATACATCCAGACAAGTTGAATGTCATAAGATTGAGTTGAGGTCGCGATAAAGATAACGATGTCAATGTATTATCGAGAGACCAATTGCGTTCTGTAAAAGCATGTCGAGGTCGCGACGCAGATCGAGGTCGCGACATCGTGGAATCATCGCTTGAAACTCGCAGCGCGCATGAAGCATGTCGCTGACAAGGGATTGATGTCGCCGGCTATCGCAGCACGTTGCTGGGCCGCAAAGACTTAGTTTCCATGTCGCGACGCGGAGATCGATGTCGCGACATGGATGATGTCGCGACAAGAGAGCCAGGTCGACCGAACATTAACACGGGCCAACCCACTGAACCACAAAATCACCTGGGATTAGGGCCCAACTCCAGAAACCCTATAAATACGCCAGCCTACCCAATTTCACAAAGGTAGCTTGGCGCGCACAATGCACGAGAGGTCCGGTAGCCAAGGCTCATTTTCTTTATTTTTCTTTTTGTTTTGTTTGTTTTGTTTGCTTTATCTTTTCTGGGCCGTTGATAGTTAGATACAGATTGTGATTCGACGTTTAGTTTTCGTTTTCTTTTCCTCGAATTGATGTTATGTTTGAGTAGAAGCCGAATGCGTAATTCCGCTCTTTTCAATACCACAATTGGAATGTTAGTTCGCATACCTGAATTCGACTCCCTTCCCGCCCATTTTGCGCTTATTCTTATGATCGTGAGGAATGTCAGAGGGGTGTAGTCTAAGAATTGAGAACCCAGCTTCCATTAACGTGAATGCTATTGTCAGAAATTATCTTTCCTGTAGTGGTTCCCAGCAAATTGCGAATTTCAGTTTATGAATTTACTTTATGTTATGGGTTTAACGTTATCCGAATATCGGCTTATACCCGCTTTGGGCGAATTGTTTCATTGCTCGATTTCAAGGAGGTCCTCCGAAAGGACACGTAGAAGACATTCCTGGAGTTATGAACATTTCTTAAAGGTATATTAACCTCGTTATTGGTGACCTGTATTGAGCTTTGTAAGTTTACTCGATAAATCCTCTTCTCACTTGAAATCAAGAATGAGTTGAACGAAAGTATCAATTTAAATAAAAGATTTCCCCACCTCAATTCTGATAGTGAAGCCAATCCCGTTAGCCGAGATCTAATCAAGGAGAGGGTGATCTATTCTAATTCGAGGAAGAGTAACCGTAGTTGTATATCCTTGCTCGACCGATAACTGGGAGCTAAGGTTTACAAATTCCATAAAATGGGTATGAAGTATTGTAAAGAAAAATACCCGCATATAGGAAGTCCTTTTAAAAGTAGTTATCTCATTCCCCTCAGATTCTAGAGAGATTCAAAATTAGATAATGAAATGTGTAGTGTGGAGAGATCCTATATCATAATCGCTTGGACATTTCTTAAAATCTGAAATACACAAGCAATCGCATCGTGTTAACTAAGGTGAATTGATATTTCACAATAGTAGTGACCTTAATGTGTACTCTAAAAGATGACTTTTCCATTTCCAATTAGTTTCTTCACTATTCATTATTCTTTATTCTTTAGATTCGAGAATATTTGAGTTTCCAATTTTTATATGCTGTTATATTTGGACAATTTTCTAAGTTAGATAACAATGTCGTTATAGTCCAAATAAGTATTTGAGCTCGAGCAGAAGTCAGTAGTTGATCCGGAATTTTGAGATCTCTGTAATTCCGATATTCAATTTAAATCCAATTTATTATTTGCTCCACTGCGCACTTGCGGTAATTGGCCAAAACCAATTGAAATGATTTACTATATTACGAGTTTTGGTTTAATCAACAAGTTTTATGGCGCCGTTGCCGGGGACTAGACAATAGTCCTTGGTAATAATGTCGTAAATTTGTATGTGTTCTTTGGTCCGTCAACATATATAAAGCAACTTTTTCTTAACCCAATCTAACTTTGCAAATTCTGAACTAAGGAGGGGCTTTGTGTCTGGCCACGCCCACTCTCGTTTCGAACATGAAGCTTTTCTCTCTGCCGCTCTCCCTGGGTCTCAATGTGAACATTCTTGAACGGTGAACGTTTGAGCAGATTTGTTTTAGAAATGTTCGAGCAGATATGTTTTAGATTTGAGTTAGACCTGTAAATTTTCGAGCCAAGACTTTTCTATGTGTGTAAATCTTTGATAACTTAGCTTGGGCCTTGATTTGCTAGTTGATTTTGTGAATTTAAATCTTTTATTTAGTGATCTTTTATTTAAATTGTTTAAATTTTTTTTAAATCTTTTATTCGGGAGATCATCTTCTTCATGGGTTATGAAAGATCATCTTCTTAAAATAAAAAGATTTAAATAAAAAGATTAGTGATCCAAATAATGATCTTCTTCGTGGAGCAATGTTTTTAACCTGGGGAGCAATCTTTTTCAATGTCGTGGTTTCATATTTAGAGCGCAAAATCTTTTTCAAATTTAGAGTGCTTTCATAACTAATCTTATCGAAAATTTGGACATTCCCCACGTTCGAGCAGATTAGTGATCTTCTTCGTGGGTTATAAATATTTAAATTTGGACCTCTTTATATGTTATGAAAGCACTCTAAATTTTACTTCTGTATATGCCAAAAGAAAATTGATATGTTTATTAATTTACTTGCAAAATTTCTTACTTTTTCTACAAAGAGTGTTACTGTGTTAGTAATGTTACGTAGAGTTAGAGGGATCAAAATAGAATTTAGGATCTAGAGGGATCAAAGTGAAAATATTCATACTCGTGGGGGAAACTCATACTTACATGTAATGGGGTGTTTCCTAACGCGCTTTACCAATGTCTATAAAGAAAGATGTTAACATGTGTTTTGCTCATGAATGGAGAGTTATTAACTCATCTTTAACTCAAGTCACAATAGCAGAGACTCAAGTCATAACTCAAGTCACAATAACAACCCCCTGTTTAGTCTACATATGTCATTGTTTGTTTTCGGGTGAGGAATCGATTCTTCCATTAATAAGTCAGGTTTTGATTTTTTTTTTCCCTTCTATCACTGCAGCTTATTTTAACTTTTCTATCACTCTGCAGCTTAATAAGTCAGGTTTTGTTTTCTATTTTTTTTTTCCTTTTATCATTGCAGCTTATTTGTTCAATATAATGGATAACTAAGGCCAAATATCTATGGTTTCTAATTCTTTTAGTTAAGGCCATTATGCTTAGTTCTTTTAATGGTTTCTTTTAGTTATTTATTTAATCAAGCTTACATTGTTTATTAGGATATATGAACATCATATTTACGGACAAATGTATGTGTATTGAGCAAATGGATTCTATTTAATTCTATTTTTTTTGTCTTAAACAGATGGATTCTTCCGATCACAATATTATAATTTCTGATGAAGAAGATCAGGTTGGGCATGAATCTAATGTAGTTGCAACTCCAACAACACAGACATCAACTGGTACAACTACAGAAAAAGGTAAATCTAATCGTAGTTTTATTAAAAAGACTCAACAAAGTGGAAATACTTTACAGAATTAAATGAAAATATCCGTACTCCGCAAGAAGCGTGTCGCATGCACATTTGTGGTATCAAATATATATGTGAGTCTAGTCATGGAACTGGTAACATGCATACTCACATGGAAAAATGTGTGAAAAAAAACCATGGGGATATTGGACAATTGCTTCTGAGTCAAGGTCAAGGATCTATGCTAATGCGATCCACAAAATTTGATCCTGAAAAGTTTCGTGAGTTAGCGGTTGAGGCAATACTTAAGCATGATTTACCATTTCGATTTGTCCAATATGAGGGTATTAGAGCAATGTTCAAGTATGCTTATGACAATATCAAGATGCCTTCTAGGAATACTGTAAAATCAGATGTGTTAAAAATGTACAAGAGAGAAAAGGATAAACTTAAAATTGTGTTGGGTTCCCTTCTTGGAAGAATTTGTTTGACATCTGATTTAGGATCCCCTATATCGACCGACATGGGATATGTTTCTCTCACAGCCCATTATGTTGATCTAAATTGGAAGTCGCAGAATTTTTTTTTGAACTTTTGTCTTATGCCCCCTCCCCACACTGGTATTGCATTGTTTGAGAAAATTTATACATTTTTAATGATAAAATTGGTAAGAAATTATTTTCTTTGACTTTGGATAATGCTCTAGTAATGATTGTTTTGTTGAGTTGTTGAAGAGTCAACTTAACCTTAAAAATGCTCTCGAGGGATGGTGAGTTCTTTCATGTTCTGTTATGCACATATTTCTTAATTTGATAGTCCAAGATGGATCAAAGAAATTGATGAATCCGTGATAAAAATTCGAAAGCATCAAATATGTTAAAGGCTCAATTCCGAAGGAAAAAGTAGTTCATGGATTGTGTTGCTCAAGTTTCATTAGAGAGCAAAGTGGGATATAGGGGGATGTTCATTCAGGTGGAACTCAACTTGTTATGCTTGACAAAGGCACTTTTTTATCATAGCATTTATTCATTTACGCTGAGTGATTCTAATTATAGACATTGTCCTTCTGCAAAGAAGAACAGAGCAAAGTGAGAAAAGATTTCTAATTTGTCGAGGGTGTTTCATAAAGTTACTTGCTTATTCTCTCGGTACATCATATCCCACGCCTAATTTGTACTTCCTCAAGTGTTCCTAATTCAACATGATTTCTTTGAAGGAGGCCTCGACAGACAATGATAGTTTTATGAGAATACTGGAAGTCATATATGCTGTTTGACAAGTATTGGTCAAAGTATAGTGTGATTCTTTCAATTGCTATCATCTTAGATCCTCTAGACAAAATTCACTTTGTAGATCTGGGCTTATTCAAAACTTTATGGTGGTGATTCCTATGAATTCAAGTGTAATTCAGAATACTTTATTTGAGCTCTTGAATTGTACTCCCTGTCAACTTGTCACATGTTGTTCCAAGTACTTCAAGTAGTGAGAAACAAGTTAGCGAGACTCATGGTCTTGATGATTCCGAAAGCCTTTTTCAGGTAAAATATAATTTATTTTGTTTGAATTGAATGTGATCAAGGTAGTTTATTGTATATTAATAATGACTTTGTATAAAATGTAGGATTTTGAAAAACGTGAAGAAGAAGATGCTCTGTCGAGTGACCGAGTTGCAGTTTTATTTTAATGAAAAAAGGCTTGATCGAAAAAAGGAGTTGGATATTCTAACTTTTTGGAAAGGAGAGCAGTTTCGACATCCTATATTGTCTCGGTTGGCTTGTGATGTGATGGCAATTCCTATTTCTATAGTTGCATCTGAATCTGCATTTAGTACCGGTGGTAGAGTTTTGAATAAGTATCGAAGTTCACTTTTGCCAGAAACTGTCCAAGCTTTGATTTGTACTAGAGATTGGATTCATGGAAGATAAAGAAGTTTGATTCCAGTTTACTAGTATTATTTTTCTCATTATTCTAATTCATATGATCGTTGATTCATTTATGTTTTGTTGTGCTTAGTTGTAGATGATTCTAGTGATGATTCAGAAGAGGAATTAGATGATGATGTTTTCAATCAAAATATGAAGTCTAATAAAGTTATATCCGCTCAATGTTCTAATTCTATATCTATCATTGATCATGACTAAAGAGAGGTAATGTCAAGTTTTTGGTACTTATTTAGTTATGAATTTATTTAATTATTAATGTTATATAATATTTCATTTTAATTTGTGTAGGGCATGGGAATTTGGTTGTTGAACCTGCTCGTTGTCGTGGAGGTGGAGATTTGACATTCTTCTTACTTAATTTGTGAATCATGGAATTTATAATTGTTTCGAGATTGTAAATTGTAATATGATTGTTATTTCCCGGATTGTATTTATGATTTGTAATATGGTTGTTGGTGGAATTTGGATACTTTGGATTTGAATATTTAGATTGTAATTTGTACTTTATTATATAGTGGTGTGGGTATGAATGATGTCTCTAACATTACATTTTTGTGTTAGTTTGTTAGTTTTATGAAGTTAACATTTTTAAATAAACAAGAATGAGTTAAACTGGTGGTTTAGCGTGTTAAATGGGTCAAACGGGTGGTAAACATGTAAATGAGTCAAATGAGTGGTTTATCGTGTTAACTCGACCCAACCCAACCCAACCCGTTTAAAATTAGACGTGTTAAACGAGTTGTGTCGTGTTACCCGCTTAGCAACCGTCTGTGGTCCGTAGTTTCGATTTAATCTGCTTATTAAACGTGTCATGTACGGGTTTACATGTTTTTCACCCGTCACCCGTTTAACCCAACCCAACACGTTTGACACCCCTAACTTCATCCACATGAGGTGAGGGGCGCTTGTCCATAACATCATTCAACAGCCAATGGCCAGTAGTCACTGGTAATGAGGGTGAGGATGAGGAGGATGTTGACGATAATAGTAATGAGATGAGTTCACCAGGGTGCCTTCCCATAATTACCTCCATGGTTACAATCCTCAAAGCCATGCAAATGATCCGCTTTATTATCCAATCTTCATGGTGCAAGTCTACAAATTAAGAAGATTACATCATGCTCGCTTCTCGCTAAGAAATTATAACAAAAGATATAGCTAACGCACTAATTAAGAAAATGGTACCCGAGCAATATAACCAAAAGTTCCCGGCAATGAAGTCCAATTGACGAAGTCCCGGATTTATAAGTCCTAGTCGTACGGTCGGAGACATGGGCTTCATATTCTCGAATCTACCGTAACATTGTTGCCGTGGTTATGTCTCGAAGGAATTACTGGAGGTTAGCAATCATGGTGCATATAAGATAAAGCTTTAGCCACCCCTTTTACAATATTTAGCCTCACAATCCAATCAAGTTTTTCTGTTGCTTCTTAATCGTTGCTTAGAATGTTTCTCAAGCTCCCCTTTTTCATAAACTCATAAATAAAAAATGAGTTCTTAGCAAATGAACTGAAGCCATAAAGCTTGACAATATTGCGATGCCTTATCCGCGGTTAGGAGCATGACCCGCTTGAAAGCCTTCAAATCAGCCATATCTCCACCATCTTGATATGATGAGTAGTGAAGCTTTTTCACAGCAACAACCCGACCATTTGGCAACTCGGCCTTGTAAACAGTGCCATACCCTCCAGTCCCAATACACTATTTGGAACTTAAATTGTTAGTTCCTTGTATGATGTGGTCATACAACAATTCCTCATCAAGTCCCCATATTGCAAAATGCAGATCTTGACATTTATGGCTTCGCTACGGCTCTCTCCGCTCAAAAAAAAAAAAAAAAAAAAAAAAAAAAGTCGCAGACGCCATCTACTTTAGAGGGTCCCGACGACGGCCTGGACATGTATTTGGCCTCGATATCTGGCCGATACGGCAAATCAAGATAAATAAAATTATAAAAAATTATATAAATTATTAGAAAATAGATACAAATAAGTGAATTAAAAAATTAATAAAATAAAATTATTTTTTGTTTTTTTTATGGCTAAACATTTAAGTTATAATATAGCATACTATCTTTTAATTTGTAGAAGTATGAATTATTGTAGCATTTGTTTAAGTTAAATATTAATTTGAAGTATTTGAATCTTTATCTTCAAATTTATCTTTTAAATTAATTTAAATAAAATTGATTTTTTATTATAAAAGATACGTTTTTCATCCAATTTTTATAAAAATTAATTAAATTATTTTTTATTACGGCTTATACTGAATAAATTAATTTTTATATTAAATTGAAGATAAAAGCTAAAATATTATTTTCATTAAATAATATTTAATATCATATACTAAAATAACTTATGAGCCCGCATCCCCTCCCCTCCCTTTCGTTTTCCCCTCCAAATCCTCTTCATCTTCGTTTCTTCTCTTCCACACTCCACTCGCAGCACCTCCAAGCTTTACAGCCTTGTTGCACCATGCCTACTGTCTAATAGCACCTCTCAAGCCCCAACACAGCCTTCGGAAGTTCCTAGTGAGAGTTGCCTCGTCGTTTGCTCTCACCATCATGGCACTGTTTAGGGCTAGAAAACTAGTCGATCCTGGTATGATGGTGAAAATTTGTTGCTTTTTGGTTTTTCTGAAGAGGAATCTTTGATCTCCTGAAACAACTCAATTTTATTTCTTTGTTTCCACCTGGTATTAGAGCAAAGGATTGAAGAGAATGAGAAATCGTATATTTCCATCGTATTTTTCAATCCCTGAGAGGAATCTCTGATTCATTGTAAAAATTTGATTTTTGGTTGTGGTTTTATGTCCTTCAGTTTTTAGATTCATGGGTTTTTTTTGGCTTTTTAGTTTTCATAGAATCTCTAGTTAATCAGATTTTTTTTTTGGTTGATTTCGTTCATAGTTTGATATCCCATATTCGTCTCACCTAAGAAATTCTATGCTTTTCAGATCTATCTTTTCAGATTCTGTTCCATAATCGAGATTGTCTGTGCGAAGTTGTAATTTATAACCGAGTCAACCGAGTCAAACCTAGAACTCGACTAAGACATCGGATATAAATCGATTTATACAGATTTTATACCGATTCACTATTGAGTCTCATATCCGGTATCGGACTTGGTGCGGTCAACAACGAGGCGGTTACAACTCGACCGAGTCGTATCGAACTCGGCCAATTTTTTGAACCATGGCTTCAAGTGTAGACTTGGTTGTTTTCTTCCTCTATTTTTGGACAAGAAAATAAATGCCAATAATAAAAGCGGATAAGAACTATAGAGTGCTCACAATGAGGGAGTAGATGATCGATGTAAAACTCGTGGGGCCTTCTTCCTACCGCAGATACGGATGAGTAGCATTATTACCACAGAGACCTTTATTATTTCTAAATGCCTCAAATGGAGCGAAGGCTTTGATGTTAGGGAGAGGACCCTCCAACTAATTGTAGGATATATAAGTAGATGTCAGGCAAATCAGATCATCAAAAGTGTGTGGGATGGTGCCAGAAAGTTGGTTATGGGAGAGATTCAACATCGCAAAAATCGTGAATCTCCAAGCAAATGATGGAATCTCTCCTGTCAACATATTTTGACTAAGATCAAGACTCCAAAGATGAAGCATCTTTCCAATTTCGTCGGGAATGTTATCCACAAATCGATTCCCACTCAAGTTCAAGGACAATAATTTCCACAAGTTCCCTATTTGTTTGGGAATTTGACCGCTTAAGTTGTTTGATGCCAGGTCGAGGGTTTGAAGATCGGCTATTATTCATTTCCCGAGGAAGGGCACCACTGAGTTTGTTATGACCAAGGCCCAAAAAAGTTTGGTCCCAGGATTGATGTCTTCAGGTTTTGTTGTGTGTTTTGGTGTTTGATGCTGTTTTTTTTCCAAGCTAGAAGTGGTAAAGTGGACTGAACCGGGACTGGTTCAAGGGGTGTTGAGGCTGTATGCTGCAATTGTAAGACCGGGGAAAAACCTAGAAATTTGAAATTTTGCTAGGAAGGGCAAAATGATAATTTTTTCGGACTTCTTTATAGATCCCGGATGACGAAATGGACTTTACCGTTGGAATCGTCTCACAAAATCTAGTTACCCAAGCGAATTTCGTTGAATTCCGAGACAATCGAATTTTTACGAATTTTGAAGCAACGGACGTCGAGTGGACCCCAAAAACGAGATTTTTTAAAAAATCCTTAAAAATATCAAATATTTAAAGAATGTCCATTTAAGATGGATGGAACTGAAATCGGGACGAAATAAATTGTTTTGAGGCGAAAACGGACCGGGGAAGTGTGACACATGGCCCGATGTAAGCCACGTGTCTCATGTATAAATATCAAGAAATGTCTAAAATCAAGAAAATATCTCACAATTTGGCTCCGAAGACAAACATTGAGAGAGAGAGAGAGGAGGGAGAAAAAAAAGCAAGCTCCGCGATTCCTCCCGTGGATTTATTGGTCGAAACCTCCCAAGCAGACCGAGTGAAAGCCGCTGACGCGAGGAGAGCTTAATCGAGGTACCAATCACAAGATTTCGCTAAGGTTCAGTTTTCACGAAACCGAGAAAAGGCGTTGTCTCAGAAATCAGCAAATTGAGGTAGGTTTTTATCCTACTCGCTTTAATTTCTATCTAAGGGCATGTGTGTGTGTCAAAGTGGAGACGTCAGCCCGCTTTTTTTTTTTTCTCCGACCCTCTTAAGTGACTCATGGTTTGGTCATACTTTAGCTCAAATTCCCTCATCCAAATTCTGAGTGGATTGTAATTTCTCGGATAACCTTGTGGGACTTTATAGTAGAACATATCCTTGGGTAATGGGGTCATCCAAATTCCAAACTTCTCGTGACCAAAAATGCATTCAAAGTGGAGCTATGTTCGTGCAAGCTCAGAACACTCGAAATATACCCTACGCTTCGACTTGTTTAGGGTATATTAAAAGCTAAATGGAATTGTTCTAAATAAATAAAGCAAGAACTTGAATTATTACAACAGCTATGTACTAATAATTTACCAATTCATAAACCAAGGGTCATAATTTAATAAGTTTATATGCCAAAGTAGGATTTGATAAATTAAATAGAGAATAAACCGAAAGTGAGGACCAGCGTAATAAAAGAAAGATATTAATAAAATAAGTGAAGAAAATTATGAAGAGCATACAACAAGGGAAGAGGGAGGAAGCTTCCTCCTCGAGCGAAATAAAAGCTTACAAGATCAAATGCTATAAGACAGCAAGAAGATTCTATTTACTGGGAGAAAGAGAGAGAGCAAAACGAAGTTAAGAAGAAGAAGAAGAGAAAAGAAAAGAAGAAAGAAGGAAAAGAAAAGAGAAGATCACAGGTATGGAACTAAGATTTGGTATAGAAAAGTATGGAACTAGGACTAGTTATATGTAAACTATGTGTGTATGGAACTAAGATTTGGTATAGAAAAGTATGGAACTAGGACTAGTTATATGTAAACTATGTGTGTATGGAACTATGAATAATTGTATGGATACATGTCTTGGGTAGTATGGAACTACTAAATTTTGGAGGCGGATACATGTCCCGGTGTATGGAAAAGTACTGTGATGTTTCAGGCCAATAAGATGGGTTTGTATAGTTTTCGGGGTATAGAAAGTATAGAGATATACGGTGGAAACCCTATCTCGTGTATGGTTTGGGTTTGGAAACTCCCAAACTCATTTTTACAGGGGCTGAGTTGAGAAGAGTTTTAATACTCCTATAGGTGTGTTTGGGAAGGGTCTAGTTGCAAGTTGAACCAAGAAAATTCCCTATTTTTGATCCTACGTATTAGCCTATCCTTAGGAACTTTTGGTGTAAGAAGAAGGGAATGAAGTAAGTCCTAATTAGAGCCACATCAATGAACTTGATGTTAGGCTTTTTAATTTCTCGATTTGGACCTCTGTATACCAAGTTATGGTCTTTTTACAGAGGTCAGCTTAGCTAGATCTGGTCGGGTCAGTTTGTCCAGTTCGGATCAACTAGACGGACCTTAGAACTGGTTTTTGGATCAGAAATAAAGGGAATTTAGAAGTAAGTCCTTCTGGGAAATTGTATCCACGTCAGTGAACTTGATGTTAGGCTTTTGAATTTCTACACCTGGACCCCCTCAGACCAAGTTATGGTCTTTTTTACTCCGAATAGTCAAATGGGTGAGGCCGAGGTCGTCTGGGCCAGGAGGTCAAGACTATGCCAGAGTCGCCAGACCATGCAACCATGCAACAGGTCACAGACCATAAATGTGAGTCAGCGTGACTCCAACCGAGGTCGGCAGACTCATCCTATGAGGCCGGCCAGATCTCATCCCATAGTCGGCAGACCTCATCCCAAGAACCACCGTCCCATGTAGCTCAACTCGTCCAAGCCTCGCGCCACCCCGTCGTGATTCACTAGCGACGACCTCCAACTTCGGAAGGTCATAACTCCTTCGTCCGAACTCCGATTTGGGTGTTCTTGGACTCTATGGAAAGCCCAATGAGTCAAGAATACATTGATATTCCTGATGAATATATTAGATATCAGACCGAGGTGTTAGATCAAGCTCGTCCAAGTCAGGTCAGCTTGTCAGTTCAGGTTAGCTCGTCTGGGTTGACTACGCATGACCTCCTAAACTTCCTGAAGGTCAGCACCCCTTCGCCTAACTCCGCTTTGGTGTTCTTGGACTCTATGGAAAGCCCATTGAGTAAAGAATACATTCATATGCCTGAGGAGGATATTAGATGTCAGACCAAGGTGTTAAGTCGAGCTCGTCCAGGTCAGGTCAGCTCGTTAGTTCAGGTCAGCTCGTCTGGGTTGACTACGCATGACCTCCAACTTCGGAAGGTCATATCTCCTTCGTCCGAACTCCGATTCGGGTGTTCTTGGACTCTATGGAAAGCCCATTAAGTCAAGAACACATTGATTTGACTGAGGAAGATATTATTGTCAGGACACAGGTTAGGATCGAGCTCGTCCAAATGTCAGCTCGTCGGCCTCAGCCCTGCTCGTCTGCTGGGACTACGCATGACCTCCAACTCGGTCATATCTCCTTCTGCTCGAACCCACTCGGTGTTCTGACTCTCAGCGGAAAGACCATTGAGTCACGAATACATTCATATGCCTGAGGAGGACATTAGATGTCAGACCAAGGTGTTAGACTGAAGCCTGTCTCAGCCAAATAGCCGCCCAAGGTAAGGATTTGACTACGTATGACCTCCAACTTCGGAAGGTCATAACTCCTTCGTCCGAACTCCGTTTCAGGTGTTCTTGGACTCTATGGAAAGCCCATTGAGTCAAGAATCCATTCATATGCATAAGGAGGCTAGTAGAGGTTAGACAGAGGTGTTAGACCTAGTTCACTAAAATTGAATTGTTTTACCAAGTTACTAATCGCTTGGTTAAAGATAATTGGGATACATGGTAAGAAAGGAGATAGATATGAACAAGAAATAGTAATATAAGTAGATTTGATATGTAAAAGAATATAGAAGAAAAAGAATAATGATAAGTTCGTGAGAACACGTGATAATTGTATGAGTGCTAAGATCTGACATTAATGACAAGAATATATGATCGCTTGCTTTCACTCGCTAGTGCCACGACGCCATCGTAAGGTATCGCATTTCATGATCGTTGCTTTGGCACATATATACGACCGCTGTCAATGATTCTCGCTGTTGTTCGACACTTATTACGCAAGGCACGCTCTGCTTTATACCGCATCGTACCTTTCTGCATATATCAGACCGAGTCTCATTCATTCTTTTGTCTCCGGGTCCAAGCAAGCGAACGTTTATACGTGTGTATCCGAATAAGTAAAGATAAAAAGGTAACATCGAAATTAAGTACCTATGTAGATACAACAAGAAGAAGTCTATGTTCGAACTCTTACTAGAGATGTGATTTTAATAAAGTACATGAAGATATAAGTTAACAAGATATAAGATGTTACTAGGAATGAGTACATGTACACAACTGATAGGCATATATGAATATAGGAATATATGTATTATAGAGAAATACGAGAACCGTAATATGATGCTACAGATATGAGAACGAATACAAATTTAAAGTAATGATAGTATATATTGCCTAAGCAATCATGATGACAATAGTTTATTCATGTGAGAAATATGTACGTAAAATGTGGCAAAAACTCTGATTGTCTGTGGTTCACCAAGTAGAGGATAGACACAGTACGCTTAATAGGAATAAGTCTCGCAGCATATAAGTTAAGTGTTCGCTCGCTCGACATCGAGGCCCCGCTTGTCGATGACATAGATCCCGCTTTGATCGTGTGAACTGGCTGTGGTCACCACTACGCCACAGGTAAGGTTTTATAAGATGATCATTGTCTCGCATAATGATAATAGCGCTCCGGCCCTAATAAGACCATCGAGTACGCTCCGGCCCCGATAAGACCACTCAAGCCAGATAGTGAGTACGCTCGCCCTTATAAGTTTCCTTTATCCACTTCTTGGTAGTTACTGCATGAAACATAAAATAAATGATTTAGATTATGACATGTGAAAGATATGATATGGCTATGAGAAGCATAGCCCGCATAGCACCGCTATGTGATGATAAGTTCCGTAACATGAGATTATACGATATGTTATGATCTCGGTAGCTATTAGTATTCCTATGTGATGATGTTCTGGTGAATATGAGATTATACGATCCGACATGATATATGAAAATGTATAAGAATGTAAAATGATATGAAAAGTTAATATGATAAAACAGTACATGAATACAGTATATGAAATAAGTATATGAACACAGTACATGAATCAGTACATGGACATAGAACATAACAAATGGTATAGTATATAACCATGAAAGTCATATATGATATGAATATATGATAGACATACCTAAATGAATAGATGGAACATGCTATGAACACATGATAGAAATGCATAAGTGCTAAGAACGATAGAGGTAAGTAAAAGATGACAAAGCAGAGGAATACAGTAAAAGTATAGATAGGAGATGTGTCAAAAACAGAAAATATGTAACAGAAAGGATTAATATGCAAGAGGAATGTAAAGATGATAAGTAACCAAAAGTTATATGAATATGTATAGATATATGAAATGCATATGTATAAGCTTGAGATGGTCACCATTGGTGGTTGTCCATGCTTATGTTCCTATTCATGATTAGCGCCTGCAAAAGTATTTTTGGTTCTATTCAAGATAGTTTTGAGTGCTTTTGTGCACTAATCATATGAATTGAGCCAATTGTCATGTGCATGTCCACTTAGTGCTACTGATTTGGTTTCAAGATTGTTTTGCAAGTTTTGCGTCTTGAAAACTTCCGCCTGCTTGGCCTCGTATTGCGTCGAATGTGAGAATCCTCGGGTGGTCACCCAAGCTGGCGATGAAATGTCAAGTTGAATTGAAGAATTGAAGGCAAATGAGGTGTGTATAAATGCAGAGGCAACATCGAGGAATGGTGGAATGCAGAATTATGCATTGCAGGGCTTCGCAAGGATTGCGAAAATTTCAAGTAATCATAGCTTAAATTCCGCAATCCTAACAAATTTTCGCTTATGCTCAAATTTTTTCGCTAAGCTAGCGAATAAGTAGCTTAGCTTAAATTTCGCTTATGCTAGCTGTGGTTCATCGTGCATAGCGGCAAATGAATTTCGCTTATGCCTTGTTTTTTCGCTATGATAGCGAAATTCGCTTATCATAGCTTAAAATTTCGCTTATGTTAATAAATTTTCTCGTATAGCGAAAAATGGTCAGCCTGTTTTTGATGTTTTTGATTCCAAACGACCACGTTTTGATTAATTACCATTTTGTCCCTATTGTAATCTCATATTTTAGGCATTTTTGCCATTTCACACATTGGGGTTGGCTATATAAGCTCCCCTACAACTTTTCTAACCCTAACTTCAATTTTTATGCAAGCTTTCCCGCAGCTTTAGTCTTTAGGTTTTATTTTACTCTCTTCTCTCTCCTCTTTCTCTCATTTTCTCAGCTGCCAAACACACCCCTTGAAGATGACAACTCAAGAGATGCTTGGCTAAGCCTCAAAGCCTTGAAGAGGAGGGTTGCTAGCTTTGGTTGCTGGGTGGGTCATGCTTGGTCCCCTGGGCTGAGCCTTTAATGATACAGCATCAGATTTATGTCCAAACTCTCCAAACTAGGGCTTAATGCCATTTTAAATTGCCTCTCCTCCTTTGGTCAATACTTTGTCACGGCTTAGGGTTCGCATTCTTAATGGTGGATGCACCTATTATCCTTCCTCAGATGTCATTTTACGAGCGCATGGAAATGAGAGAAGAATGTTAGGTTTTAAACTTTAATGGGACATTGAATGCTTAGTATTTGATTGACTCAAATAGAGTGGTTCTAAGGTTAGTTTCATAGCTAAACAAAGATCCGGTTTTGGCTTTGACTATATGTCATTTGCCTTAATGCGAGGAAATAACCCAAGGACACCTTAATAACCCCTTTTTATCAAGCTAGTGACCCAAGCCTTCAAGGTTACCATTTCACACTTTCATTTAAACCATTTTAGTTATCCAGTGAACAATTAACCTCCCCTGTTGTTAACCAAATCCAAAAATCCAAAACAAAAGCCTCACCATTTTCAAACACTGATGCGAATCATTCATAGGATGAAAACCCATCCCCGTGTTCGACCGTAGACCGCTTATGTCAGCAAAGAGTTTGACTACTGAAGAGGGAGGAATATAGGAAACAAATTTTGTTGATTCCGCATCACCCTACCATGGCACGAATCAAAATGCATGCCGTTGCCGGATAGGTGCCAAACTACCTGATGATGAGTCGACATGTACTTGTAATCCACATTACAAGTATTGGTGACCTTTAATCCTTTTGAATTTCATTTGCTTTAACCGCAAGTTTTCTACCGGGGCGCCATCGCACCGTTTTGTTTCTTACAATCGCCAATTTTTGGTTTAGCTAACACCGATCCATCGGGCAAGTTTTGTTAAGGTTTTCGTTTGTGTCATTTTGTGTGCACAAAGGTTTATGCACCACTAGATAGAGACACTTCATAGATTGCAAAGAATCGCACACCGCTTGAGCAAGGTTGTGAAATCAGTGTACACAGTGATCAAATGGATCCTCTACCCGAGGAACAACAGAGTCAGCAGGGTACTCCAATGAATCCAACAGCATACATATCAATGAGGGATCACATACACCCTCCTAGAGTTAGTGCTCCTTCCTGCATCATACCTCCTGCTAAGGATGTAGCAGTGAGACCCTACCTGGTGCCCCTACTTCCCACATTTCATGGTATGGAGAATGAAAATCCATATTCACACATAAGGGATTTTTGGCGGCATGCATAACCTGGTCAAGGAACAATTGACATGGATTTGTTGAAGTTGAAGGCATTTCCGACACCAAAGACCCAAGATATGGCTTAATTCATCGAGACCCGTGAACCATCAAAAGCTAGGCAGAGCCGCAGTGCACTTTAAAGAAATTCTTCAGCCGCCACAGCACCAACAATTAAGACAAATTTACACTTTTGTCAGCCTCGACAACGAGGTTCTAAATTACACGTTGGGAGAGATTCACGGAGACCATTAGTGCTTGTCCACATCATGGTTTCGACACTTGATGCTCGTAAACCACTACTATGGTGGTATGTCTCCAAATTATGAAACAACTTTCGAAACAATGCGAGGTGACCTCGAGCAAGCACCCAGATGAAGCTATGGATTTTGAATTATGTGGCTGAAACTTCCAAGGGTTGGGATGAGCCAAACCCAAGGGAAGTGGATAAAATGAGGCCCTCACCCCACCAAAGGGGAGGAATTTTTGCACTTTCTGAAGATATGGAAATGAAAGCAAGAATATCAACCCTACCAGAAGGTGGAAGAGCTAGGAAGGTGCTGGGCTCCATGAAAGTGCTAGCTGGATCAAAATGCCGCACAGCTAACCCATGCATCAATTGTCAACCCACTCATTCACCCGTATAACACTATCCGAATGCTCCTCGCCGAAGGATTCATGTCGAATACGCCAATGTCGTAGGTCATCACAAGTCACAACATATGCCCCATACCTGACAATACCTACAATTCCACTGGAAGAATCACCCCAATCTCTTCCTGGACCTAATCCCCTCGCCCAGGTGTTTCGGTGCCAAACAATGGGCTTGTTCCTTATCCAACCACGCCCACCACCATCTTCCTCCCCGTGAACAAGCTATATCACTTCCAGCAAGGTGGTAGGCACTTGCAGCTGAATAAAAGGATCAACGTACAATTGGCACAAAGAATTGATACTGTAGAAAGTACACTGAACAAAAGAATATATGGACTTGAGAGCAACCTTAATCATAAAATTGATAACCTACAGTATTCAATCACAAAAATTAACAACCCGCTGGAGGTACAAGAGAGAGGAAGGTTCCCTTCCCAAACATTGCCAAATCCAAAAGGAGTCCATGAGGTAGGTTCATCCAAAGAACTCAGTGATGATTGGGTGAAACATCACTGAGGAGTGGAAGAGAAATGTAGCAAACCAAGGCCCATGTATCGCCAAGAAACACGATGGAAAAGGTCGAGCCCGAAAGAGTAATAATCTGAAGATCCGCTGAAGAAAACATGCCCTCCATTTCAAGCACTCCAGAGGCAAAGAAAAAAATCCCAAATCAAGCTGAAATTTGGGAGGTCCTAAGGCAAGTGAAGGTAAACATTCCACTGCTTGACATGATTAAGTAGGTCCCAAATTATGCTAAGTTCTTAAAGGACCTGTGCACACTGGGTGCAGGTTAGGCATTGAAAAGAAAGCCTTCCTAACCGAGAAAGTCGTTGCCATAATCCAGTAAGACCTCAAACAATATACAAGGATCCAGGATCCCCACAATTTCGCCAACATCGTGGACTGCATAGACAAAGCAATCATAGATTTTGAGCGCAGTAAACTCACTCATATTCGTGATATGCTGTGCTAGGGTTTAGGGAGCTTTGCCTACCAACATTATCATATCATCGGGTCGATCGATCTGAAGATTCCTATGGGAATAGTTGAGGATGTCTTGGTAAGGTGGGGACACCCTACTACCCATTAGACTTTGTAGTGCTCGACAATCGGTTAATAGCAAGTGGGCCCAATCATGTGCCAATTATCCCGAAGACCATTGGCCACGCCAACGCGATATCAATTGTCGAAATGGAGTCATGCAAATTACATTTGGCAACATGACATCGAGCTCAAAATTTTTCACTTGAGTAACAAGCACAAGCTTAGCGCGGAAGATGACAACCAAGAGCCGATGAAGTCTCGCTCGCTGTCAAAATGCGGAAACCAAAAGCCCCAAATTGCAATCGTATTGGTAAACCAAGATGAAATACCGATTGGGAGTTGTCTCGTGATATCACCTTAGGAGCCATGGTCACCCTAAATCCAAAGGAGAAGGAAGTCAACAAGAAGGAACCAAGCATAAGGGCTATAGCACAGGCCACTGCCGGTTTGGTGTCCACTGAAACCAAACTGCAGCTCAAAATTTTTTTGGTTTTTGCTTAAAATTGGTCAATTTTCATAGTATGCTATTTTTAGTAACTGTCTTTTTTTTTGTAGTTTAATTTTTATTTTATTTTATTTTTATTCTTAGGTTTATGTTAAAAATTATTATTATTTTTTATTTTTGTTTTTAATCTGCCTAAATCAAATTTTTATTTTTATTTATTTTTATTTGCAGATGGATCTTGGTTCAGTAAGAATTTCGCTATCAGCGAAATTAAGCTCTCGCGACTCTAGCTCCGGACCCTTCACCCGCCTAAACTGGCTGAGCCGCCCGAAGGCCCGAGCCGAGGTCCCCGCCCCGAGCCTTTCGCTGGGCGTGCCCCGCTCCGCACCAGTCGCCGCACGCAGCTTCTTGCCCCTGCTCCCATTCTCGCTGGCCTACCGCAGCCTACGATAGCTGAGCCCCGGCTGTACTCAGACCGCCAGCAAACGCGAGCACAACAAATGAGCCACACATGCCCGAGCCTCCACCGCCTCGCTCAAGGCCGCCGCCGCCCATCGTCTGCGGTCGCCATTGCCGGCGCCGCCATTGCCGGTGTGCCGCCACCGTGCCGCCGTCCGAGTCCCCGCTCTAGCGGCCGAGCCCCGGTCCGGGCTCGAGTGTGCGCTGCAGCACACCGGCCTCATAGTCGTGCCCCCGGGCACTAAGCCTGCCCTGCCCGTAGGCTGCGCACATGGTCCGCACCGGGTGGTTACCGTCAGCCTGGGGTGGTCAGAGATCGAGGCACTCCAAACAGATGCAGTGAGCCAAGCACTTCACAGCCTGCAGTCCATTCTCCAGCTCTTCATGGCAGATACACAAATGGCAAAGGGCCCTACGTCCCCGAGGAGCCTTAGGATTCCAGGTATCGAAGAGGGCTGGGACCCGGCCCCTTCCCTGGGCCTCAAAGACGACGCAGAGGGCCCGACCCCTCTGCCGGGCCCCGACATCGGCCCGGGAGTCCTCGACATCTCTACTCCGGGCCATCACCTTCCCCTGCCGGAGAGGGAGAGCCCACGCTCGATCTATCGGCCTCGAGGATTAGGATCGTACATCGCTCACGACCCCGATCTCCGAACGTAGATCCGCACGCCAAGCGACTTCCACGGAGTCATTCTACGATGTGCCGCATTGACCGCCGACCCGCGGCTCAAAGACTCCGACAGGCCGAACACGCAAAGATTCCCCTCGGGCCGCCATTTATGACACCGCGGCGCTTTATTATCCCCGCTGCTTTAGTTTTACCCACCCATGACTTCCTCGGAGTGCCGAAGTCCGTTGGAGCTCCGACATTCACCACACGATCGTCCGAGTAATTCGAGTTGTCGACATTTTACCAGATTGGTCAATAGAGTCAGCCACTGAGGATATCGATCGCTACGTACCATCAAGGTAGGAGATGGTCCGCTTATCTCGCTTAGAGATTTACAATGGACCCGCATTTATTCCGAGGCGCTCCACTCCATGCTAAGTTGGGGGACCACCCGCTCCCACCACCCTTTCCCTTTGCAAGACACGTTCGCCGTAGGGAGCCATACTCCGAGGCCCTATACCGGATCTCAGGATCCCAGTTCAGTCCCTCCGAGCCAGCCATGACTTCTCACAGACTAGAGGATAAGGTCCACAGAAAGGGCTTGGCTCGAGCTGAGACTTTACCATTGTTGATGCCGCGTTTGCTGAGCCAGGTCCTGGAGCATCTGGGATTCCCTGAGGAGCCCCGCATCGAGAGGAGGATCAGATGCACTCAGGTCCTGTCCATGGAGCGATCCTTGACCATGCCGATCTCTTTTGTTCTCCAACAGCAGGACCAGGAGGAGGTACCAGATGAGGTAGCAGAGGACCCCCCGAGGGGTGAGGATCCTGTTCGAGGCGGAGGTAGAGGTGGAGAGAGCCCAGCCTCCCGATTTATCTCCTCCCGTTTCCACCTCCACCTTCCGCCCCACTCGTGGCTCGACACCACAACCTTCTTACAGCGATAGCCAGCAAAGAATCTCCGCATCATTCATGTCGGGCTCTGGGAGATTGTTGTCGTTATGGATGTCGCCTGCTCGCTACCACACGCGCTGGGCTTCGCCGGACCAGGCGGTCGTCCGAAACAGGCTACTATAGAGCACGGGCCACGCCATGCTTCTTCGTGATCACATGAGCCACCTCTGCCTCCGCCTCGAGCCTACATCGAGATCGCCCACAAAGAAGCAGCCTCATTGGACATGCTAGCAACAGCCGCAGCAGCTTCAGATCCACCAGCACATCCACCACCACCGCGAGAGTGAGGTGGTCACACCCTTTCTCTGGCTTTCTATCCAAAGGAGGTGTTTATACTTGTGGGTCGGGAGGAAAAGGAGTTAGGAGTGTCTTCTACCAGGTTTTGTACTGCTTTCACTTTATCAACTCGCTCTACTCATTTCAGATGTGATTCATGTATTAGCCAATAGTAGGCAGTGATACTTTTGTTATGATTAGCTATATTTAGCATGTATTAGCCTTTTTGGTTATATCAAAAGCTTTATAGCATTATTTACAGTTTACTACACTTGTGCAAGTCATTTTTTGTTCCTACATTTCAGGTTTCTACTCACCAGCTGAGAAATCAAGCCCTAGATACTCTTACCGATAGAACAATTCCATGCATGATTTAGTTTTTTGGTCAATTGGAAGTTCCAAAGATATTCAACTCAACATTCCCTTTAGCTAATTCACACACTGCACACCAGATTTTACCAATAGGTTGAGAAGCTATATACCTCTTTTCACTTTGCAAAGCCGGCCTTAGATCTGTTGATGAACCATAATAGGTTTGTGTTACCTATGTATGAAGGCCAATGTAGTCTTCCAAACGAAAAAGAAAAGAAAAAGCAAAAAGAAAAAGAAAAGAAGAAAAAGAAAAATAAAAGCCGTGACGCTTTGCCTTGAAACCCGAACACGGTCCGAGGGGTATATGGCGAAAGCCTTTAAAGCCTGATGCCCTAAACCTTAATTGGTTGGGAGTCATCGACTTAGTGTTCGCTACACGGGTGGATGGGTAGAGTTTAGCTGGCCAGAAAGCACTAAGTCATTCAAGTCCTGGGTGAAGCCTCGTAGCTCAGGGTAAGTCGATCCTTTCGCTTGATGCCCTAAACCTTAATTGGTTGGGAGTCATCGGTGGACCTCAACACGGACTTTGGGTGAAGTCGAAGCTTGCAAGATTGCACCCTAGATTAAATTAAGGAATAAATAAGAGTGTAGCTGGTCCTATTTCTAGTCGGGTCAACATTTTAAGGCCACGGCAAGAGCAGTCAGAGGGAATAGCTTTGCAATTTATTGGCTCAAGCCGGTTACCTTAGGAACAATTAGATTTTGGTGGAAGTTCGTGCTGACTTCCTTGGAACCGATGTCACTCAAAACTTGTTCTTATATGGTCTTTGTTCTTCATGTCTATTGCTCGTGGTGTAAATGGTTCATATTAAAGGTAAAGTCTATCTGTACATATACTTTTTGAACAATATACACTTTTTATAAAAGCACAGCATGCATACCTTTATTGTTTTTAGCATTGCTAAGGGACTAGCAACGTGTTTCCTATTGTAGTGTGATTATGCCCAAAGTGTTATTCGGTTCTATTCAAGATAGGTTTTGAGTGCTTTTTGCGCACTAATCATATGAATTGAGCCAATTGTCATGTGCATGTCCACTTAGTGTTACCGATTTGGTTTCCCTCGGATTGTTTTGGGGTAGTTTTGCGGTGTCTTGGAAACTTCGCCGCAGTTTACCAGACACGCCGAACGTGAGAATCCTCGTGGTTTCACCAACGAGGCGATGAAACGTCGTTGAATCAAGAATTGAAGGCAAAATGAGGTGTAGAAGCAACAGGTGAGGCAACACTAGAGGAATGGTGGAATGTAGTAATTTCATGCATCAGGAAAATTTCATGATCGCTAAAATCTTGCAACAGCATAAAATTCGTTATCCTAGTTTAAATTTCGCTACGAATAGCTCCAGCATCCATAAAATTAGTTAATGTGAATTTCATATGCTAGCGAAAAATTACTCCGCGGCATAGCTTGTGGCCTGAATTTCGCTATGCCTTGTTTTTCGCTATGCTAGCGAAATTTCCTCGCATAAATAAAATGGTCGCCTGTTTTTGATGTTTTTTGATTCCAAACGACTAATGCTTTGATTAATTACCATTTTATCCCTATCAGAATCTCATATTTTTAGGCATTTTTTCCATTTCACACATCAGTTGGCTATAAGCCCCTACAAAACTTTGCAACCCTAATCTCACTTTTATGCTTCCCTGCCAGCCTTTGTCTTGTGTTTTATTTGCTCTCTTTCTCTCCTCTTTCATTTTCGGCCGCCAAACACACCTCCCTCAAGATGACAACTCAAGGATGCTCTCGCTGTTTCTCAAAGCCTTGAAGAGGAGGGTTGCTAGCTTGGTTGTTGGTGGTTTGGCAGTGTCCTCATGCTTTTAATGATAGAGGTACTGCATTTATGGTTCAAAACTTTCCAAACCAGTTTAATGCCATTTAATGTCTTTCCTTTGGTCAACATCACATGAGTTTTTTGTGGTCTGCCTTCTTAATGGTAGATGCACTGATATCCTTTAGATGTCATTTACGAGCCATTGAAATGAGGTTAAATGCTAGGGTTTCAAACTGAATGGGACATTGAATGCTTAGTATTTGATTGGACTCAAATAAGAGTGGTTCTAGGGTTAGGTTTCATAGATAAACAAAGATCCGGTTTTGGCTTTGACTATATGTCATTTGCCCTAATACGAGGAAATAACCCAAGGACACCTTAATAACCCCTTTTTATCAAGCTAGTGACCCAAGCCTTCTAGGTTACCATTTCACACTTTCATTTAAACCATTTCAGCTATCCAGTGAACAATCAACCTCCCCTGTTGTTAACCAAATCCAAAAATCCAAACAAAAGTCTCACCATTTTCAAACATGATACGAATCATTCGTGGGATGAAAACCCATCCCCGTGTTCGACCCTAGACCGCTATATTGCAGTAGCTTGACTACGGCAGTAGGAGGAATATAAGAAACAAATTTTGTTGATTCCGGATCACCCTACCGTGGCACCAATCACTAAGCGTAAAGCTTAGCACGGGTGTTCAATCCGTGTAGGTACAGAAGCCGAAGACAAGGATAGAGGACAGGACATCCTACATCAGCAGAGAGGCTAGCTCAGAGATAGGTGCTCACCGCACGCTCGTATCTCCGATGCTTCGTATTAGAAAGAAAAATGCACATGTATATAAATGGGACTCGCATATGTGTATAGATTTTTGATGGACACCACTCTAAGGGTAGTTCTCTTTGTAAATGAAAATGATTTTTGTTATTACGTAAATTGCTCAGATAACCACAGTACAAGTTCGGGCCGAGAAAGAACAGTCAATGAGTCTCAAGATATAGTCTCGCGCCTCGATTTCTGTCGATCCGCCATTCTGCCTGGACGGAATGGGGCATGACATTTCCTGTTATGTTTTGAGATCCCGTGATTGAGTTTTGGCCATAACTTGGACATCGCTCATCTGAATTGAGTGATTCTAATTTCTTTCTAACCTAGACTTATAGGATAACATGTAAGACCCGAGAAATTCCAATTTATGGAAAAAGGGTAAAATCGTAATTTCAATAAAAATCCAAAATTTATTCTCTAGATCTCGAATGGCGAAACGGATTTTACCGTTGGAATCGTCTCGTGAAATCTAGCTAACACGTCAAATTTCGTCAAATTTCGAGACAATCGGGATTGACACGTTTTTCGAGACATCGCGTTTCGGGTGCCATAAAACGAGATTTGATGTGACAAAAGTCACATTTAACATGTACTCATGTGCCATAAGTTGCATGAGTAGAGAAATGATAGAAATTGAAGGCCGAGATAGTGCCAAATGTCGAAAATCCAAGATTTTGGGGACATGGATGAATAATTAATGATAATAATGCCAAAATAGTGAACAGTGTCATCTCTTACAAATTGAAAAGGGGAGAAAAAACGTGAAAGGGGAGGAGAAATCTTACAGTGAGCTGGGGTTACATTTTTAGAGAGAGAGAGTGTCGCTTCTCTCTAAAATACCGGGCGATCCGACCGTGGGAATTCTTCGGAGCAAGAAGGAAAGCTGCTCTACGCATCGAGACCTACACGTAGGCTCCGGTTTTGGGAGTTTTCGACAAACTCCGTGAGGTAAGGGATTTATCCTGCTTGGGTTTTACACTTTGTTTAAGTGCTATATAATGTTTCGGTTGGTATGAGGCCTTGAATGGCCGTTTGATCGGTCCCAAAACTTGGGACCGAATTATTGGAATTTTGGAGCTATGAAGTGCTCTAAGAATGTTTTTAGGGGCTGCCTGGGGTTGTTAATTATGAAATTTGTGAAACAAATCTTGTGTTGGTTTGTATGAGGCCGGAAATGGCCGTGAAATTCGGGTTCACAAAGTGAACCGATAATTGGATAAGTGGCCTTGAACAGTGACCCGAGGGTTCACTGCTATGTGTATATAGTTCGGCGGAATTAATTTTTGTGAAAATGTGTTTGGTTGAGTAATCTGTTGAATTGCTCGGTGTTTGATAATTAGCCCAAGTGAGCTAATTTTTGGTGTAATGAATTGTGAAATTACATGACATGTTTGTGTGATTTAAATTATGTGAATATATGCATTATTATATATTTACATGTGTTATATAATTGTATCGGAATTGGCATCATGCATTCCATATGCAATGGCGCACCTTAGAACAGTAGGAGTGAGTGCATGAGGTGATTCTTGAGAGAATGGGTTCGGAGGGTTGGCTAAAAATAATAATTATCGGAGGGTAGTCCATATAAAATATCAATCGTCGGAGTCGGCCCAATTGATATACATCGGAGGGTTGTCCACTAAAAAGATCATCAGAGTCGGTCCAATATTTATATCGGAGGGTTGTCCATAATTAAAAACAAATATCTTGTTGAAAATAAGTTTTCTCATACGTGGCTTAGGCAAGTGTGAGGGAGTCGGTGAGGACTCGGGGTATGAGTTGATCAATTAGACATTCAGATAGGATCATGCATTTGCTTGAATGTGTTTACTTTGAGCATTGTATATGCACTTAGGGGTGGAGAGTAGCCCACTTTAGGGTGATTCCACTATCAAAGCATTAGTCACCTCACAAGGGTTATTATTTTCTGTGTAATGTGAGCGTACGAGGAGGCTTCTCGTCCTAGAGACCGTTTTAGAAAAAAGTCGGGTTGTGGCTTTGGTGTTATATTGTATACATGTATTAGAATTTTAGAATTTTAATATATGTTGTATAAGAGTAAATTATTAACTCTTGAAACCATGAGACATATATTTGGTTTGATGTGGCCAGATGAGTATTGGGTTTATGGGCCCAAGAGGCCGTTTTACTCATGTGATTGATGTCGACGACATGATCTGTAGAGCTCCTCGTACAAAGGAGACTCTGCCCGATTTTCGTGAGTAGGGTCGGGTTAGCCGACATTCACGAGTATTCCGCGGGTTGACGGGTAGTCAACGGACCCCCAGGATTTGGGGCGTCACATAACATATTTCCTTGAAATAGGTCTATCCAAATTCTGACCCCTTTGGACTCAGAAATGCATTCAAAGGGGAGCTATGTTCGCACAGCCGTCTCTGCTTGAAAACTGAGTAGTCTCGGTTGTTTAGGACATATCTTGAGTTTCGGTGATTCAATTTGGGTGATTCCAGTTGGAGAAGAACCCTAAGAACCATATCTTCAAATGAGAATAAAGAACCAGTGTCAAATTATGGATTAAGATCCCTGAAATCGGGTATCACAGACTGTTTCCAATGTAAGCAGAGTATACTAACCAATTTTGAATGAAAAGGTCATAACGTCTTCGTCCGAACTCCGTTTAGAGTGTTCTTGGACTCTACAGAAAGCGCATTGAGTCAAGAACATATCCATATTCCTGTGGAGAATAATTGGTATCCAAAACATTGCTGAAAGTTGGTGTTTGTACCAAGTGTGTAGGTGGGACATAGGGGTCATTTCCTATTTTGTTTGCCTCCAATTTCGGACGACCACATCTTTCGCGTCTGAACTCCGTTTTGAGTGCTCTTAGACTCTATGGAAAGCCCATTGAGTCAAGATTCTTTCCATGTGCCTATGGAAGGCAGTGGGTGTCCATAACCTTGCTTAAAATCTATGTTTGTCACGGGCGTGCGTGCTATTTGTCATGGTCGATGAATAGCCTAGTTTTGATACGACTATCACATGGCATGTCAGAGTTATTGTATTGGGTATGAATTTTCATGAGTTAGCCTAAGGAAGGCTATATGACATTACTTGTTTAGTCATGTATTGATGAATGCTAATATGCATGATACTATAATATCTATAAAGATTGGCATGAAATGTATGAAACTTATATGCTTGTGATATATGTTGCATGATACTTGACATGACATATGATTGATTAGAATGTTCCATGTAGTGTGCATCATACATGTAACATGAGAATTTGCAGTGACATTAGCAGTGCATATGCACAGGGACATTAACATATTGGGTGTGTGTGCATGGCTCACGGTTTAAAACATAAAAATAAATATAAATAATGTGTTGGGTAGAGCAAGAGTGGGACTGGGCACCCCCGTGTGAAAACCTCCCGAAATACGGGTAAGACCCGCGGCAGGATTCGAAAAGTTCGTGAACATGGGTGTAAGAGACCCGCGGTGTGATCCGAAAAGTTCTGTGGCCCAAAGAAGACATACAGTCATGTTTATCACATAGACTTCGGGTTGTGTGATAGGAGTCGGGATTGACTTGGGATTTGTTGCCCATTAGCACTTGCATTGGGTAATGGAGCCGATGAGGGCTCGATACATGGGTCATTGGTAATACCAGTGATGGTTGTCACATTTGGCATATGCATATGTGAGACGAGTCGGTGAGTAACTCGGGATATATTACTCAATGACATATTGAATGATGGAGCCGGACGAGGGCTCGGTACATAGGGCATGGTGAGTCGAGCCTCATTCATGGCATGTAGACATTCAGGTAGACATGTGTATGTTGCACTTGGATGTGTGTTTAATTGTGAGACCATTGCATGTGCACTTAGTTGGGAAGTAGCCCTTATAGGAGATTAATACCATTGGGCTTTGTTCACCTGGCCGTGGGACCACATTTCAAAAAGTGTACGCTTACTGATCACGCTTAGACGCTCTTGATCGAGAAGAAAGTTCCTGGACAGGGCTTTGATATATATTTTAAATATATATGGGTTGTATTTATTTAGCAAGAGTGATGTAATTTAAACACTTATGGACTATGGTTTTATAGTCATGTGCTTATATGTTTGAGTATGGATAAATGGGCCCTACGTGGCCATTTTTACTTGTATGTGGACCCGATGTGGTCGTTGTATAATATTAGGTCATGTTGCCATGTAATTGTACAAGTTGTATTTTGGGTAGAGCTCCACGTACAAAGGAGACTCTACCCGATTTTTGTTATATCATGGGTCCTAGAAAAGGGGACACGATGGTGTAGTGTCAGGTTACTCGACATCCACGAGTATTCCGTGAGTTGATAGGTTGTCAAGGACCCACGGGATAGGGTGTCACAACTTGGTATCAAAGCTTAGGTATACGAATACCTAGGGAGCTCAGGTTTAGGTGTCCATAAGTTTGGTTTTTATACCAGCTTCACAACATAGTTTGATAGCTTAGATAAACGAATACCTAAGACTTAATGGGGCACGGGTTTAGAACATGCATTGTTGTATGTTTTGTGTTTTGTGCTTAACATGTTGTGTGATATGTGTGGTGATTTGTGTGAATAATATACATGGTGGAATGTATATGGAACACTAGGGTTAGAAAATATAACCTTAGGGGTTTGGAAAACAAAACGAACATGATAGTTCGGGAACTGGTGAGTAATAGTGTTTGGCATTATGCACCACTAAGGAAAAAGGGATGAACGGTGTAGTTCATGATGTTAAAGTCTATTAGTGGTTGGCATGTGCACTACTAGTTAAGCGATATAAAAGTGCGACTTCTATTGCTGCTCGGCATGTGTAGATGGCTGGTAAGAAGATAGCCGAGTGGTGGGCGAAGTAATAACCCCCGAGCCATTGGCTCTGGAACTAGAACCTCCATAGAAATTTCATTGTTCTTCCTGATGCTACCCTGTAAGCGGGTGTGGTTGCGCCACCAAATGCGCCTGTTGGTGCAGTGGGAACCAAGGGGGTGGTGGCGGTCATTGTTCGTGATTAGAAAAGATCTTGACGGTAGTGCTAAGAAGGAAGAATCAATCTTCTTCTAGCTCTAAGAAGAAGCATTAGACTTCTATTTTATACGGATTTCAGGGATGGAGCCGCCGCTATTAGAGCCAAGGCCGAGTCGGGGCTTCTAGCCAAACGAGGAAAATGACATGCTACCACTGCCATTAGCTTGGACTTATGAAGCGGGATTGCCCTCAAAGGCGGGATTCCGAGTTATATGGGCACCGTAGCCCAGGTCGTCGATGGGTTTAGCAGATCACGGTTGTTCCTCCTTACCCGGCCTGGGCGAGGGGCAGATGCGGTCCCAGGTGGCACCTGGCCTTCTGCTAGCAAATGGGTCCCATGGGCTGGGCACTGGGTGGTCGAGCAGATTTTCAGCGGTGCCCGGGGACCCGTGGGGCGTGTCTCTGGCCCGTGGTACCCGCCGGGCGGAGCTTGATAATCGGTATGATGTCTGAGTGCGTTTTAAACTCTCCTGAGAGTGTTATTTAGAGATTTGGATGCATCATATTCTGTTTATTCTTGCATAATGTGAGAAAAGTTTACAGACTTAGAGGTTGAAACCTTGGAAAGCTGGGCTGTATGTAGTGCTCCTAGGGTTAGGGTGAGTGGTGATCAAATAATAGAGATTGTAAGTCGAAGTCTTGGGGTTCCCATTCCTATGGGCTTGGTCAAATGGACATATCGGAGTTCGATGTCATCCTTAGGATGGATTGGTTGACAGCATATTGGGTCGTCATTGATTGTGATCGTAGGAGGGTTACTACCACGGGGGCCGGTGATTGTGTTATTTCGGGAATAAGCATGATGCACCCAGTACGTAATGCGATTCTGAATGCACGAGCAACCGGTTGATGGGTTGTTGCGGGGCCTCTGGAGGATGAGGTGAGATGGGATACGAGTCTACGGTGGTTTGTGGTGCGGTGTTTCCGGATGAGCTACGGGATTACCTGCATATGGATCTGTTCCATTGTTGATTACACCCACAGTAAATGCTTTATCTCTATGACTCCACATAGGATGGCGCCGGTTGAGTTGTAGGAACTCAAGGTCCAGATACAGAATTTGTTGGACAAGGTTTTCATTAGACCGAACACTTCACCTTGGGACGACCCGGTTCGTTTGAGAAAAAAAAGGATAAGACCCTTCGCCTGTATATCGAATATCGACAGTTAAATATGGTTACGATAAAGAATCGGTATCCATTACCAATGATTGATGATTTGTTTGATGAGCTGAGAGAGGAGATCCTTAAGGAGTTCCATTGCTCTCATTTTGCAATGCATCTGGAGTAGTGCAGACATCACAATCCTAAGTCGCCAATATTCTTTGGAGCGAGATGAAGAGACACGTTAGAGTTTTGATACGAAACGTGTCTCACGTGTCAACAGATAAAACTGAGCATCGGAGAATTTGGTAGAGTTACTCTACAGCCATCGGAGGTGCGAGTGGAAGATGGAGCATATCATGATGGATTTTGTGACTCACTTACCATGGACATGTGAAGGCATGAGAGCGGTGTGGTGATAATTAGGACGACACTAAGTCAGCACATTTTCTGGTTGTGCGGATGACCTTCACACTGAAGGAATTTTACAGGTTGTACATACGAGAGATCGTTCGGTTACATGGAGTACTAGTGTCTATTGTATAGGACTAGGATCTTGGGTTTACGACTCACTTTTAGAAGAGTTTCAAGAGAGTCATGGGGACACAGTTGATGATGAGCACTGCTTTTCATTCATAGACAGATGGTCAGTCGGAGAGGACCATACAGGTTTTAGAGGATATGCTGTGAGCATGCGTCTTGGATCTTAAGGGTAGCAGGGAAGAGCATTTTCCCTTAGTTGAGTTCGCCTATAGCGGTTGTCGAGGCGGTACCTCCTATGAGCCTTATATGGAGGCCATGTCGATCTCGGGTTTGTGGACGGAGGTGGGAGAAACTCCACCACTGGTCGAGAGTTGATTAGAGTCACCTCGAGGTGGATTTGATACAGACGTCTTCTCTCGACGATGAAAGTTACGCTAACAGACGGCGACGGCCTCTAGAGTTTGAGGCGGGTGATCATGTCTTCTTGAAGGTGATGCCTAAGAGAGAAGTGGTCGGGTTTGGAAAATAGGGAAAGCTATCACCGAGATATATTGGGTCCTTCAAGGTACTCAAGATGGTGGGTATAGTTGCTTACTGTTGTGCCTGCATCGATTTATCGGAGTGTTCTGCGTGTTCATATTCTCATGCTCGGAAATACACTCTGGGCCCAGGCTCATGTGTGGATTAGGCGAGCTTGTTGTTGATATCGTGGGACTGGCTGGGGAGGAACCAGTGCGTATCATGGATAGTCAAGACCAGGTTTTGTGACACAAGACTGTAAGGCTAGTGAAGGTCTTTATGCGCGGCACGGAGTGGGAGGAAACATAAGAGCGTGAGGACACAATGTGTACCGCCTATCCCTTCTTATTTGAGGATGAAGGTACGTTCTTCAGTCATTTAGTAGCATTCAATGACTGTTGCATATGCAAGTGATTGCATATGGTTGCGTGTAGGAATTTCGAGACGAAATTCTTTTAAGGAAGGGAGAATGTAAGACTCGAGAAAAACCTATAAATTTGAAATTTTGCTAAGAAGGGCAAAATGGTAATTTTTTAAGACTTCTTTCTAGATATCGGATAACAAAATGGACTTCACCAATCGTCTCGCGAAATCTAGTAACCTAGGAAAATTTCGTTGAATTCCGAGTGTCACACCCCGTTTCCCGGTCTGACCCGATTGGCAGATCCAAACCAATTTCGGGGCGCGAGACCATCTACTAGGACTCTTTACCTATTTTTTTTTTCAAAGCCGAACTTGTACCTGTGGGTATGGCCCATATCATATAATAGAATCAAAATCTCATATACATATACAAAAGAACCACCACCGGAGTGGTGTCCATCAAAATCTACACACATATACTGCGTCCCATTTACAAATACAAAACTGTACTTTTACAATTATAATTCAGAGCGCAAAACCTACATGTAGTGAACCCCTACTGATGTCTTTGTGGTGGATCATGATGTTTTCGTGTCTTCTCTGTACCTACAGTTAAACCCATGCTCTAGCTTTACCGCTTGGTGGGAAACATATCTTCCTCTGAAACACATGCATTTACTATCTTGAGTCACAATAACATAAAACGATGCTGGATGTTGGAATCTTCAAATTCAAATGACCGGATAATACATATCTTGTTATCATATAACAATTTTGCATACATACTTATCCTTATAACAAACTTATGCTTGTTCATATCTCTGTGTATCTTGGGGCCCGAACTTTTACTATACTTATAACAAGCTTATACTTACCTTGGGTCTTCGTATAGTGACTTTATTCTTATTTGGATCTTATACTCACTGTGACTTATTCTTTTGGATCTTATACTTATAGCGTGGTCTTCTACTTATAGCTCAGTAGGACACATACACATATGCTTGTATCGAGACGTATGCCATTCGAGACTCTAAGGACATATATATCGGACTTATGCTTATACTTAATATACTGTATTATTCGGATCTCCCCCAGGGCATATACTTGAGCACGTCGGACGTACTTATCCACATGCCATTACTTATGTCTCTTTTAAATCTCTCGTAGGAGTTCCTGAGAACTTATGCTTATATAGAGGTACTTGCCGTGCGACCAAAGCTTAGCATGCTTATACTACGGGTTTAAAGCACCGTTTGGAGGGTACGAGTAGGTACTATAAATAAGAGATATAGCGGGCAGTATCGCGGTGTGAACTTGTTCTTATGCGGAGTGCTCTTAAGTACTACAAAATTATCTTGGTACCATTGGCATATACTTGTATCTGACATATCACGGTCTTCAAATATACTTGTAATGTAACTTGTTCTTGTATTTCGGATCTTATCTTGTGCTGTGACATATACTTGTCTTACAGGATCTTATTCTTGTGCGAAAGGTGCCGTAGATGCGATAAGTCAGGAGCAGTCAAAATCATATCACCTGTAAGGTCATGTCAGGACTTATGTAGATACGGACGTTGGTCCGTGGTAGGTGCGAGATCACTCGAATACATATGCCCGGGTTTATACGGATTAGAACATAATCCCAAGACAAACGGTTGTCGGTTATTATCAGAATCATCTTTAGACTTATACAATTTCTTATGCTTATAACAAGCTTATGCATCAGGATCTCATTGAGGTTTGAGCTTGTTCTTATACAAAAATTACTTTCGTGGGTACTACATAGATTCATTACTCTGGAAGTGGTGAGTATCTTGGACTTATAATTATATTACATGACTGTGTGATATTTTAGCGATGCGGGTAAGTGAGTCTTCTGATTTTACTTATGCAAAGTGAGTGGTCACTCTGGGGGGGAACAAATGCGGGGGGGTGCAGTGGTATTCATGGACATACTTATTCTTGTACAAAAGTGCCGAAGTAGGTGCTCTTGGACTCTCTTATTCTGGAACTTGCTCTTATTTTACCAATACGGAAGTACTTGTGAGGTGCCTCTACAGGAGACTTATACTTATATTAGGATGCGGAAGTACGTAGGTACTCTGGTGTCGAATCTGAGAAGGTACGTAGGTGCTTCTGAGAAGTGTCGGATACGGGAGTACGTGGTACTTGGGGACTGTGACCTCTGGAGATACTTTGCATCTTGTACTTATACTCTGAAACATATCCCCTTGTCTTCTGGATCTTATTACGAGCCCATTACAGACTTCTTGTACTTCGGATCTTGTCTTGTATTTCGAGCATATACTTGTCTTACGGATCTTATATATTTCTGGAATGCGGGAGTACACATGGGTACTAGAGATATTACTTGTGCAAAAAGTACACATTAGGTACTACGGAGCGAGTGGTACCATGGGGTACATTCGAATCTTTACCATATTCATTCTTTACTCTTATTCTTTGTTAGTCTTATCCTTCTATTTGACTACAGAGACCAATCATAAGAAATGAGTAGGGCGTAGCCTGATAAGTACCCCGAATGTACAATACGGTGCCGAGGTGTCGTAACATAAGCGGGATTGAGATGCGAGCAGTGTCAGTAGCACTAATGGGACAAGAGTGTCAGTAACATTAACAAGGCAAGAGTCAACAAGTAGCACTACGAGATAGGAGTGCGTGGCACTATGAGAGATACCAGTACTAGCCAGGAGTGACGGCAGCACTGTCAAAAGAGTATAGTACTGATCAGGAGTGTCATTAGCACTAATCAGTCAAGTACTAATCGAGAGCGAATGTGGTATCGATCAAAAGAACGTCCCACTCATTCATTCATTCGGTCTAAGGCCGGTCATATGATCGCCATATCTTTCAAAACTCATAATCTATCTTAATCACATTCTGTGTTCATGAAATATTGCTTTTCATGTTCATGATCATGTTTCAGTTCGTTTTCATATTACATATCATATTCATGTTTCATGAACACAGTTATACATATTGCATTTCCTTACACATGGCATTTCATATGCTTATGCAGTATAGTGCTATGTATTCCCACATCATTCATGTATTCTTGTTCACTCTGTGAATGTATTTTGCGAAAATTGGAATCATTCAATTGGATCATCCAAACTAAAGTTGTGGCATTTCATGCCAAACTGAATTATTCTGAATCTTCACTAGGAGACAGTTTGTAATATTTCATTTTCTAGTGTCTTGATTCCATATTTGACACTAGCCACATGTACTCCCTTTTAAATCTAAGGTTCTATGGGTTCTCCTCATTTGGAATCACCCAAATTGGAGAATAGGAACTCAAGTTATATCTATCTGGCCAAGGCTTGCTCTATCTAAAGCGAACAAGAAATTGAAGCTGAACATAGCCCCACTTTGAGTGAATTTTTTGGGCAACTTATAGGATCGAATTTGAAAGGATTAACCTATTTACGGATGTTTGTTGATTCTCCTTGAAGTCTATTTTACCTACAAACTTGAATCACTCAAATCAAATAAGAAATGAGTAATTTATGGCCAAAATACGAACACTGGTCAAAATGAAGACAGACACTACAATCTGGGGTACAACTCTGTGGCAATGCCAGAGTGCAGTTCATTCTGAAGAGAGTGTCTCAGTGCGGAGTTCATTTGTGCCCGGTACAGGTCTCCGAAATTTTTCCATAAATGGTGAATTTCACCATTTTTCATGCACTTTCTTCCATAAATCACTTCTATTACATCCTTCATCAAAAACTAACATGAAATCCTTCCAAACAACTCTACAAATACTTTTAATTAGACAAAGAATCCAAGGATTCATACCAAAGTTCACTAAACTTTACAAACCTTGGAATTTTGAAGGATTCCATATTTAATTATGATCAACTAGAGTTTTCAGCAGAATTTCCCTTAAATCTAGGATTAGGATGTATTCTAATGAAACTACCTAGAAAAGAGGAACCAAATTAATCTCGAAAACCACAGCAATCCATACTTGATGAGTTTGTACAATAATCGCTCAAAATCCATATAATTCCATACAAAAACTCTTAGTTTCCATACCTTTTGGCTCCTCCCTCTTCTTCCTCTTTTGCCTTCACCGGTTGAGCCCTCAAATGTGAGACCAAAAATGAGACATTTTTGGTCTCATCTTCTTTTATACTAAATTTCTCCTTTATTGCAAAAAGGTCCTCCAACTCTTGACCATTTGCATTTCAATTTCCCATTATTTTATTTTGGCCTCTCATCTTATCAAGTTATGACTTTAGGCCCCTTTCTGAAATGACGATTTTGTCATGGTATTGTACAATTTACGGGTTTTCTCAATTTCATTTTCACATGAATTTACGAAAAATTCAATTTATGCCTACAAAATACCCTAAACATGTCGAAAACGACTATGGTATATTTTGGGGTGTTACACCGAGATAGTCGGATTTTTATGAATTTCGAGACGACGGGTGGCCAGTCAGAACCAGCGAGATTTTGAAAATATCAAATATTTATGAATGTCCATTTAGATAGATGGAACTAAAGCAGGGATGAAATAAGAATTGTTTCGGGGTAAAAGCAGAGACCGGAAAGCGTGACATGTGGAGGCCGATGTATTGCAATGTCTCATTATAAATATCAAAGAAGTATGTCACAATTTGGTCTAACTGAGCGTTGAGAGAGAGAGAGAGAGGAGGAGAAAAAGCAAACTGTCTTTAGCAATTTCACTGGGGTTTAGGTCGGAACTACGACATGCAGGGTTAAAGGCTGTTTCTACGCGACGAAAACTGTGGCCAGATGCCGAAATCACAATATTTAGCCAGGTCTAAGGTTCGAGGTTTTCATGAAACCGAGAGAGAGGCGTGTCCTGAAATCCATGGGGTGAGTGGGGTTTTATCCTACTCAGTTTAATTTCCTAGGCATAATATTGATGATGTGTGTGTCAAAGTACGGAAGAATGTCTAAGTCAGTTTTTCTCTAGACCCCATTAACGTGTTTAGCCATAACTTGGTCATCCCTCATCAGGTGTGTTGATTCTAAATTTTAGATAAACTATGCTTATAGGAAAACATATCTTCTTAATAGATATCAAATTCAAACCTTTGGACTGAAATGGTGGGTATGTTGAGCGATTTCTGTTCTATTTTGAGACCAGTGGCGAGTTTGGCCATAGCAGCCATCACTCATCTGAATTAAGTGATTCCAATTGTTGTCTAAACTAGACTTATAGGATAACATATTTACTTGAAATAGGTCTATCCAAATTCCGACCCCTTTGGACTCAGAAATGCATTCAGAGTATATTGACAGTTTACGGTTACGTTTGAAAGCAGAGTAGTCCGTTGTTTAGGACATATCTTGAGTTTCGATGATATGATTTGGGTGATTCCAATTTGAAAGAACCTAGGCAGTATCTTCAAAATGAGCACAGACCGGTATCAAATTATGGATTAAGACCATTGAAATACGATATCACAGACTATTTCAGAGTGTAAGCAGTCGCCCAGCCAATTTTGAAATGAAAAACCATCAGATCTTCGTCAAACTCAGTTTGGTGTTCTTAGACTCCATGGAACGCATTGAGTCAAGAACCTATCCTGCTCTTGTGGAGAATGGTGGTATCCACAACCTTGATAAAAGAAGTTGGTGTTTGTACCAAAGTGTGTAGAGTGCAAGGACCTGAGGTCATTTCTTTGTTTTGTTTTGCCTCAATTGGACGACCATATCTTTCGCGTCCGAACTCTGTTTGGGGTGTTCTTAGACTCTATGGAAAGCCCATTGAGTCAAGATTCTTTCCATGTGCCTGTGGAAGGAAGTGGGTGTCAACAACCTTGCTTAAAATCTATGTTTTGCACCAAGTGTGCAGGTTATTTGGTTGTGACGATGTGAATAGTCGGGTTTTGACATGACCATTGCATGGCATGTTGTAGGCTATTGTATTGGGTATGAATTTCCATGAGTTAGCCCTAAAGGAAGGCTATGACATTACTTGTTTAGTCATATATTGATGAATGTAATATGCAGCGAGTACTATAATATCTATAAAGATTGACGTAAGAAATGTATGGAACTTATAATAACTATAGATATATTGCATGGTATGTGAAGTATGATTGATTAAGAATGTTCATGTAGTGCATCATACATACTTGTAATTTGCAATGACATTACTTGATGCGTAACTACTGGGGACATCAACATATTGGGTGTGTGTGCATGGATATGGTCATTCGTCATCGGTGTGATGAATGGGTAGTGAGCTCGTGCTGGAGTGACGATATGATAGATGTCTCATGATTTAAAATATAAAAATAAATATAAATAATGTGTGTTGGGCAGAGCAAGTAGGGGATCGTTAACCCTCTCAGGTGAAAAGCTTAGAACATGGGTGTAAGAGACCCACGGTGTGATCCGAAAAGTTCTGTGGCCCAAAGAAGACACACAGTCATGTTTATCACATAGACTTCGAGTTGTGTGGATAAGAATTCGGGACCGAAGCAGGATTTGTTGCCCGGTGGCACTTGCATTGGGTAATGGAGCGGTGAGGGCTCGATACATGGAATCGTGGTAATACCAGCCCGACGAGGATTGTCACATTGGCATATGCATATGTGAGATGAGTCGGTGGTGACGGGAATATGTTACTGATGACGCATATTAAGTGATGGGCCGGCGAGGGCGGTACATGGGAGCACATGGTGGTGAGAGTCTCATTCATGGCATGTAGACATTCGGGTGAACATGTGTATGTTGCACTTGGATGTGTGTTTGATTGTGCGACCATTGCATGTGCACTTAGAGTGGGGCGTAACCCTTGTGAAGATTATCACTCTTGGGCTTTGCTCACCATCGCTGTTAGTCTGGGACCGGTTCCACGGTGGAGCGAGCCGCTCATAGAAGCCCAGGGATTGAGAAAGAACAGGGATTATGGCTTTGATATATATTTTGTAAATATTTATGGAGTTGTATTTATTTGTCGAAGTGATGTAATTTAAAATCTTATGGACTATGGTTTTTATAGTCATGTGCTTATATGTTTGAGTATGGATAAATGGAGCCTACATAGCCATTTTGCACGTATGTGGACTCGGTGTAGTCGTTGTATAATATTGGGCCATGTTGCCATGTAATTGTACAGGTTGTATTTTTGGTATAGCTCCCCGTACAAAGGAGACTCTGCCATATTTTCGTCAAATCATGGGTCCCATAAAAAGGGACATGATGGTGTGGTGTCGGTCCTCGACGGTGATGAACCTCCCGGGATAGGGGGTTTCATAAAGGCTGGCTCACCCCAGGGATCTCACGGCTGATGTTTAAAACCAGAGCCACAAAAGAGTCAAAAACCATGTCGCTAATAGGATTTAATCTCAAGTGCAATGAAATATGTTTCTCTGACTCATGCTTCACTGTCAACAGTTCATGGACATGAAAATCTGGACCCTCAGATTCTTCATTTGGAAATAACCTCCAATCTCAAATGCGCCGACATGCTGTCACCAAAACACCATTGTAGCAATAGTAATCCTGCGGGAATGTTGCTATGGATAGGCTGCTGACATGGAAGTCATCGGTGTAGTATCGATAAATGCGCGCTTTTTACGGTAAACCTCACGGTTTAATGACTTGAGTCTTTTCAGCGGCCTCCCAGTAGTTTCCATTTTCGAGTTGAAATCGTCTCAAATGGCCCGATAGCTCTTTAGGAAATAATTTTGTGTTCTGGTCGAAAGCGAGTGATCAGCTTGCATTTGAGCCTCACCTATTTCATTAGCCTCTCGAGTGGACAAGAATGATGTTAGGTGGCATGAGCTCCTTGGGAACATACTTGTCTATGCAAAATGTGTAGTGAAAGATATGTGTGATGGACATTTGTATGTTGAGGCAACAAGATATTCATTGGAAGTAACTTCCTTGGGTTCGTGATGATGGTTTTTTGCCAACGTTCCTTCCTGACATACCAGGAAGTATAACACATGCATTTTCTTATCGGAAACGCAATATTTCAAAAATAGTTGTCTTTACAATCCCTCTGAAGACCACTCGGACTCGCCATCACCACTTATGGACCTACATCATTAAAACTCTCAATGCTCTTCAGAGGAGATATGTGCTTGAAGTCAAAGGAATCGAATTTGCAAATTGGTTGCGGATCCTCTCATTCATGGAATTGATGTATGTCTGGTAAACAACCATGCATGCACCTTTTTGCAAGGGGGGAAGCATAATATATGGGGATGTTATGGAGCTCAAGATGGTTAGACCAATACTCATCAAGGACAAGGAGAAGTTCTTGGGCACGCCCTAAAGCAAGGCGGGGATTAGAACCGACCCCTTGAAATGGTTTGAGTGGATGACATGTTGATAGTTTTCTCTCATTCCGAGTTGTAATGGGTTGCACACCATAAGTGGATTCGATTATGCAAATATCGGGGAGAACTATGAGGATCTCATCAGCCTGAAGATGTGATCTTCTTCCACGAATAGTCTCCGAGTGTAAAGTACTTGGAGCTTACAATGATATCAACCATAAACACTTAGCGGCTCGAGGCGTGGCGGATTTGTATATAACGGTCGATGCCACAGTAGGTGTCTGGAATCATAAAATTTATATCCTAAATCCTACTGCCATAGCAGAGCTACTACAGTATAGTGGCTCTAGGGTTGAACACAGGGATGGGTTTTCTTTGTACAAATGATTTACAATGAAATGCTTAAATTGGTGAATTTAATTTGGATTTTGGGGTTTTGATAAAAACAGGGGGTGGAGTTGATGTTGTGGAAATTGAAAATAAAACGAAATAAACTAAAATAAAGTGTAAAAAGAAATCCTTGAAGTGTTGGGCTGCTAGGATTGGGTTGATAGGGTTACAAAGAGGTCCTCAGGTTCATTTCCTCTCGCGTTAGGGAGGATGACTGTATAGTCAATTCCCAGACGGATCTTCATTAACTTTAAAAACTAAGAAACCCCAATAATTTCCTTTCGATAGAAAGCATTTATTTAGCATTTATAGTTCCCTCTGGGTGAAATATAACCCCTTAACTACCTCAGGTGGCTGTAATAGCAACTAATGGATATCAATGTATCTAAAGCTGAATACACTGAACCTTAAAGAGCTTGCTAAGTATTGGCCAGAAAGTACATCGAGAGCTTTACACCTAGAGTTGCAAATTTGAACAGTGTCAAGGCTTCTTTGCGTGAAGAAAACGAGACAAAATGCAAACCTTACTTCCCAAGCCTAGCAACCCTCTTCTTCAGAGATGCGAGACCTTAGCCAAACATCCATACGAGTTGCCCATCACTTAGGAGTGTGTTGGCAGCCAAGGAAAATGAGAGAAAGTGGAGGAGAATGAATTTGAAAGGTTCCGGAATTTATTTTATTAATGAGCAAAAGTTACTTTGAATTCACAGTGGCAAGGAGAAGCACCCTTTTACTTAATTCAAGCAAAGTTACAAAAATAACCAAAATCAAAAGTAGCTAATAGAGAATGAAATGGGAAAACCATAAGAGTTAAGGAGCAAAAGCAGGCAGCGGGAAGGAGCGGGGCGGGGATGGAAGGTGAGCGTTAGGCGGGATTAATGAGTGGCGGGCGGGGCAAATTCTGTAGTGCTTCATTTTCTTCACTTTTGCTCTTCTTTTCCTTTTAGTCTCTAATCGCAATCTTTGAGTTTGACTCGAGATTCTTAGTGCTTGGATCGACTCAACAATTTTGGCATAAATAAACACCATGCAAAATTTGCCCTGAATCACGATCGATGGGTCGCGGGGACCTTAATGTAAGGCTCCGGGTTAATTACGCTGAATTGGAGTGTACATAAAAGTGCTCAAAACACAGTAATAGCAGGAATCAAAATAGCCTTTTTGGCTGGCTAATAAACACGAATAAGCATCAGATTTGCTTACAAAAAGTACGTGGAAATCAATAACTTTGCAGGTGAATTTAAAGTATGAATTCTGGGAACATTAAATGAGATAATAAAATTAAGCATCACATCTAAAGTCAATTGTTTGCCTTAAATGTCTAAGCGATCTGCAACAAATCGAGGTTATATCTGACCAATATTTTGGCATATAGAAATACACACCATATTATTCCTTTTTTTTAGAACAAGTTTTATATTTTATTAGATTGGTTATGTAACAAGTTTGAAACTAAATTCAGGACAATAATATAATGTTGTGGTGGAGCACAAAAAAAATCAATATTAGAAGTACAGTCAATTAAATCTTAATAGACTAATTAGTATTATTCTCCAAAACCTTCTTAAGTTGAAGACAAAACCCAATTAAACTCATAGAAGGTGAAGAACAAAGTCCACAGATAAGATCTAAAGCAGTAATACTTGCACCAGGTAAGAATCTAACAGTTCGGGTAAGAATGTCTATGATAAAAAGATTTAAACTTAAGAAAGAAGGTAATAGATATTTACATGATATTAATTTCAAATAAGAGACCGAGATAGAACATTGACGAGCGCAAGCTCGAGATGCAGATCCACAAAAGCTAATGCATACTTGTCCCGCTAAGATGGCTGGACCTTCCCAAAATGAAATTACAAGAGAAGGATGAGAAATCAAAACACCTCAATGTTGTGATACTATTCTTTGTTCCAAATCCAATTTTCCATTCAAAAAGGTACTCATTGAAACTTTAAAGATAATGTTGACCAAAAATTTAAAACCAAAGAATAAAAAGATTAAAAGACCCAAATCTAAGTCCCTTACAACAAATCAGGGAAACATATGCATTAGATTAAGCAAAAATGGACACAGACAATGAGAGGAAATTAGAGGAAACTATTACTAGTCTCTAAAAATGGGAGAATGAAACATACATCTATAAACAAAAATAAACTCTCCTCAATTTTATCCATGGAGCGAAGAATGAATACTTGTTCATCATACAATATATCTTCAATAGAAACTTTTCTCACTTTCACATAATCAGACAAAAGAAACTTGTAGACAGCCTTTGTTGCATGTGTCATAAAAAATGGCCCTTTGAATGTGGTCCAATGAACAAATCCAAATATTTTAGCTTAATTTATAGGCAAAGTAATCACATAAATTTTTAATTAAATAAATGGCCAAACTATAGGAAATAGGAGGGATGCGTGTAGTCCATTGAAATTTGCATAAGAAAGGCAACAAATTTTAAATGCAATGAAGTATGAGCACATCTAAAAGAACAAAGGCGATTTTAAACCCAGAAAGTAAAGTAGATAACCAAAAGGAAGGTGAAGATGAAGATTATAAAGTTTAAAGGGATTGACAAAAGTTCATTAAGAAGACGGACATGCAAGATAATAAATGAAATGATAAATTAAGGCATATGCTGCTACATAACTAAGACACTGCAAGGAAGTAGGCTTTTAGATTTAGGGTCACTGACTGACAAAAATAAGATCAAGTGCAACCATATGATATAGATGCAAAGAAAATGAGCGCGACAAGGTGTGGCTAGGGGCATAACTATAGGTTATGAATTTACAGGTATAGTTTAGCCACTACTAAGGTAGTTATTTATGGTTGGTCATTTTCTGGCCACTAACTAAAGATATGACTACGGAGGGACCATTTCTTGGCGTGACTACTAAGATATGGTTATGGATGTTATTTCTTGATGCCCAACTATAAGGGCGTGTGATTAAGCCTCTATTTCATGGCATGACTATAAGGGTGATATATGAATGGGGTGGTTTTTGTTGGCAGCTACTATGGGTAGTTATAGATGAGGATTTTTATCGTATACTATAGGTATTATAGACAATCATCCCTTCGGCTTTTGCCTTTTAGAAGATGGCAGGCTTTATTGAACCTCATTGGTAGAAAGATGGTTTCACTAGAAAATCTTGTGGTGCAATACATTAAAAGGTCAAAATTTTAGTACTTCAGAGCCTTTGATGCATAAGTCCTCAAATCGATGTTAGTGATTTGGCGAAACGATTTTAAAGGGTATATAACGGTGGATTAGAATGGAATGACTCTGTCGCTTGACCAAATGGTATATCTTCCAGTCAATCCTTTGGAAAATTTAGAACGAGTGCGGCTAGAAGTTCAAGCCAAATGTAGTGGAAAAGTACGCATGGTCGATTTTGATCTATGGACAGCAATGCTCTTATTGGCTCCTGACTCCCAGCGCCAATGACGGGTGGGCATTTCCACGGTTATATTTAGGGTATACTTATGTTGCACCAGAGCCCTTGGCTTTTAAATGCGGATAAATTGAATGGTGATAAAGACAAACCCGGCTATCTATTTTGTGATCCTTAAATTTGTTCTTTGATTTTCAAATAATAAAAATAAGCAATAACTGTATAGTGTTTGTCTTTTGTGTACATTATTCTTACAGATAAGGAAAAAATAACATGACCCAAGTGAATCTTCTTTGTTGTTCTAGAATTTACTTGGCAATCATCTTCATATATGTCTCTTACATGCTTCACCTATTTAGACTGTCATGTGGGACCTGTGGAATGATCTTATCAAACCGTAACAATTTGTTAGGACCTTAGAGCCAAGAGTTTGTGCTTATAAAAATAGTTGAAAGATTTACGGACTTGAATGGCTTCTTGCCAGCCCAGAAACATCCCTGCTTTTGCATATGTCCTCTGTAACTCTTGTTCTGATTATTTTAATTTATCACACAATTGTAAAGTGATAGTTATATATGTAGTTGTACAAGCACAATTAATGAAATGTAAATTTGTTCAAGAGCTCCACATGTCTTTTTATTGATAATGTTCTTCTTGGGATCGACGAGACCATAATGAAACGTTTTTAGTTCCAATTCCGTTGTATTTAGCACTTTTGGAATAAGGCGCATAGAAGTATATAAGGACTAACAATTTCCCAGCAAAATTCCTAATTAAGCGGTAAGTAGCGACACTCGATCTAAACAAACTTGTTCAAAAAGTGTGTGCCTAACTATACAAATAAGTATTGTCAATGGTTTTTTCCAGCAATTAAGGTTTCTACCACCATAGTTTCTGCAAACAACTATGGTGAACCATGTAGAAGCTTAGCATAAGCTTTATGGCATGCTCAATTTCATGGTGGGTTTGTTTATGGGGTTCAATCTAGGCTAAATCCAATTGCATTGCAAAAGTAGCTAGAACAACTATACTTTCTCTCTAGGAAATTAATGGAAATGGTTCAATGGAAGAGAAAGGCAATTCAGAAAAAGGAATGGAATTTAAATTTAGGATGTTTAGGTTTCTCTAAACTGTATAAAGACCATAGCAAAATATTCTTTTATACCAAATGTAGTTAGGCATACTAAAAGAAGAGAGATTCTTACATGAGTTGTAATCAATTAAGAAACTTAAAAAAGCTCATACAAAGGGCAAATATTGGTGTAATGCCATAATGACTAGCCATGAATATATTTATAGTCGGACTAATTTCAATGTCTTGAAAGCTTACTTTAATGCTTATATCAATTATGCCTTACCTTCAGGGCTTCATTGTATGAAGACCCATCCTTCTAATATAACTCAAAGGAGCATGTCCCAGATACTTGAGTGAATGAATCCTATCCTCAATCCTTAAATACAAACAACTTTCTGCCAAAGTTTCCACGGAGAACAAACCTACTAAGGCACTTCAAAAGCCTCTAACCATGTATTCATGATCACTACAACAATCTTCTCTAGCCCCTGCAAGCTAGGATTAGTATTTCAAGTAAGAATACCATTTTTCTCTCTCTCCATATTATGTTCCTATGAATCCAAAGCTAAGCTTGAGTATGTGGATAGATTGATAAAGTCCTAATGCCACCCAATGGCTCGGATTGCTGGTCGAAATCAAATAGCATGAAGTAATGGCTTGTCTTCTATAGACTTAATCCATAGCCTTCACAGACAGATGTGAAGAAGGATGGTTGATGGACTTTATGACTGAGATGTTATTTTACACATTATTAATATATCATGTGTATTATTGTTCTTTATGAAAATAGTAGCGTACCTTCTGATTCTAGATGAATTGATATTTATTGAAATAAATAACTATATCTCAATGGTGATTATATCAGACATATTTGATTATATTCTTTATTAGAATAATCAATGATATTTGTTCTTATATAGTTATCAGCATTAAAGGATGAGTGATTGACATGTGTTGATTTCTGTATAGTGGTGGTTAATACTAATAGATTTAATTCACTAAATCAATCAAAAGTAGAAGTTTAATTGGAGAAAATGACCTCAAGAGATGCTAAGGAGCACATATGTTTCTCAATTATAACCCTTGACAATTAAGCGGAGTTCCTTTGTGCAAAGAAGAAAAAAATCTAATATTTCACATTGCCGGAACAAAAATCCATGTTATTCTCTATTATTTGCATCTTTAAACAAATGTCTCAAGAAAAAAACACAGTAATCAAGAAATCTTTCGGAAATTCATCACAATTAGTAGCAAAAACTAAAGGAAAATATAAGAGATATAGTTAGAGCATAAAGCGAAAGCGAAATTATCATGTTTTTCTAGATATTTGAAAAATCCATTAAATGATCCTTGCTCTTGCTTGTCACTCACCCTTGGTGGCCTCTACTTAGCTTTCAATGTCTCATTGCCTATAGTCGCTACATTTTAGCTACAATTCTATCTGCAATTATATATGGAGTCACTTTGAAACTAAAGATATGTTTTGGTTGGCCCCAACTAAAATAATGTCCTTATAAGACACTTTTCTTGTAGTGAGAGTAGTACTGCTCAGAGATAAGTATGTGATTAACATAACCACATTCTAGTGAAGAAAACAATCTTTGAGGGAAAGCATTAGGAACTTCAGCATAATCAAGAAGGTGAATGTTGGGCCTTCTCGAAGATTTTAGTTGATAAATTTGATTATTGTAGCCTCTGAGGGCTCACAAGTACGAAAGTGCATTGAAGCATTAACTGCATCATAGAAGGCGAGAAAGGAACCTCTAATGGTAGACCCAATTCTTTCTATAGAGTGATCCTTCAATCACTCTATAACAGTAAACTCAGCAGATTTCAAGAGGCACTCATGTGATGCGAATTCAAATGGAGAAAAGTTGGGCTCAAGAAAATCTACTCAAAGTACAAAAGATCTCAAGACCATACTAGAAAACAGTGGTAGATTTCAAGTATGGGAAGCTATTTCATATGAAGAGAGGAATTTCAAAGAGTTTATTTCTTGAGAAAAAAGAAATATTGGAAAATTTAATGAAGAAACCATTGAGAAGCAAGAGCTATTCAGAAGATGGCATAAAATTTGGGTTGTAGATGTAGTCTCATTCCTTTGAAGATATATCTCGTTGCTCTATAGCACGAGATATCGATAAGAGAAGATAGAGATGAAGTTACTGCAAATTTATTTCCAGCAAATCTTTATATGCTTTAGAAATAGTTGTTTTTGGTCATTTTTCTCAGTAGACCATTCAGGAACAATTCATTCCATTGTCTCAAAAAAAAAAAAATTGTAGAAAAATGACCATACCTAGGATTACAATAATGATATTCTCTAAACTTCATTTCTCAAATCAGCAAATTATTAAGTTATAAAAACAAATAACATTACAATATTCAACAAGGAAAAAGAACGTACTATGTCACCAAAAGGACATCTATGGTTGAAGGATCAATCTCATCAAAGTATGGAAAAGCAACCATGCACAGAGTATCTTTGGATGAATTTCTGATCAAAAATATCACCATAGAACATGGCCAAAACATAAAAGCAGACAAATTAAGAACCAAATGTTAGAAAAATGGGAAGTAAAACATGACAAAATAAAGCACAATGCATTATGGTATAACAATATGGTTTTCGATCCCTTTATAGGGCATTTCGTCTGGGAATGACCCTTCATTCTAGCACCTAGATTTATCCGTCTCTCCCGATATGATAGATCGAGAGATGATCAAACCTAGTAGACATAGTAGTGAGTTGCATCAAAACCAATTTATGGAGTCAATTATAAGTGAGAGACAAAGAAAAGAGATTTTCGTCTTAATAAAGATCCAATCATTCTAGATGATAAAAAAATACATGGAGAAGTAGGGGGCGGAGTCGAGATGGTTTGCCTCATGACCAAGAAGTTCTGATGTAATCATGGAAGCGAGGGTTTCGATAGTAGGTGGCCCTTGCATTGAAAGTGCTACATCAATCACATTTGCATAGTTAAGACTGAGATTGGGGATTGACACATAAGCATGCTAATGCTATCTTCTTCTGACCAACTACTTCAGGCTCTGCAGCCATCCCACCCAGTGAGGCGGCTTGTCCATAAAATCATTCAGTAGCCAAGGAATTAAGTGATCACTAGTAGGGATGAGGATGGGAGGATGCGTAATGCTTGTGATGAGATAAGAGTTCACGGGATGCCTTCCCATGAAATTACCTCCATTATTCACGATACGAAGAACATAAACATCAGTTTTGTTATCCTTCATAGTGTAAGCAAGTTACGCAGATTAAGAAGATTACATCATGCTCTGCTCTACTAGAGAATTACCCATGATTATAACTAACACAATAATTAGAAAGTAATTTTCCGGAGGCGAATTATAAGCGAAAGTTCACAGGTAAAGTCCAATTCAGATGGTCGACTTTTATAAGCCTAGTCGTACCCAAAGTCGGAACGCATGGGCTTCATATTACGAATCTAACAAAACTTATTTGTTGCTGGTAATGTCATAAATTGAATTCTTGGAGGTGAGCAATCATAGTGCGTATAGGATAAAGCTTTGTACCCTTTCATGATGTTTAGCCTCACAATCCAATCAAGTTTTTAATTGCTTCTTCACGTTGTAGGAATGTTTCTCGAGCTCCTTTTCCATAAACTCATTAATCAAAAATGAGTTCTTAACAAATATTTGAAGCCATAATGCTTAATGATATTACGTGCCTTATGCAATGTTAGAGCATGAATCTAGCTTTTTGAAGCCTTCCGTCAGCCATATCTCACCATCTTGATCTGATGAGTAGTGAAACTCTGATAACAACGCCCATTTAGCGGCTCGGCCTTATGCGATGCCATATCCTCGATTACTGATACAATGTTTGGGCCCCGAAATTTTCAGTTCCTTGTATGAGTGTGCTCATACAGCAATTTCCCATCCATGTCCCAATATTGGCAGATAGATCTTTGACATGTGACTTCAAGTGTAAGATTTGCTTGTTTTCTTCCTCAATTTTGGGCCAAAGAAAATAAATGCCAATAATAAAGCGGATAAGGAACAATGAGTGCTCTCAATGAGGAGTAGTATGATGAAGAAAACTTATTGGCCTTCTTCCCTCTGGCTTGAGATGAGTGGCGTGTACCCTGTGAGGAGACTTTTATTATTTCTGATACCCCTCGAATGGAATGAAGGCTTTGATGTTGGGAGAGGACGCTGTAGTTGTAGGATATATCAGCGGATATATCAGGCTTATAGAGATCATCAAAGAAGTGTGTGGGATGAGTACTTAAAAGCTGGTTATAGGAGGAGATTAGCATCTCCGAATTATCGTAACTCTCAAGCGACGATTGGAATCTCTCTGTCAAGATAATGAGAAGCTAAGATCAAGACTCCAAGATGAAGCATCTTTCCAATTTCGTAGGGAATGCTATCCACAAATCGATTCCCACTCAGGATTCGAGGGCTGATAATTTCCACAAGTTCCACTGTTGTTTTAGAATTTGACAGCTCCAGTAGTTGATGCTAAATCAAGGGTTTGAAGATCGGCTAATTTTCCCAATTTCAAGATGCTTCTGAAGAAAGATTGTTGTTAATCGGCAACAATTCGAACAATAAAGCAACATACTCAATTCTTTAGGATCTTCCCGCTCAGATAGTTTGAGAAGGTCAAGTCGTTGTGTTTGGAGTGGCTCTCCCAAGTTGAGTAGTATGGCACAAAAATATTGTTGTTAAGGATATTCAAGTGTGTTAGTTTGTATGTGTATCACCCATTTCTCGGCTCGCCATAAAAATGGCTAGCCATAAAAATTATTTACTACTTAGATTGATATAAATTCAGGTTTGGGCCTTCACCCAAGGCAACCAGTATATCTTGATAAAGTTAGTTTCTTTCAAAGTAGAGACTAGAATAGAAACATCTTGATTTTCCAAGCTCTTTAATTGTAGGACCGTAAGAATGGTTCCGGGTTGGATTTATAAAATTTACAGTGCTCTACCAAGACAAATCTCATGTAGTAGTTGACCAGTGAAGTTATTTTCATACAATTGCAAATTTTTCAAATGAGTGATATTATTCATTTCCAGAGGAACGGCACCACTGAGTTTGTTATGACCAAGGTCCAAAGAGGTTAAGTCAGACAAGTTTCCTATGGAAGCTGGTATAGAACCATTGAGATTGTTACTTCCCAAATCAAGATCATTAAGAGATCTTAACAATCTAATTTCTTGAGGAATGTTGGAAAGTTTGTTTGCACGAGGAGTAGTAGCAGTTTAAATTCCTCAAATTTACCTGAAGCTAGTATAGAACCATTGGGGTTCTTTAAATTTCCAAATCAAGATCATTAAGAGATCCTTAACAATCCAATTTTGAGAAGATGAAGTACATAAAAGTTTGTTTATACCAAGGTACAATGTGGTTAAATTCCTCAAGTTACCTATGGAATGAGGGATTGGACCAATGAGATTGTTATATGACAATCTAAGATCGTTAAGAGATCTTAACAATCCAATTTCTTGAGGAATGGAACCAGAAAGCTCATTCTTATAAAGATGCAGAATAGTTAAGTTTTTCAAATTCCCTATAAAAGAAAGAATTGACCCTCTAAAATTATTAGAAGCAGATAGAAAGCTAAGTGATGTTACAAAAACCCGAGTTGTTTAGGTATTACACGGTGAAATGATTGAAATTCAAATCAAGAATTGTGATTAGTTTGGAAATGTACCAATATTGGTTGAGATGGTTCCATGGAGGGTTATTTAATCCAGATTAAAGTAAGGAGGTTGGGGAGAGATGAAAGGTGAAGTTTTGGGTGTACTCTCGAGCCACAACTCAGGATTTAAATCGGAGACATACGGCTATGACAAGGCGCTTAGGCCAATGATGGCAGAATTGCGTCCATACCAAGATGAGAGGAAAAGTTGGGTTTGATTGTATCAAGGTTGGCCTTCCATGTTAGAAGTCTGAGTGCTGTGATCTTGTTGACTTTTGGAAGATAGCAATGGTAGGTGTAGAATAGCGTGAAATGACATGGGGATGATATTGAGACAAGGGAAGGAAATGAAGAAGCAAGGGTGATGATGAATCGAGGAGAGTAAAGGAGTAGAATGAAGGGATGTTCATGGGCCATTTGTTGAGTTAGTGAGATGAAGCTATTACAGGTTTACATGAGGGAGATGATGAAACATTTATAAACTTAAATTAGTAATTACATTCGACGTTCCCATTAGTTGGTATTTACATCTAACTACCTCATTCCACTACAATTAATGGAATTGAAATAAGTATGCTCCAACTTCATACTTTTTATTTTCTTTACTCAAAATAGTCTTATTTTTATAAAATTAAACACTCGCAATTCATGGAAATAATTAAAATGTCCTTTTCCTACTCCCTTTGCTCCATGCACTTTCAAATAGAACATGTTTAAAATTAAGTATTACAATTCTTTTAAGTAGAGGGCTCAATGTTGATACAAGAAGTCCATTTCACAAACACTACTTATACATATGTTGTTATATATATATATATATATATATATTAACAATTTAATATATTTTTCAAAAATAAAAAAATATGAAATTCAATGTGAGTATAGAGAATCAAACACATGTTTTATTATTAAAATATTAACTATTAAAAAATTTATAATAGTTTTATTTAGTAAGTGAAGGAGGACGTTAATTGCAAATAAAACTAATTTGACGATTATTGATATTTCGACATGTGGGAGGTTCTGGGCCTCTATTCATTAAAGTGTAGTACTAAATATCTTACAAATATACAAAAGGTGACAATAATGTATACAAGTAGTCAATTGAAGTAGAGATAGATATGATCAAAATATATTAAATTGATTGTATACTTTATCAATTCTATGAAATTTACTAAAAGATTAAATTTCTACTATTATTTAATAATGAAACAATCTTAGAACTAAATATTCACATAATTAGTAATCCCTTGAACCGCTAGTTATGTTGATCAACTAAAAGATCCAACAATAGATAATTTAATTGTTAAATTATACTTGATGAATATCTTATGAGAATTTTAGAAATAATTATGGCATCTGGATAACCTTCTTCCTTGAGAAAAGTAAAATTTACATATAAAAATTGCATTTATTTTAAGTTATATGTATTGAATTAAAGCGGGTATAACATGTTTTCATATAAATAAGATACCAATGCATTCCTAATAATAAATGTTGAATAGATAAATAGATAAATGATAATTTAATCACTTCTAAGAAGCTTAAGCTTTTGAATAGACATGACATAATTTACCCCTTTTTATGGAAAATACATATGCTTTTAAAAATTGTTATACTAAAAAATTGTACTATTCACAATATTAAACACCTAAAAAGAATTTCTAAAAATAAAAGCGTAAGTTCTTTTTTATTATGTATAAGGAGTTAGGAGTTTCTAAGAATGTAAGACATTGATAAGTAAATGAACTTCCTAATAATGAAAATAAACAAAGTAATTTATGTATACTTGAGGACTTAAGTATCTTTATAGAAACTTGTCCCACATGATTTTCTAGCGTACAAACCATGACTTTGGTAGAGTAATCATCAACTTTTGAATAACAAAAATGGCTCAAATAATTATCCCTACCTAACCCATTTTAAAGTCTCTTTTATTAACTTGAAATCATCTTAAAATAAAAAGCTTGCCCCATATTAGCACTTTCATTTCATGAAAGCCGATAAGTGATATCAATTTCATCACTTTACTCATTTTAAAGTCTTTGCATGCAACTTACAAAAAAGTTTTAAAAAAAGCTTCTCATGTAGTTTCACATGCATTCATGGCTTTATAGATAGTGTCAATTTCATGCTTGACTCATTTTTAAGTCTTTGCATGCAACTTACAAAAAAGTTTTAAAAAAGCTTCTCATGTAGTTTCACATGCATTCATGGCTTTATAGGTAAATTATCGATTTATGTAGCCCCAAAGCCAAGGATTGTCGGGTGACTACAAATCAACATGAAATCTCGTGTTTCATGTTATGAGACCCATACATGTGCAAATATGGCCACTTGGGCCTACACATCCTACTAAAAAAAAATGTATATTTTATACAAAAAGAATTTGTTTACAATTGTGTTTAATTACAAGTTATACAAAATTGGGTCTCTTGCCCATAATTTCTTACAAAAATCTGAGAAAGTAGTTTGGCCATTTCTTAGCTTCCTAAGGTCTCGGATCGTCCCATCCCCCAAATCCGTCTTGATTACCCACCAAAATATATTTCGCCAGTGGGGTGAGGCAATGCCCGGTAGTGGGATTTTCCTACTTTGATTACTTCCCACTGAGTCTGATCTGACCTGTAAACATTCAACACATTACTAATATCACTCATGCATATATTAACAAAATTAATTCCATAAATCATGCTATTCAGTTTACAACAATAACATAAGATTAGCTCACATGGGCTAAGGCACAATCCGGCAATTCGTCTTAGAACTGCCCACTAAGTCACAATCAGCATGTTATTCTCTCATGGTAATAACACAACCTCACTAAATCCACACGCAAACGATCGTGGACCTTAAACCACTCTGAAAGTTTCTTAAAACAGTCAAATATTTAGGAACCAAAACCACGCCATCGGGCCTAAACAAATCCCCATCCATTACATGGCCCTTAAAGCGAAAGTAAAGCAAGTAGGAGAAAAACCCTACCTTTCACCGGAGTTTGTCGAGCTCCCGATCACAAGCCTTAGCGAAGCTCTCACGAGGATCAGCTCCCTCTTGCTCAAAGCTACGGCCTTTGATCGATCGTGAAGCTTAGAAGGTGGAGGCCTCTCTCTCTAAAACCCTCTCTTTCTCTGTCTCCCTTTCTCAGTTGGTCTCTCTCCTTCCTTTTCCCTCCCAAACGGATTGGTCAAGATTAGGACAAGAAAAATCCTCTCATTCATCAAATTTCTATTGGTTGGGAGGATTACACGTATCCTTTCTTATCAGGCAGCTGAGGATTTCCTCTAATGGCATCATGCCATGTATCACTATAGCCCACACGCCAGGCTCATGTTGACTTGCCCGTGCTTGACACGTGGCGCCTCTTAGGCTCCCTCATAAAGTGCAGTGTCCGCTCCTCGTGCCTAAAGCGTGAAATTCATTCATCGAGTCGCCCAGGAGATTCAACGTGGTAGCTAGATTGCGAGACGATTCCAACAATGAAATCCGTTTCTTCCTTCAAAGTCCTAGAAAAATTCAGTTTTGTGAAATTACCATTTTATCCTTCCTTAGAAAATCAGTTTCGGGGAGTCCTCACAATTCATGCTTGACTCATTTAAAGTCTTTGCATGCAACACAAAAGTTTTAAAAAAAGCTTCTGTAGTTTCATGCATTCATGACTTTGTTATGTGGTGTCAACTTCATAGCCCATTTTAAAGTCTTTGTCTAATTGAAGCCTTCTTTAGTTTCTTTTTCAAGAGTAACAATATGTTTAGTTCTTATTTTTAAAAACGTGGCAGGAAGTGTTTAAAAACATAATGAAAATTGTTCTTATTATATGAATTTATTGTTTTCTATGTCTCTTTGTTTTTTTAGAACAATTTTTTTTTTTTGAAATCAAACGTATTTTCCTTATTTTTATTGTTCTTTTTGTTTTTGAGAATAAAAAACAGTTTTAAAAAACAGGAATCAAGCATACTCTAAGTGATTGAATCCTTGTTATGATACCATTTTAGATTATAAATTCTTTGAAGATTTAAAACTTAGTTTCTAATATACATAAGTACCATACTCTAATTAGCACCCTTCTTCACATATAAACACAATGACCTATAAGGCCCTGTGAACAACCAAGAATTAATCCTTTGAAACTACACGATCAATTAGGGAACAAATATGCAAATCGAAAAATCGGTTATCTGATGATACTTTAATGGCTTTAACACTCGATATTTGCACACATTTAAAGTAGAACTAAATAATACTAACTGGGCTTATGACTTCAAATGGCATAAAACTGGACAGATCTCTACAAGATTATCTTGTTTTCTGTCTTTTTGTTTCTCTTGACTTCTGTGTATGAATGGTGTTGGCGTTTTATCAGTTTTGTTTTGAATTTCGACAGTTCATTTCAAAGATAAAATAGAGTAAAATCAAGGTGATTTTTGGGCAATGGGACTGGAATGATGCAAATTTACTCTATATCAAGTAGACTTTTTTTTTTGTAGACAATCATTTTTTTGTAGACTTCTAATCTTTAATGTATTTTTATTTTACTTTTTAATAGTTTTTTATTATTTCAAACATTTAGGAGTCTGCATCCAATTTTGTATACTTAATTGATTATTAAATATAATTAAATAATGTTAATGTTGTTAATTGATTTTTAAACTCTTATCACATAACACAATCATATTTTCTATGTTCAAAACTAATATCAATGATTAAGTTAGAAAAAGACATCAACCACATCTCAATATATAGTTAATGGTTTATTAAATTGATATATTAGGGATTTGGTTATCAAGTAATTTAACTTAATTTTTTGACCAATCTAATAATTAACCAATATTTATTCATTTACATTACAAATGATAGGTATTCAAGACCTAATATGATCCCTTCCTATGTTCGACTCAACCCTAAGCACTGCTTTCAAGCCTATTATAAATTTAACCCCAAATTGATTTCAAATTTCAAGTTTTTATTCCTTTCAAATTATTGAAAAAGCAGATTTACTGCTTTACTATCACTAAAATAACATTATCTATTTTAGCAAGTAAAGAAAAAGGTGCATGATTGAGAAGGAGATGTGATGTTGCCCGAAACGAGAACTGTGTCTTTTTCTTTTGTCATTAATACAAATAAATTAGAATCACCTGATTATGTCAGAGATTTTGACTTATTTTACTCCTCTAGTTATGATAATAAAGAATCAGAATAAAGAAAGTCATCAATCTTATTTTAGTTTATGGTCTTACTTTAATTTTTTTCTTTTATTTACATCAAGATTAATTTTTCCTATTTTTACTCCTCGGCCAAAACAAATAAAGAACTTTACTGGTATAATTCTATAACAGAGTAAAAGAATGATAAAAAGACATAAAACATTGTGAGTATGTGATTCATGACACAAATCTCAACGATACACCCCAATAAGAAGAAGCACTCACATAACATATACTAGTTGGGTATCAAGATTTATTACCCATCTCACACAGAGATAAATTTACTAGTTCACAGCAGATCCTCACCTTCAGCATCCTCTCAAAGTTTCAGACGCCCAAATCCGGAACTATTATCATCTGTCATCCACGAATACCGAACGTCGTCACAGCCAGGATTGCAGCTCAGTAATAATGTCAGTGAGTTTCGGTCAGATCCATCATCGGGTAATGATAGAGTAGTATGGAAACCAGACGAGGATCAGCTGAAACAGATCGGTAAGAACATCGTCATCAGTGGCTCACGCCAGCTTTAGTGATCAGACACCAGAAACTTCACGATAAACCAGATACCGACGGCGCTGGTGCTCAGACGACTTTTGGAAGTGCCTCATTGTTGGCTGTGCAAACAATAAGGAATCTGGGTACAAACACAAATTATATAGGGATTGATATGTTTATATTACAGTGTTAGATTGAAGTGTGAAATTATGATTTATGCAAACCCGGAACAGTTAATAAAAGAAATAAATTTACTAAATTTATTATTTATGATATTATATTAAATTAAGAACTTTATATGAATGACTTAATGTTTAAAAGTTAGATCATTTGAGGTGAAGAAAAATATTTGTATCACTTTGTAGAACTGAAAATGAAAATATTTTAAAACAACATTTATAAATCCGGTCAGAGTGATTCTGAAAATGAAAAATTAGTGTATATAAATCTCTTTAGTTGTTTTCCGTTATCGGAATGTGAAAAAGAAAATTATATGATGAGAAGAAATATTTTCAAAAGTTTTGATAAAGGTGTAAAGAAAAGAGTGTACTGAAGAAAATAAAATTTTCATAAATTTATTGAAGGCATCAGAGAAGAAAAAAAAAATGGATGAATAAAATTGGAACATTTCCAATAATGAAATAATTGAAAAATTCAAAAAATTATTAAATCGAAGAAAATTACAAAATAAGAATTTTCAAAAAAATGAAAATTTAATATAAAATGTTTTAAATGGATAATTGATTGTCTTGCTTTACCAGAATGCAAGCACAAATGTGTGGCACCATTGCGGCGATTAGTGCCCAGCGTTGGTTATTCTTTAGATACCGGGAGTTTGAAATTGAACGTGTTACGAACCTGATACAGACAAGACAAGAAGATTTAGTAGGGCGCCCACTCGGTAACGTCAAAACACAAAGGTTTGATCAGCATACTTTGTCGAGGTCGGGTAGGTATTACAAAGAATGCACTGACAAAATGAATAGAAGCAGACAGAGATCCCATAAACTCCGGGACAGTGGCATCATCCCTTCATGATCGGTGAGTGAGATCTTGAAGGGTGGCGCACTAATGTTTATGTAACGAGAACGCATTTTGAGGCACAGACACTCGACGCACCCTGATTAGACTAGTCGCTGCCCAAATTTAGAGCAGAGCCCGGCATGTGAATGAGCGCGACCTCGAGACTAGAGGCTGCACAGGGCAGTCAGAGTCGCCTGCGGTAAGTACTTCCAAAGATTAATGAGCTGGATCGTGAGTCCCAGCCAAGGCAAAGGTATGGCGACCGTGATGGATTGCGTGACTAGTTCATGAGCCAGCCCGACGCCGCAGTGATGATTTACGCGGCCATGAAGATGCGTCAAGGTTGGGAGATTTGAGAATGACCAGATCCATTCTGTCGCATCAGAGGTTCTCATGATATGATACTACACAAAGCAACCACCATGAGACGGGCTTATACGACCTGAGAACCTTTGTATGTGAGTTCCCAAGATTTAGGCAGAATGGTGATGATAACGAGGCGCGAAATGAGATTCTGTGATTCCACTTATTAAAGGACCCATAGATCATGATATGTCGTGTCTAGGTCATCCGGGATGGATCGCTTCATACTGCTGGTGGTCGCATCGGCTCAGAGCTTAGAGGGCACGCCTACATCGCAGATTTTACTGGTGGTGTCAGATGAGCGCCTAAAACACCTACACAGGTCGCATTTCACTTTCATCTTTTCATAAGGTATTTGATAGGCACTTTGTTAGTTCGTGGCTACCCCCATGACTTCAGTCCAGGTTTGACGTGATTTGAGCAAAGACCGCCTTTGAAAGCACCTGAGCAATGGGGATCAGAGCAAGGGCGATCAGCTACGCGACGCCCTGACTTAACGCCCTCATCGTCACTACCGCCGTCAACAATGCGGAGTCAAGTGGAAAACGCCAGCATTGTCACTCAGATCTGAACCCTATCAAAGTAACAGAATGACTCAGAATCAAGAGAGAAAGCAAAATAACTAAGGCAACGGAATTCTAGAGCAGAGTGGAGCACAGATTTAAGAAAAATGATTTAATATTTATTTGGCTATTAGAATTATGTTTTAATAACACTAACATTTTGATCTTTTCACCGTGAATGTTCTAGATTTCATTTGTTATATTGAACCCGCCATATACATGGATTAAAGTTTCTGATCTTTTTATATTATTCAGCTTGTTTATCAATTTGTTGGTATCTGTTTATTTCTGTAGTTCAATTATGTTATAATGTCCAGCTACAACACAGCATATAATCACACTAGAGATCCAGATTCAAAGGGAGAGATGTATGGCCTTCAGTGATCTGAGAGAGCAAACTTCAGCTGACTGCAATAGAGATATTCCATCCCAAGGCAGGTCAGTTAGAACTACATCGCGACACTGTCGAGATGTGATATACTCAATTCTATTCATGAGATAGCAGATATACCGGTAGTGATATCCTCGGCAAGAAGATCACCTTCGCCACTCGATTAAAAGTATAAAACACATTGAATAATAATATTTAAAGAAATAATCCATTAAAAGGACATGAGATATAACTCGCTTCAATACCAGCAATTAATTAGAATCAATAGTTTAGTCAAATTTCATATACACTTAAATTCTTGCCTAGAATCATCTATTCCGATATCTAAAAAAGCGTGTAACCTTAGTCACGCCACCTCAGTTCTCGTGGGATTCTGATATCCGTACCACGAGTACACTATATTACGTGGGCTACGCGCATTCATGCATAGGCGTAATTTAATAATAATCGCTTTTCTGGCGCATCGTTTTGGCGCGTCGGACAGCTTTAAATTGATATAGAGAATTAAGCAAATGATATTACTGAAATTTTCTTTACTTTTGTTTTGTTCTATCTTTACAAGTGCTGGTAATTTGGTTTTTGTTGGTTCGTGTTATGGTGCAGGTTTCAGGCATATGCATCAAATCAAACTAACCAACACCGTTTGATCCCGAGCCGTAAAGACTTCGCACGTGATTGCGCCGAGAACAGAACTAATGCATTAGAAACCAATAGTCATGGAAAATTAATAATCAAGAACAAGATCTCGCAATGAACAGACTGAAACCACGTAGAGGGGCCAAATGGGAATCACCTGAAGGAATCAAGCGCCCGTGCCATTTATACAGCCGTACGATCCTTCATGTTGACGAAAGTTCAGATACCAATTCAACTGTTGTTCATACAAATATCGACTAGCCATTCTATCTGCAAACACTTCAATCAAGTCACTACGCGACAGACTTCAGAATATCTTATTCCATGGATTACCCCATGAGAACCCGAACATGCATTTGACTAATTTCCTCGAAGTTTGCGATACTATCAAGTATAACGGAGTTACTCAAGAAGCCTTGTGGCCATACACCACTTCACCTGAGATAGAGCTACAATCGTTGTCCGGGCCAACCGCCAGATTCAATCACTACATGGAATGACTTAGTGCAAAAATTTCTGACTAAGTTCTTCCCACCTTCGAAAATTGCACAACTTGTGCAGATCACATTTTGGACAATTAGAGGGAGAACCTCGCGTGGCGCATGGGATAGATTTCACGAATTATCATGGAAAAAGCCCACACCACCGACCACCGATGGATGCAAGTCCACACCTCTATAATGTCCGAGAAACTAGAACAATGATCGTGCTTCACCGAGGAGCACCATGAAGAAAACCAATGCACTGCTTATGAAATCTTAGGAAGATGTCATGACCAACACTAATCAACAGCCTAGAGAGAAGGCTACACTGTGAAACACTCCGTGTGGCTCCGATAATGAGGTCCTTAACAATCTGCGAATCATGGCATCACCACTAAAACAGCCTAAATAGGCGCCAGAAGGGAAACGTAAAATGCCATGGGAGTTGTGTGGTCTATGGAGGATAGCCTGATAGCACGGAATGTCGGTCGAAACCTCACAGTGAAGCGAGCCCGGTCACGTGTCGAGGTTCCGAATTAGAATCAATCACAATGGGCGTATGGAAGCGGTTATAGGAATCGAACCCGGGGCGGGTGGCGTAATAATCGAGGAACCGGAATAAATCGAACGATCGAGGTATGGATAGGCGGAATAACGTCGAACAATATGCCGTGAATGAAATAGTAGACCACCCTCACGAAAAGTTGGATTTAGAACAGCCCTTTTGCTGAGATGTTAACGTCCCACTCTGCTTTTATGAATGAGACTAAGGCCCAACATCGGCCAGCGAAGCAGCCCGAGTTGAACTGACGAAGCGGCCTGTTGAGAAGTTTAGGCCTGAATCGACGAATGGCAAATTCTTGACGAGGGAAAGACAATGGGTCCTTACCAAGAATTCGAAGTAAACGAGAGAAATGGGAATAGGCATGTGTCAGTCTATCTTGAGAAGTGGGGAAAGAGTGGAAATCTCTGATTACAACCCGATCGTAGAAACAGTTAAGTGAGAAGGTCATTCGAGCAAAAAGATGATGCGGATAAAGGAAACTGACCTCGGAAAGCAGTCCTTGAGAACTCTCTTTGAGAAGCAAAGGCTAGCATACGGTCCTTACACGGCGTCTCAAGAAGCATAAGTGGATAAGCAATTCACGAAATTCATGGATGTGTTAATTTTGCATGTGAATGTCCCGTTTGCTGATGCCACTAGAAGCGGATGCCCGATTGTGTAAAATTCATGAAAGACATCTTGTCCCATAAGAGAAGATTAGCTGATTTTGAAGCGATGAGCTTAAGCGAGAATCGGTGCCATGTGAAGTTGCCCACGAAGCTTCGAGACCCGAGAGAGCGGTTTCACTATCCTTGCACGATTAAAATCTTGGCCATTTTGGAAAAGCTATTTATGTGATTTAGTGCAGCATTAATCTTATGCCCATATCCATTTTCAGCGTTTGGGATTAAAAACCGCAGGCTCTGATCACTCTTGACTTATGACAGGATCTTTGAAACATCAGGAGGGATATTAGAAGATGTCTTAGTTAAAGATTGAACAAGTTTATCTTTCCAGTGATTTCATTGTTTTGGACATGGAGAAGATAAAGAAATACCAATAATCTTGGGAAGACCATTTCTTGCAATGGCGAGGTAATGATTGAAGTGTCTGAGAGGCGGCGGCGAGAGTACAAGAAAGTAAAGTTCAACGTGTTTGAAGCGGAGTGAGACACCCGATGAAAGTGATGCCTTCATGTTTTGAAATGGTTGGGGGCTATAGTGTCTAGCCAGAGTGGTCTCAGCGACCCTTTGGAGACTAGCCCTAGTGGAGAATGGTAGGAGCACGGGCGAAGGCGGAGGAATATGTCAAATGGATGGACTCTTTCGGACACAATAGCCATCTGAAGTATGCATACCTTAGGTCAGAGATCTACCTTTTTGTGATCATTTGACATCTTTGGTGTGCTAGAGAGGAAGAAGGGGGATTGTTGAGGTCGCCCGAGGATCAGGGCTTTTCGGATGGTCTATTTGATCTAAAAGGGATTCGATCTTCTATGTGCATCACATCGTATTTTATTGGAAGATGGACATAAACCTTGTGGAAGTCACGGAGGAGGTTAATCAAACCATTGAAGGTAGTCAGGAAGAGAGGTTAAAGTGGCTAGATCTTGGGGTGATTTATCCCATTTCGGACGGAGTGCACATGGGTAAATGATTCGAGTAGTCACCCAGAAAAAGGGAGGAACAAATTGTCATCGGGGTGAAAGCTTGACATCTTCTTCAGTCTGAAACGATTCTGGGTGGAGAATTGTATTGATTATCGAATTGAACAGGCCACTCGAAAGATCACTTTCATTCTTGTTTCTAGATTAGATGCTGATGGTGGCGGTTATAGATATTATTGCTTTTTGGGTCTGGATATTAGGTTCTGACCAATTTGCATAGCTCACGAAGATCGGGAGAAGACAACATTCACCGTCATATGGTACATTCTCGATGAGCGGATGCCCTTTGAATTTATGCAATGCACGGGTACTTTTCGGCAATGTATGATAGTGTATTCTCAGACATGAGTAGGAAAAGACAATTGAAATCTTCATGGGCTGAATTTTCTGATATTAGGAAATTCATTTGACAATTGTTTTAGAAGCTTGAGTATGCGGCAAGATGTGAAGGGAACTTGACTTAGTACTCAATTGGGAAAATTGCCATTTGTAGTACGAGTGTATTGTCCTTGGACGCCGGATCTCGACCACCGGGGATGAGTAGATAGAGGCGAAGATTGACGATCGAGAGATTTACCTCCACACTCGTCGGTAAAAAGGATTCGAGTTTTCTAAATCATATTTGGATTCTATAGGCGGTTCATCAAGATTTTCAGGATTACCAAAACGACGTCTGGCATCTAGTCGAGGATCCGACAGTTTGATTCCACGGTGTTGCATGCATTCTCGGTGTTGAAGGATAAATTGGTTTCGACTCATTGTTGTGGCACAGTTAGTCCTTCATTTGAACTCATGTGGCGCCCCGATGACTTAGCGGTGGGCGGGTTAAGTGAAAGCAGAGAAAATCTTTGGTAATCTACTATACTGGTAGGCTAAATGATCTTCCCGGTGATATGCGGCCTCTGAAGCGTGGCCATTGTGTTTTGCTTTTGATAAGTTCGAGGCCATATTTGATTAACATCAGTCGTGGTGCTGGGTATTACGCCATTAAGCCTTGATGACCAAGAAGATGCAAACGATTAATTGATGGTATACATTTGCGAGGTCGTAAAAATTAAAAACGAGAAGAGAGCCTTTGAAAACCTAGTAGAGACCATCTTTCACATTTGAAGGAGGCTAGGGATGATGTTCCGGTGAATGATGAATTTCGGGGCTGAGAAACTCTTGGCTATTGTGGGCGGCGGTTCCTTAGTTCGCAGTTTTGTAGATTGTTGGTGGCTAAAAGTAGCCCTCAGTTTAACTATCGATGGAGAAAAGAGGTTTTCGCACACCTTAAACACTACTATTGGGAGGGCCAATTCTTTCTGGGGACAACTGCTGTGAGTCGGAGTCATGGAGATGTGTGCGAGGAGAAGATGAAATCAGGCATTCTAAACCATTGTCACACTTTCTCTTAGTGCAATTGGACACTTTGGTGGCTAGAGCAGACTAAGGTGGCACAATCGGGTTTTTCTTGGCCTTCCTTGTTTAAAGATGCTCATCAATTCGTTTCCACTTGTAGCCAAATGTCAGGTGAGAACATCTCTCAGAAAGATGACGCCCATGCATCCGTTTGGAAGTAGAATTGTTGATTATGGGGATAGATTCCTTGGGACCATTTCACCATCATCGTAACTTGTACATTTTGTTGGCGTCGTATGTCTCAAAGTGGTAAGCCAATTCAGACACTTTGGCTGATGCTGATTGTGGCTCGATTCTGCGCAGTAATATATTCTCACGTTTTGGAACTCCTGAGCCTTGATCCACGGATAATGGTACCATTGCCAATAAGGTAATTGATAAGGTTTTGCAAAAGTATGGGTCGTCATCGTACATCTCTTACCATACCACCACAGTCTAACGGACAGCGGAAGTATGATCGAGAAATCAAGTATATTCTAAAGGAAGACGATTACTTGACTCACAGGAAAGATTGGTCTAAAAGATGGATGACAGCACTTTGGAGCGCCGTACGGCATTTTAAAACTCCAGCTGGGTATGTCATCGTTGAATTGTTTTATGGTAAAGCGTGTCATCTTCCGGTAAATTAGAGCATCGAGCTGATAGACGCTCGACGATTAAACATGGATAATACATTGGTAGGCGAAGCTTATTTATCGACTCAGCGAACTAGGCGAATTCAGAAGCGAAGAGTATGAAGCGCCCATCTATAGGAAAAGACTAAGAGCTGGCGACCGACACATCACGAGAAAGGAGTTCACGGTAGGATGACAAGTTCTTCTATTCCAGTTCCCGCCTAAAACAGAGGGGAAATTGAAGTCTGATGGTCAGAGACGCTCACGATGACCAAGGTCTTTTCACCGCGATTGAAGTGAGGAAGTTACATCCTAAGAAAGGCACATTCTGATCCTGCAATGATTGAAGCGAGTATTATGGAGGCGAGTTTCCTGCAGACAAACAAAACATTCCTTTGACAACATATAAGATGTAAGTAAAGGAATCTTATAGGTTGGTTCGAGCACATTGCGGCTAAAAGTCGTCAGGCTAACGACATTAAACATAAGCGCTTCTTGAGGCTGACCCGAGTGTTTCTTAAACTTTTCCTTTTCTTGGTTCGATTTCTATTGTTTTATTTTTTCGTGATATGGGGTTCTAGCTTTCTCCGTGTCGGTGTTTACTGCTTATTTGTTTAATTTGAGCAGTGGTGCAGCTAATTAGGGAGGATTAGTTCAAGCTGTGCATTTGGAGTCATGAGTCACAAGTCACGGAAGTAGGAGAGTTTTCTGATCAAGAGATCATCGATGTGCACAATTTATTCGCCCGATCCATGCAACTTCTCATCACGTTGCGGCGGCGTGGACCTCCCCATCGCGGCGTGGTTTACTGCGTCGCGGCGTCAAGTTGACCCCTCTCTGTCACGTCAGCGGCGTGGCTCCCAGCGGCTCATGACGTGGATTTTCATGACTCTGTCGCGTCGGCGTGGTTCCCAGATTATGCTCGCGTCTCGGCGGCGTTGGCTTGATACTCTGTAGCGTCGCGGCGTTGCCGTCGTCCGCGGCGTTGCCTGTTTTAGCCGAAGCGGTTCATTTTGGCTCTCATCTCACCATCGCTACGAAACCACGGCCTTCTGTATTTTTGCCCTCACGGACACAAGACCCTCTTTGTGGCTGGTACAGAGCCTCTACAGCATTCTCCGACCACCATTGTCAAACTCAGTCATCATCTCCATCCCAGTTAAGTCATTGTGGCATTTCCACTGCTTGTACTCGGTTCTAGCTTAGGTGTAGTCTTAAGTACATTAAGACTCACGAATTAATTACAGGGGTTTAGTAGGTGCCCATTTAGGTTCACACTAGGTTTATTAAGGATTGTTTGGTCGTTGGAAATTAGTTAGTTTCGATTCCTTGTATTTTCTAGGTGTTTGTGTTTTTTGTCTGGGTCGTGGTGCTATCACCACTTCCGACGTTTCGAACCTGCGGCCCAATGTGCGTGGGGCGAAATTGGTACGCGGTAGTCGGGCGGTGAGGACGATCCCTTTACGATAGCGGTAGTTTGTACGAGATAAATTATCGCGGTCAGTTTGGCACCATTTGAAAAAACGATCATTCGTAAGGAGAAGGGTTCCACCGCGATGATTTCTTCCGCCAAGACCATTGCGGTACAAAGGGGATGGCGTGCTTTGTGCGACCCGCCTGCGTCCGGCGATGAGTGTGGTGCGAGGAGTTCGTAATCCTCGCCTCCCGTATTTTGAAGAAGTCGAGTGCGGGGCGTGTTGGTCGACGGTGCGAGGTCGATCAATAGTTGTCTGATCGAGCATGTCCACCGGAGGCGTCGGCCCAGGCCGCGAGCACCACGGTTACCCAGTTATCGCGTATTGACCAGTGGTCGGGGTAGTGGAAAATCAATAGTGCGGGCCATGCGGTCAATTTCAAGGCCAAACGTTGGCCTTCATTCCCAAGGTGCGCACCACTTCATCCGCGTCGTCTCATTCGACTGACGAGCGTGTCAATGAAGTATTTGCCCGAAAGAAGTGCGTCTTCCGACTATGCCATCCTGGGATATGCCCTTGATGTTGAAGCGGGGTTATCGAGATGCATCCTCCATAGCGGATACAGATGAACTTGGGGCACCTTCCTTATCTTTGGCTTGTGCAAACAGCGAGTGCCTCGGCGATAATGAGGCCTGGCTCCGCTATAAAGCCATTTCGGTGGCCAGGACACACAGTGTTCGCGGCCTGAGGTTTATGGTCGAGTCGCCCAGGCCTCGAGCGAGGATGGTACATGATTCTCGAGGCTCGTGGCTTCTGGGCGATCGGGGAGACATTGGCGATCCTCGTCCCACCCACCTCCGCGCCCACCCCTCCCGGCCTCGACGGCCCCGCCCGATCCTGCTTTGATCCGGGCGGTGCTCCTACGCTTCTGAGTGACCCGATACGTGCAGGATGAACCCGAAACCTGATCCCTCGTCTCGCGAGATATCTGGGCGTTGCGTCTTTGATATCACGAGGATGGTCACAGCGTCAGGCCATCATTCTTGACCCGGCGGCGATCTGCGACGCGGATCATACCCATTCACGGCTTTTCACGACCTCCACCACCGCCCGCGTTGATCACGAAGTCCCTCCACCTCTGTTTTATTTCTTGCGGTGGGGACAACGGATATTAAGTTGGGGTGTGGTGATCGTGTTTTGTTTTGTTTAGTTGTTTTTGTTTTGTTGGTTTGTTTTGTCTTTGGTAGTTGTGTAGTGTTTTTGTTTTGTTCGACATATTAGTTGTGTTTTCATTTATTTTAGGTTGTGTATTAGTTTTGCTTGCGTGTATGTTCAGTCATTTTTATATGTAGTAGTTGCATATGTAGGTAATCGTGTATATGCCATGTTGAAAGTCGAGGATCATTTTGGACCAGATTCACCTATTGACATGGATGATCAAATGCATACAATGTTTGATACTAGGTAATTGTTGGTTGAATAGGTGAAAAGGATTAGTAGACCCGATCACGGGTAATTCGAAACGGATCTCGAGAACCACATCACTCACTAATGGCCTTCGGAGTATGCATAAGTGTAGAGACTAACTACTATAGTTCGACCAAACCTTGGGGTCGAACCATTAAGTGATACAGGACACCAGTCAAAGAGGATTGCCAGCAGGCCCCGAACAAAAGAAACAAAGAAAAAAAATAAATAAAATAAAAAATAAAATACAAAACATAGAAAAAAGTGAAAAAGAAAACGAATGGCAATAGGTATCTTGCATAAGAATAAGCGAGATCATCCAATCGGAATCCAGGAGCACGATCCCGAGGGCTGTCAAAGCCCTAATGCCACTGAGCCAGTTTGGTAGGAGTCATTGACTTCCTTGCGAAAACTCGTGGGGCGGAGAGATGGATCATTCACAGCCTAGGGCCTTGAGTTTGGTTGGTGTTAGGTGTGAGAGATTTGAGAGGGAATTTAATGCAGTGCCCTTATCAAGCTGGTGAGGAGTCACCCGATGGATCTCGCTCTGGGAACACTCGGCTAAAACTTCTTGGCACTAGGTTTCTTCATTTATTTTAGGTGCGTAGGAAGTTTCTAGGTATTTGGTCATGAATAAAATTGGTGCGTTCTATCCTTTTCTATTAAGCTTCTTCGAATAGGTGAGTTGAGCTCAAGTTTGGGGGTTTGAATCTGGAAACACCATACTGAGGTCATTCATTATAACTTAGGCTGGAAAATTTATTGAGATCATTGGGATTTGGTGCACGAGTCACTTCTAACTATTTCAATCGAGTTTTGATCAAATATACGCGTATGCATTTTGTGAACTTTAAGGCAAAGCATTTGTGATGTGAAGCTTGATCAAAATGATCCCTGTTTCTCGGCATGTGCAGCACGGTCTTAGTGTTAATTTTGATGGAGTCGGGTGTGTGTCTGTTCGGAGTGGTTCTTGCTTGAGAATGAGCAGAAAATAAGTTTAAGAGTGTGATGGGTGCCGAAACACTCATATTATACTTCTGTCGGTCTTTCATCTTTTCGTTTATTTGATAGTAATTTTATAGTTTTGTGGCTGGCCACGACTTGGTATGCGGTTTGGATAACAGTGCATTGGGGCGAAAAGACCAGCTTTTGAAAGCAATTTTGGAAGCGATAGGGATTCGAGGAGCAGAGGAGCGTATCGCGTCGCGACGTCCCAACGTCGCGGCGTCCCCCGCGAGCGTCCCCCGCGTCGCGCGGCGTCCCCGCGTCGCGACATCCCAGCGTCACGGCGTGGTCAACAATGCAGTCAGCAGTGAAGCGTCGCGGCGTCTCAAGCGTCGCGCTGACGTTGCAGCCGTGCGGCGTCGACTCGAGATCTAAACCTATCATTTAAAGTCTGAATGACTCGGGAAATCAAGAGGAGGCGTACGAGCGAGGAAGGCAATAGATTGGAGCGGTGACCACAGACTTGAGAAAGTGCAAGGATTTGGCCCATTTCTTATTTTTTGGATATTAGAATTATGTTTTTTAATACTCAACATTTTGATCTTTTCACTCGGAATGTTACAGATTTATTTCTAGGAGGTTATATTGAACCTGTCATATGATGGATTAAGTTTGATCTTTTACATTATTAGTTGTTTATCAATTTGTTACATCTTGCTCTATTTACGTAGTTCAATTATATGATAATGTCATGGCCAACATTGGCATAATCACACTGAGATCAAGATTCGAGAGATGAGGGTTTTCCGAGGGGATGCAGGTAGGCGACCTTAGGTTGATTAGTGAATAGAGATATTAGATCCTGGTGGCATTTGAAGTTAGAGCGTTTAAGCATCGCGAATCTTGAGTTGAGATAGAGATATAATTCTATTCGCGAGATAGAGGATATACCTAGAGAGAGGATATAAGTAGTAAGATCACCTGCTTAAATCGATGAAGTATAAATACATTGAATAATATTTTGAAGAAATAATCCATTAAAAGTGACGGGGAGATATAATACTAGGCTTCAATACGACAATTAATTAGAATCTAATAGTTTAGTCAAATTTCATACTTAAATTCTTGCACAGAATCATACATTCGGATACTATCTAAAAAGCGGGACCTTTGTGATCAATACACTGTCCACGTGGATGTCAAGTACCAGTGCATATTACGTGGGGCGACGCGTGCACTTGCGCACATAGGCGTAAATTTTACACACCGCGTTTTCGGCCTATCAGTGTTTCAAGGAGACAAGCATGACATTTTGCCCCATCGATTATATGAGAAATTTCAGGTGTCGGGACGGTTAGCGGGTTGGCTGAGCCTTACCACTGAAGGGCCAGTGAGACGGACTTAGATCTACCTCGTGGTTTTGAGTATGCGGATGTTTTCGGATGAGCTACTGGACTACCTCCAGCATAAGGATGTAGACGGTGTTGGAGTTACACGGTACTTCATCCGTCTCTATGACTCCGCGCGTGAGGATGGCCTGGATTAGTTCTGGAACCGAGTCATTTATGGGAGCTCTTGGACAAGGGGTTCATAAGGCCAGGAGCACTTCACCATGGGGGTGCTCAGGTTCTGTACAAAGAAGAAGGATTATGATATGTTGTGCATTGATTATCGGCTTGATTGAGCGAGGATACGATCAGAATCGAGTGCCATTCTGAAGATCGATGGCTTGTTTGTGATTGAGAGGCCCGAGTCTACTCCAGAGATAGACCTTCGCCATGATTACCATCGGGTGAGGTTGAGATCTGAGATATCCACACAAGGCTTGAGGCGTTAGAGCCCGTTATGGGCACTTTGAGTTTGCGGTGATGCCCTTCAGTTAATGAATCATGACAACATTCATGGATCTGTGCATAGGATATTCCAACCCTATTTAGATCCCCGATTTATCGTAGTCTTCATGGATGACATCTTGATCTCCCGATCCAGTGGGAGCATGAGTATCACTTGAGAGATCGTTCTGATTGTTGAGAGACCATCGATTGTATGCGCGAGTTCGTTAAGTGCGAGTTAAAGCTGCGGGGTGAGGTTTCAGGACCATGGTGTCGGCTGTCGGGTGTCAGTCGACCAGGAAAGTTGGAGCAATGATGGATTAGGAGTAGAGATCGAGTCTTTGAGATACGTAGTTTCTTGGGATTGGCGGGGTATTACAGGAGATTCATTAAGGATTCTCCAGGATAGCAGTACCTATGACAAGGTTGACCCGGAAGGAGGTCAAGTTTGAGTGGGATAATCGATGTGAGGAGGCATTTCAGGAGTTGAAGAGGAGACTTACTTCAGCTCCCATCTTGATAGTCCGGACGGGGACGGGGAGTACCGCAGTGCTGTTGTGATGCCTCGGCGGATTAGGATGTGTTTTGATGCGATCCAGGGAGGTAGTGGTATGGTTCCGTCGGTTGAAGAATCACGTGCGATTACCCCACGCGACATGGAGTTGGCGATCGTAGTCGCCGCCTTGAAGATTTGGCGCCACTACTTATCACGCGAGTTAGTGTACTTAGACCATAAAAGTCTGAAGTATATTTTTCACGCGGCGGAACCACCGATATGAGAAGCAGCGGATGGATGGAGTTTCTAGAGGATTATGACTTCACTTTGCAATACCATCACAGTAAGGCAAATGTAGTAGGCGATAATTTCGATCGGGAAATCCACGAGAGCGTTATTCGTATAGCTTCTGAGGTAGCGGATCTTTCGAGGCTATGGGGCCAGTTTGGGCTATAGTCTGTGGCGAGACCGGGAGTACCTTGGGGAGTTTAGTGGCTACATAAATCTCTGTGACGAGTGATTGAATCCCGGTGGCGGGAGCCAGAGATAGTGTCATCGGGGCCAGGAAATGCGATTAAATCACGAGTGGCGAAATTTGGTCATTCAGCGGATGATGATCTTCGATATAGGGGCGGGTAGTTCCCCGATTAGTGATTGAGGAAGGAGATTCTCGAGTTCCAACGCTCTCAATTTTCTTGCATCAGAATTGGCGAAGATGTGCAGGATCTTCGATTGCGACACTATTGGGTAGGATGAAGAGACACGTAGGAGACTTTGTTAAACGATGTCTAACGTGTCGTGAGTTAAAATTTGACACGAAGCGGTAGGCTACTTCCGGCCATTAGGTGGTAGTGGAAGTGGGGATCAAATCGCGATGGACTTTGTGACCCGCACCCGCGGTGCAGCGAAGCATGGCGGTATGGGTGATAGTGGACCGATTCACGAATCGGCACATTTTCTAACGTGCGGATGACGCCGCCTTGGAGAGATCGCGGTTATACATTCGAGATGTCGACTCATGCGTTGCAGTATCCATAGTGTTGGACAAAGTTTCTGACACACTTTGGAAGAAGTTTCGGTATGAGCCTGCTTGGTGTGATAGTCTGACGTTCCACCCTCGAGACATATGAGTGATCTAAGAGGACTATCTGGTGTTAGAGGACATGCTCTGAGGCATGTCTTTGGATCATAAAGAGCGAATTTGGGAGAGCATTTTCCTTAGTGGAGATCGCTCTGTGATTGACGAGCATCTGGTCTTGCCAGAGTGAGGCATTGTATGGGAGGCCGTGTGATCACCATTATGTTGGACCGGTGGGAGAGTTCATCAGTCGATTTGATTAAGAGACACCTCCGAGGAAGGTGAGCTTAATATGACGGCGTCTTCTCACGGCTCGGATCGGCGGAGAGAACTATCTTTGATGTCGGCGTCGACCCTAGAGTTAGAGTTGGAGATCGTATCTTCTTGAAGAGTGATACTGGAAGGGGCGTTATTGGGATTGTGGCGTAGGAAGCTATCGCCCGAGATTCATGAGGGCCTTCGAAATACTCGAGAAGATAGGCATTGTAGCATCACCTGAGTTGGCTTGCCACCGGCGTCAGTGTCACGAGGTGTTCCGCGTCTCCATGCTCGAAATATCTCCAGATCCGGCTCATGTGGTAGATTGAGGCCCGATTGAAGTTGACACGGATGGGACCTTCGAGGAGGACGGTGTGCATTATTGATAGCCGTGATCAGGTTTGCGGCCTTGGTACATGCCAGGCTAGTGAAGTCTTGTGGCGGCCATGGAGTGGAAGTGGCGTGGGAGGCGCGAGGACGATGCGGGCCTGCCTATCATCTTGTTCGGGGATGAAGTCGTGGTTTAGTCGTTTAAGATTTAAATGGTATTTATGCATGGAATAGTGCACGTTATATGCATGTGAGGGTGTGATAAATCCGGAATTTCGGGACCAAAAATTCTTTTTAAGGAAAGGGAGAATATAAGACCAGAAATTCCAAATTATGGAATAAGGACAAATCGCCAATTTCGATTACAAAGGTGAAATTCGACTAAAAAAATCCGTAATTTATTCTCTAAAAATCTCCGGATAATGAAGCAGTTTCACCGTTGGAATCGTCTCAAAAAATCTAGTTACTTACGTAAAATTTTACTTATTATTAAAGACCAGTCGGGTGCTGCGTTTTGAGCATCGCGTTTAGTCTTAGTAAACGATTTTCGATCGTGAAAGTCATATAACAAGTAAGTGTGTCATAAGTGGCATGAGTAGAGAAATGATGAAAATGGGCGAGACGGAGTCTTAGGGTGTCGCCCAGGAAAAGAAAGGACATAATGGTCATTTAAAATTTTTAAATATTAATAAAACAAAATAGCTCTGATTCATCTTCTCAAATTGACTAAAAGGAGAGAAAAAAATGGGAATGGCAGGGGAGAAAGGTCCAGAACTGAAAATGGTGATTTTTTTAGAGAGATAATGTCATCTTCTCTCTAGAACTATAGGAGATCCGACCGTCGGCAATCTTCGGGACAAGAAGGAAAGTTGCTCACGGAGAGGAGCCGCGTGGAATGGGATTTAGGGGTTTCTTCAAACTCCTTGAGGTGAGGAGTTTCTCCTGCTTGAGTTTTTATTCATTTAAATACTTCTGAATGTTTGGAGTTGAATGAGTAGTGAGGCGTCGATCGATCCCAAACTTGGACCGAATTGTTAGAATTTTTTTTTGGATTTTCTCATCAGTAAGCGAGTCCATAAAATTCATTAGGCTGCTTGTGTGAAAATGTTTGGTGTGCATTAAAATCATGCTTGATATGAAAAAGAGTAGGGAATGGTAGTAAATTTGGGTTCACTAAGTGACCGATGTTTCTGTGATTTTTAAGGAATAGTAGCGAGGTTTCACTATTCCCCAAATAGTGTTCTCAAAATATATTTTTTGTGAAATATGTTTGGCCCGAGTGATTTAAATTAAATTGCTGGAAGTGTTTGATCATTAGCCGATAGGCTAATTTTGATGTTGAAAGGATAATTACATGACATGATTGTGTGATTGGATATTATGTGAATATGTGCATGTTTACATATTTGCATGTGAATAGGCTATGTGGAAATGGCATACATGCATTTCATATACCTTTGGAACATCCCCCAGGATTATAGGAGTTGTGCATGAGGCAGATCTAGAGAAAATGGTTGGTTGTCTAAAATGTGAATTATCGGAGTAGTCCAAATTAAAATATCAAATCGTCGGGCTTGGCGGTGATATTCAGCGGAGTAGTCCACAAACAAATAATATATCAATGCGTCGGAGCGTGATTGATATATACTCATCGGAGGGTTGTCCACAAACTAACAAAACAATAATTCTCATCTTGGGCTTAGGCGAGTGTGAGAGAGTCGATGAAATTGGGATCTGAGTTAGTCATGTAGACATTAGTAGGATCATGCATTTCTTCGAATGTGTGTTTTAAATTGGAACATTGCTTGCACTTAGGTGGTGAGTAGCCCACTTAGGCGATTCTCCTCTTGGTCATTCTTTGTCGTCAGGACCCCATACTATAGGTACGAGGGGAGGCGTGCGAGGAGACGGCTGGAATCTAGAGGCTGAGTTCTAGAAGAGAAAGTCGAATGTAGGCTTTGGTGGTTTTACATGTATTATAACTCTTTAAGTTTAATATATGTATTGTTTAAGAGTGAAATATTGTAACTCTTGTAAGCTATAGGATATATAGTTAGTTCATAGTTAGTATGCATATTGAGTATTGTTATGGGCCCAGTAGGCTAGTATTGGATATATATATATTGGAATTTATATTGCTGTTTGGACGGGATATACGGAGTTTAGACAAGTTTGCTTGTATTTGGGTAGAGGCTCACAGTGCAAAGGAGACTCGGCGATTTTCATGAAAATGTGGGTCACGGCATTCCACGAGTATTCAGCGGGTTGACGGGTAGTCAACGGACCCCCGGGATTTGGGCGTCACACTTTTCAACTCTAATTCCCCATTGAGGGGAAGGAAGGATATCCCCAATGTGTTTTCCATGATCGACCTGTTTTGTTGCCATTAAACTAATTTTTCACAAATTAATATTCACCTTTACGAATTTGAAGGAACAAATCAGGATTATAGTTTCACCATCTAGAATTTGGGGGAATTAAAATCGAGTCGAATAGATTAGGGTTTCAAGAACAAATCGGGATTCATATGATGCAATTTGGAGGAGATTTTTGAATTTAAAGATTAGGGTTTTAAGAACAAATCGGGATTCATATGATGCAATTTGGAGGAGATTTTCGGTTAATAAAGAGCTTTATCGAGTTCGGTTTCATGGCAACAAAATCTGTCAGTGTGGGTGACATGCCAAAGGTGTTAAACGCCCAATTCTCTGTTTAAGGTAGGGACATATTTGAGCTATTAAACAAACGTTATGGATAACATTGGACCAAAAAAAAAGTTTAAGGGTCAAGTTAGACATGGCCCGAACATCATAGAGATTTGTGTGTCTTAACCCTCACGAATCTAGCATTAGCATCAAACAATAAAACACTACCGGGAGAACAAAATAATTGACATGCTTCATAATAAAGCCATTCAGTTATGCATTGATAATCATAATTTCCTAGGAAAATAACTACATTTAACGGATAAATACATTTGTAAAAGCTTACACAAATCGCATAACCCATAAGAGGAAAATCTCTTAAGCTTTACCACATAAAGGGTACAAGAAACAAAAAGATGATGAATCTGATCTAGAGTGGGAGCTCGGGTTGATCAAAGTCGATATTTTCCTTAAAGAAATGAACTAATTATGTTAGTAAATAATTAGGAAGAGTCTAAAATTCGAGGAAAACTGGGGAAGAAATTTCTGGGATTGGCTTCACGGCATTTTGAATCCCAGCATTAGCATCAAACAATAGAGCACAACCCAGGAAAACAAAAATATTGTTCACATGCTACACTAATAAAACATTCAGGTGTGGGTGATAATCATAATTTATAGAGGAGATAACTCTGTTCAACGTACTAATGCATTTGTTAAGCTCGAGATCATAGAGGAAAATCTCTTAAAATTACCATTATAAGGTCTGAAAAGAAAGTAGATGTATGTGATCCGGCTTGGACAGAGGGAGTAGATCAATGTTGAATATTTTTCCTAAACTAAGCAAGCTAATTCCAGCGGCTAAGAAATATTGATTTATAGAACTTTAACCTCGAAAATTCAGAAGTGTCAGGAAGAAATTGAGAGAGAAATGAAAACTGAGGAAGGAGCTAAGACAGACGGAGGATTAGCTTCATAGCATTTGGATCCCATTTGGAATGCCACTCTCACCCTTTCCTTAAGGCCTTCGTTTTTCGCTCTCGACATTTCCCACTTTGTTTATCCAAGATGCACCCATTTCCGCTCACACTTATCGCGATTTCCGCTCTCTCCAAGCTTTTGTCTCAAACGAACAAAGTGCATGGATAACCTTTTACGCTTTCTTATTGTTTTCTTCTTACGATTTGTGGCCTCTTACGATTCGGCTACTACCTTGGGGGATCTCACGGTTGTCTTTAAAACTGAGCAACAACGAGTTAGAAACCATGTCGCTAATAGGATGATCTCGGTCTGATGAAGAATAGCCTGCGGCTCATCTTTCTCGGCGTTCGCGGACACGAGTGGACCCTCGAATTCTTCATCTGGCAGCGGCTCCACACTCTTCGAACATGCACTTTGACCCTGCCCGTACAGGCGCCATTATGTAAATAGTAATCCTCTGGGAGATTGTTGTGGATAGGCTGCTGAAGACATGGAGATCATCGGTGCCATTATCGATATTGAACCTTTCTTTACCAGTGAAATCGCTGTGATTTCAGAGCCCAGGGGTCTTCCTGACTGACCTCAGTGGTTTTGCCATTTTCTCAGGAGTTGAAATACATCTGTTGTTTGTGGTTCTTTGGGGAAATCGTGCGATTATTGAAATTGATAGTAGGTGTCATGTTGAGTATACGTCATTGCCCTCTCATGGACAAGAATGATGTTAATTGGCATAGGCTCAGCCCGAGGAACGTGCTTGTATGTGCAAAATGTGCATGGTGAAGATATGTAGTGGACTGCATGTTAAGGGAGGCGATGGGACCATTCATTAGAGTAACTTCCTTGGGTTCATTGATGATGGTTTGCCGGCGTTCCTTCCACGACATACCTAGGTAATACACATGCATTTTCTTATCAGGAGCACCACATTTCGAATGGTTGTGTTACAATCCCTGCGAAGGCCACTGGACTAGTCATCTGCTAATGGACTACATGGTCAAGATTCTAAATGCTCTTGAAGGAGATATAATGGCAAAAGTCAAAGGATTCAATTTACCAGGTGGTTGTGGATCCTCTCATTCACTTAGATTAATGTTATGTTTTTAGTAAACAATAACTTTTGCAAGGGAAGCATAATATATGGGGATTTTATGGAGCTCAGGATGGTTAGACCAATACTCATCAAGGATAAGGAGAAGTTCTTGGGCCATACCACAAAGAAAATGCAGGGTTAGACCTGGCCTTGAAGTAGTTGATGGATGTCTGTGAGCGCTTTTCTCTCACATTACATGAGAAGGTGATGGGTGCACACCATAAGTGGATTCGATTATGCAAATATCGGGGCGTGGGATCGGCCTGAAGATGAAGATCTTCTTGTGAGAAATAGTCTCCGGTGTAAAGTACTCGAGCACGGCCCGATATCAACCATAAACATGGCGGCTCAGGGGCGTGCCCGGTACAATATAACACAAAATCGTATACCATTTTACTTCTAAAGTACGATGGAAATCAATAACCTCTGAAGATGGATTTAATTATAATTCACAAGGACCATTAAATGAATAACAAATTAAGCAAAATATCAAAGTCAAGCCCATTTGTAAATGTTCAAACATTACACCAGAATCGAGGGATATAAATAATATTTTAGCATATAGAGAAATACACACACACACCATGTACTTTTTTGAGAACAAGTTTTATATTTTATTAGATTAGTGTTATGTAACATGTTTGAAACTATAGTCGAACAATAATATAATCTTGTGGTGGAGCACCCCGAAAAAATCGATGTTAAGTATAGTCGATCAAATCTTAATAGACTACTTCTTGCTATATTAGTATTAGTTGCAAGGAAACCTCCTTATGTTGAAGACAAAACCCGATTAATCATAGAAGGTGAAGAACAAAGTCCATGAGATGAAGATCTAAAGCGATGTCACTTGCGCTCGGGTAAGTCATAGTTCGAATGGAGAATGTACATGGTAGAAAGATTTAGAAAGCAGAATGAGGTAGTAGATGTTTACGCCAGTATTAATTTCGAATAAGAGACCAGATAGAACATTAGAATAGCTGAACTCAAATATGAGATCTAAGCTAATCTACGATACATGGACCATTAGGCCTTCAAAAGGAAATCTGAGAAGGATGACAAATCAAAACAGCTCGATGTTGTGATACTGTTCTCTGTTCCAAATCCAATTTTCCATGGTATAAGTACTCATTGAAACTTTAAAGATAACGTTGACCAAAAATTTAAAACCAGAAAATAAAAAGATTAAAAGACCCAGATCTAATCCTTAAAACGATCGGAAACATATGCATTAGATTAGCTTCAAAATCGATTCGGACAATGAGAAATTGAAAACTGTACTAGTCTCTTGAAAAGGGAAGAATGAAACATGCATCTATAAACAAAAATCAACTTGCCTCAATTTTATCCATGGAAGCGAAGAATGTCTTATTCATCGACCTAGCATATCTTGATAGAAACTTTGCTCACTTTCACATAATGGGAATAAGAAACTTATAAATAGCCTTTGGTTGCATGTGTCATAAAACTTCATACCTTTAGATGTAGTCTAATAGACAAATTCAAATATTTTAACTTAATTTCTAGGCAAAGAAATGTATAAATTTTAATTAAATAAATAGCCAACCTTATAGAAAATAAGAGGAAGGGATCTGCATTATGATCAGTATTTGCCTAGTACAGCACATTACGAAATGCGGTAAAGTGGAGAAGCTCATCTAAAGAACATGAGCAATTTTACATGAGAAAATAAAGTAGATAACCAAAAGGAAAACTTAAGATGAAGAGTTCTAAAAGTTTCATGATTGGCAAAAGTTCATTAAGAAGACAAACATACGAGATCTTGAATGAAATGATCATTGGAAGCATATCTTTGCTACATAACTAAGACACTCTGAGGAAGTAGGCTTTTTGTGGGAGTGTGTGACGAAAGTAAGATCAGAATGCAACCATATGATATAGATGCAAAAGAAAATGGACCGCAACAAGGTGTGGCTATGGGGAGCATAACTATAGGTTATAGTTACAATTTAATTTTGGCGCTCTTTTTGAAGGTGGTTCGGCACATGGTTGAGTCATTTACGCGCAACTTAGGGCATATGTAGCTACGGAAGGGCCATTTCTTGATCTGACTATAGGAGATGGTTATGGATAAGGCTATTTCTTGGTCGCAACTATAAGGGTAACTATGGTTGAAGCCACATCATGGCCGCAACTATAAGGGTGAAATATAAATGGGGTGATTTGTTGGCTGCTACTATAAGGGTAGATATATATGGGTTTTTTTTCTTTTCGTTGCTATTTGTTACCATATATCAAAGGTGGAATCTTTTTTGATGTATCAGAAATCTTAGACCATAAGGAGATATAATCTACTCCACCCCGAAAATTTGATAAAAGATATGTGATATCCATCAACAATAAGTAGCAAACCAAAACCAAATTAACAAAAAATATTCGGGTAAGTTCAAATGGATTAAGAAACAAGCCAAGTCTCATATTGCAATCTCAAAAAATTACATTGCAAAAACCAGTCCAAGAACCAAATGGCCAGAAAGTCTAATTCGTAAATATTTAAAGTAAATTGAACCATAAATTTTTTTTTCTTCAATCTTCCTTTCAGTCAACGTGAATCAACAATACAGTATTAGCCAAAAATAGCGCATGTTCCTTAGTTTCAGTAGCTGAACTCCAATTCAAACCACTCTCTTTGGATCCCAAGCTGCAGCCATATGATCTTGCAGAATAGAGGGAAATAGTGCAGAGTGCACGATATCAGTAATGCATATGGAATGTTGTTCTATGGTTGAAAAATATCATGAAGGGAAGAATGAAAATTGAAAAATGAAGATACCTATTTTATGGTTGGATTCACAATTATGATTTTCCAGTTGCCACAATTTAGTAATCGCTGCCTTCCTTTCACTGTTATATGCGTGGGTTCTTTAGATCTTGGCAAAGAAAAGGGCCAAGAAATATGTTGAAATATACTCGAAAATGGGCTCCTCATCCAGCCTGTTTTAAGCATTTTTATTCTCTCCCTAGTGTTCTCTCCAATATTCAACAAAGCCATATGCCTAGGACAATTCAGAAAGATATATCTAATAGTGGATTTATCAATCATCCATGTAGTTAAACTAGAATAAATTCATTGAAGTAATCATCCCTTAACTTTGCCTTTTAGAAGATATGAAGCTTTATTCCGAACCTGCATGGTAGAAAGATAGTTTCACTAAGAAAAATCTTGTGGTATAATACAATAAAAAGGTCAAAAGAGTTTCAATGTAGAACCTTTGATATAAGTCCTCAAATGGAGTGTTGGTGATTTGTAGGAATATTTGAAGATATATAATAGTGGATTAGAAAGATAGGCCAATTCTTTATTGGACGAATAGTATATCTTCCGGTCAATCAGCTAGAAGAAATTAGGCCATAATTGCAGCCAAAGTTCAAGCGAATGTAAGTGGAAAAGACTACGGTCATTTTACGATCCATCTTTGGACAACGATGCCTCTTGATGACTCCCGATCCACGCCCAGGCCAGTGGGCATTTCCGGGGTATATTTTGGGTATAATTATCTATTTGCACGAACCCTTGGCTTTTCATCTGGATAAATTGGATAATTGAAATAAGTAAACTGGCTATCACCTTATGACCCTTAAATTTCTTCTTTGCATTTTTCTAAGCATTAAAAATAATAATAACTTTATAGTGTTTGTCTAGTACCACTATCGCTTGAATAAAGGAAAAATAACATAGAGCCCATTGAATCTTCTTTCTTACAACATTATTCCTAAATTTTACTTGGTAATCATACGCATATATGTCTTGCTCACATAGCCACCACCATTTAGACCCTTCAAACGGACATCCTATGAGACAATCTTATCCAAACCATAACCATTTTTGTAGGACCTTGGAAACAAGTTTACATGCTTATAAAGGATTGCAAGATTTCTCGACTTGGGCATTACTTGTGACTTACCTACTTTGCATATGTCTCTTAATAACTCTTATTTGAATTATTTTAATTTATCACACAATTGTAAAGTGATAGTTATATATGTAGTGTACAAAGCACAATTAATTAAATATAAATTTGTTGAGGAGCTCTGTGTCTTTTATTTATAATCTTATTTATGATTAAGTAGGATATATTAAGAAGCGTTTTTAGTTCAGTCTGAACAATTTTGGAATAAAATGAAGCTTAGAATAATATCAGATAACAATTTCCCAACCAAAATTCTTATTTAAGCATTGATAACAACACTCCAATCTAAACAAAGCATTTCCAAAAAAAATGATTATTACCTAACTATACAAATAGTGCATCAGCTGGTTTTTCAGCAAATTCAAGGTTTTGCACCACATAGTTTCTACCGGCCCAGCTATGGTGACCATCTATAGAAGCTTAGCATAAGCAATAATACTCAGTTTCATGGTAGGTTTGTTTGTGAGGAGTTCAATCCCCATGACTAAGCCAATTGCATTGCGAAGTAAAGCTAAACAACTATACTTTCTCTCTAGGAAATTAATGGAAGCGATTCAATGGAAGACAAAGCGGAAATTCAAAGAGATGGAATTTAAATTTAGGATGTTTAGGTTTCTCTAAATATAGAAGACCTAGTAAATGTAACATACCAAGTATGATTAAACATGCTAAAGAAGAGATTCCCGATACCTGAGTTATAATCGTGGAAACTTGGCTCATACAAAGAGCAGGCTATTAGTTGGCAATATTTATAATTACTAATATAGTCTTGTAGTCGGACTAATTTCCAATGTCTTGAGAAAGCTTACTTTAATGTATATCAATTGTATGCCTTGCCTTGGGCTTCGGGCTTCAGCCTTGAAGACCGTCAACACAATATAACTCGAAAGGAGCATGTCCTAGGATACCCTAATGAAAGATCTATATCCTCAATCATGCATCTGAAACAACTTTCTGCCAAAATTTCACACAAACAACAAACCTCCTAAAATGCTTAAAAGCCTCCAACCATTTTATTCATGATCACTTCAAATCTTCTCTAGCCCTACTTGATACAGGATTAGTATTTCAAGTAAGAATACCATTTTTTTCTCTCTCCATATTTTGTTCCTGTGAATCCAAAGCTAAGCTTGAGTATGTGGATAGATTGATAGAGTTTTAATGCCACCCAATGGCTCTTATTACTAGCTGAAATCAAATGTGACTGATAGACGTCTTCTATAGACTTGATCACATGACCTTCACGGGACGGGAGACCAGTGAGGAATGGAGAGATTTGTGAGACTTCCATACAAACTGAGTATTTGCCTTGCTTCTATACGCTCTTTTTTATCTTATGTATTCCTTGAAAAATGATGGCCACTAAATTCTACTAAATAGTTAAAAAATTACTTGAAATAATAAACATATCAATAGATCATTCCTCGGACTAGAACATGAGTTCCTCCTCTGTTCCGTCTATGTTCTACATCTCTCTCAGGCATTCTCCCATTCTTGAGGACTAGCAGGTTATCATTTAATTAACAACCATTTTCTTATGGTTTTTGGATTAATACTAATAGTTTAATTCACTAAATCAATCAAAAAGCTAAAGTTTAAGTCCGAAGAAAAATGACCTCAAGATATTAAGGATCACATACGTTGCTCAATTATACAACCTTTGTGATCAGCAGTTCAAAAAAAAATCTAATATTTTCATTACTTGAATTATGATCAAACAAAAATAAAAAAATCTGATTTATCAAGAATATGAAATTATCTGAATTAGTAGCAAACTAAAGGAAAATAGAGAAGAGATGTAATTAAAGCATTAAGCTTTGAAATGAAATTATATGTTTTTCTAGATATTTGAACAATCCATTAAATGATCCTTACTCTTACTGTCACTCTCTTGTAGGTAGCCCCTCTACTTGTGCCAATGTCTCGGTAGCCCTACGATCGCTTTGTGCAACTACAATTCTATACGCAATTATGTATGGAGTCACTTTTTAGTTGTAACTCGAATAAATATGAAACTAAAGATATGTTTGAGTTACCAAATTTTTTTAGCCCGAACTAAAATAATGTCCTTATAAGACACTTTCTTGTAGTGGGAAGCGATCTTTGCTCGGATATAGGAAATGCGTGATTAACATAACCCCATTCCAGTAGAGAAGAAAGAGAAGCAGTAATCTTGAGGAAAGCAATGGGAACTTCAACATAATCAAAGAAGGTAGATATTCGAGGCTTCTCCCAAAGGAATTTTAACATAGATTTGATTATTGTAGCCTCTTGTTCTCAGATGCGAAAATACATTAACCTACAGCCTCTAGAGGCGGAAAAGGAACCTCTAATGGTGAATAGTGCTTTCTATAAGTGATCCTTCCAATCATCTATAACAATCACTAATGAATTTCAAGGGCATTCGCCAGCCATACGATGAATTCAAATGGAAAAGTTGGCTGAAAATCTACTCAAAGCCTGATCTCAAGGATGTATACTAAGCATTAGGTAGATTTCAAGTATAGGAAGCTATTTCATATGAAGAGAGGAATTTCCAGGTTTCATTTCCTTGAGAAAGAAATATTGGAAAATTTAATGAAGAAACCATTGAAGCCAGAAATTTATTCGAGAAGATGGCATAAAATTTGGAGTGGTAGATGTAGTTTCATTCTTTGAAGATATATACTGCGGTGCTCCTAGTTTCCAGTCAAATCTTTATATCTTTGCAATAGTTGTTTTTTAGTCATTTTCTCATTAGACCATTCAGGAACAATTCATTCCTTTGTTTCTAAGAAAAAAATTTCTGAAAAATGATATACCTAGGATTACAATATCAAAAACAATAATGATATTCTCTAAACTTCATTCTCAATTCAATGATTACTAAGTTTATAAAAACAAATAACATTACAGTATTCAACAAGGAAAGAACATTTGGTGTCACAAAAGGACATAATGGTTGGAAGGATTCATCATCAAAGTAGCAAACGCTTGACCATGCACAGTATCTTTAGGATGAATTCCACAATCAAAATATCACCATAGAACATGACCAAAACATAAACAAACAAATTAAAAACAAAATGTTGAAAAATGGAAGTAAAAAAACTAGCAACCAAAATAAAAGCACAATACATTATGGTATACCAGTATGGTTTTCCCTTTATAGAACATTTAAACACATGAATGACCCACTTCATTTCCAGCACTAAATTATCCAATCTCTCGAAAATGAAGCGGTCGAAGATGATCAAGCCTCAGAAGTAGACACATAGTCATAGGCTGCATCACAACCAATTTATTGGTCAATTATAAAGTGAGACGGAGAAAAAGAGATTTCGTCTTAATAAATCAATCGTGGATGATAAAAAAAAAAATTCACGTAGATGAGGGTATCGGTGGTTTTGCCTCCATGACGCGGTCGCTGATGTAATCATGGAAAAAGGGTTTAGATAGTGGTGGCCCTTAGTTGAGTGCTGTCGTCTGTTGCATAGTTGGTAGGATTGAGGATTGACATAAGCATCTTGTGCTGTCTTCCTTTGTAGCCTGCCCAGGCTCACCACAGCCATCCCACGAGGTGAGGCGCATCCATAACATTCAGCAGCGATGGTCAGCGATCCAGTAATGAGGGTGAGGATGAGGGAGGATCTTGTGCAGTGATGAGATAGGGTTCCCTACGAGGATACCTTCCCATAATTACCTCCATTGTTAACCAGGAGCTATAACATTCGTTTTATTATCACCTTCAATACAGTGTAGAAAAGCAAGAGTTACCACCAGTGAAGATTACATCATATACTCTGCTAGAAATTACTTGATATGGCTCACGCACTAGTGAAAAGTAATTTTTGGACGTGCCTGGCAAAGTTCTGGAGTAAAGTCGATTAAGATGGTCGGCACATAAACCTGGTGTAAGTGGAGGCATGGGCTTCATGTCTGAATCCCTATGAGCGTTGTTCAGCAGTATTAATGGGTGAGATTCTTTGGGTGAGCAATCATGGTGCATATAAAGATAAATGCTTTAGCCACTCGCTTTTAAATATTTTGGCCTCTGAATCCAATCAAGTTTTCCTGTTGCTATTCATCGTTAGCGAATGTTTCTCAAGCTCCTTTAAAAACTCATAATAAAAATAGGTTCAAATGAATGATGAAGCCGTAAAAGCATGATATTCTGTCTGCTTATCATGTTAGAATGAATCTGTTTTGAAAGCCTTGAATCAGCCATATCTCCTTTGTCTTGATCGATGATATTGAAGCTTTTCAAACTAACAACTTGAGCCATTTGGCAACGTATATAAACGATGCCATATCATCAGGTGCCCGATACAGTATTTGGGCTGAAATTGTCCGATTCCACATATGATGTGCTCATCTGACAATTTCCCCATCATGTCCCGATATTGTGAATAGATCTTTGACATCGACGGCTTAAGTGTAGACTTAGTTTGTTTTCTTCCTCAATTTTGAACAAGAAAATAAATGCAATAATAAGCGAATAAAACAGTAAGTGCTCACAATGAGGAGTAGTATGATCAAGGCGAAAACCGTGGCCTTATTCCCTCTTGCTTTGCATGGCGAGATGAGTATTATACCGAGACCTTTATTATTTCTAAATGCCTAAAATGGAGGCGAGAGCTTTGATTTTGGGGAGAGGACCTTCAGGCGATTGTAGGAGATATCGGTAGATGTCGGGGCTTATCGGATCATCAGTGTGTGGGATGAGTCTTGGGAAAGGCCCAGTTATGGGAGATTCAACGTCTCAGTATATGTCGTAACTCTCAGCGTGGTGGAATCTCTCTGTCGAATATTTTGACTAGATCAAGACTCCAAAGGCAGAAACAACTTTTTAATTTAGACCGGAATGCTATCCTAATCGATTCCTCAAGTTCAAGAACCGATAATTTCCACAAGTTCCTATTTGTTTAGAGATTTGTATGAGTTATTACGATGCGGTGAGGGTTTTGAAGATCATTAATTTTTAATTTCTAAGGAATGCTTCTGCAAATTTATTTGTTAATCAAGCCAACAATTTAGACGATGAGAGCAACCTGCCCAGTCCTTTTGGATCTTCAAAACTCAAATGGTTTGAGGAAGATCAGTCGTTGTAGTTGGTGGATTCTCCCAGTTGAGGGTGGTATGGCACCAAGTATTGTTGTTGGAGATGTTAGCGTGATGGTTGTGTACTTGCCCCACATTTCTCAAAAGCTACTTCATAAGGTATTCTTTGTAGATCGATATAATTCGAGGTTTTGGGTACCACACAGGCTTTGGTATATCTCCAGATAAGTTGGTTTCTTTCAAGTGGAGACTGCGAGATAGCTAGTGCAATTTTTCCAGCTCTTCTAGTCTAGGACCCTTTAAATGGTTCCCATTGGTATAAAATTTATAAGTGCTCACCAGGCAAATCTAAATGCGTAGTTGTGATGAAGTTATTTTCATACAATTGCAAATATTTGAATGGTGATATTATTCATTTCAGAGGAAGGGCACCAGCGAGTTTGTTATGACGAGTTCAAAGATTTATTTGGACAAGTTTCCTGTGGATGTGATATAGAACAATGTGAGATTGTTAATTCCCCGAATCAAGACCATTAAGAGATCTTATGATCAGTTTCTTGAGAATGGAGACGAATGATTTGTTTGCACCCCAGTCTGATGTGGTTAAATTCCTCGAGTTACCTATGGAATGAGGATTGGACCGGTGAGACTATTAGGCCAGCCAATCCAAGTTGTTAGAAGTCTTAACAATCCAATTTCTTGAGGAATGGAACCGGGACGGGTTTGTTCCCTGAAGATACTGATATGGTTAAATTCCTCGAGTTACTATGGAAGGAGGGTTGGACTAGTGAGACTAATGAAATGACAATCAGATTGTTAGAGATCTTAACGATCAATTTCTTGAGAATGGAACTGTTGGTTTATTTCCTATGAAGACTATTGAGTTAAATTCCTCAAAAATTACCTATGGAATGAGGATTGGACAGCGAGATTGTTATGTAATAGCAAGATAATTGAGATCATAACAATCAATTTCCTGTGAGGAATGGAGCCAGATAGTTTGTTCGATGCGAGAAGGATCAATGTAGTTAAAATTCTTCAAGTTGCCGTGAAGAGGGATTGAATAGTTTAAGTTGGCTGAATTCCCAATTGAAGATCATTAAGAGATCTTAACAATCCAGTTTCAGGGAATTGGCTTTAGATAGTTTGAAATATGAAGTACAATATGGTTAAATTCCTCGAGTACATATGAATGAGATTGGACCCCGAGTGAGATTGTTAATTTCTAACTTAAGATGATTAAGAGATCTTAACAATCTAATTTCTTAAGGGAATAGAACGAGCTCATTCTCATAAAAGATGCAAAAATAATTAAGTTTTTCAAATTCACTATAAAAGGAAAAATTGACCCTCTAAAATTATTAGAAACCCGAAAGCTAAGTGATATTAAAAACCAAGAGATTGTTAGGGTACACAGTGAAATGGTTAAGAACCAAAATCAATTGTAATTAGTTTGGAAATATTTACCAATATTGGTTGGAATAGTTTCCGCATGGAGGGGTTGTTAAACGAATTAAAATGAGGTTGGGGAGAAATGAAAATTTGAGATTTTGGAGTGTGCCTCTCGAACCACGACTCTAAGGTTAAATGGAATAGCTGAGCCTATGACCCAGCCACTCCCGAGAACCAATGATGAGGAATTGCGTCGAACCAAGATAAGAGTAAAACTTGGGTTTTTTGATTATCAGTGATATTTGTATTAGAAGCGAGTGCTTCTTGATCTTGTTCAACTTTTGAAAATAGCAATGGTAGAGTGCGGAGGCAAACGTGAAAATGACATGGAAGGATAAATGTTGAAGACAAAGGGAAAAAGAGAAATGTGAAAAACAAGGAGTGATGATGAGTGTCGGGAGTAAGGAGTAGGATGAAGAAAGGATATTCATAGGCCATTATTGAAATTTGAGTAGAGGCAGAAGCTATTCACAGAGTTTACATGAGAGGATGACATGTTTATAAACTTAGAGTGTGATGCATTGGCATTCTCATTAGTTGGTGTTTACATCTAACTACCTCATTCACTACAAGTAATGGAATTGAAAATAGAGTAATAATATCAACTTCATACTTGTTTTGTTTAACTATCAAAATAGTCTTATTTTTATAAAATTAAACACCCACAATTACATAGCAAATAATTTAAAATATTACTTTTATTTTTAATTAAAATAGAATCATTACATTACATAGGGAAATAATTAAAAGTATTCATTTTCCTTTCGCTTTGCTCCTTACTCTTTCAAATAGAACATATTTCAAAATTAAGGATTACAATTCTTAGTGAGGGCTCAATGTTGATACAAGAAGTCCATTTCTAAACATAACATACATATGTTATTATATATATATATATATATATATATATATATATATATATATATATATATATATATATATATATATATATATATATATATATATATATATATATATTAACAACTTAATCTATCTTTCAAAAATTAATAAATATGAAATTCAATGCAAGCATAGAGAATCAAACACATGTTTTATTATTAAAATATTAACTATTAAAAAATTTATAATAATTTATCTCAAAGAAATATATATAAGACTTATTGATATATATATATATATATATATATATATATATATATATATATATATAGTAAAAGAAGATTTATAACTAACTGATCTCAAAGAAATTTGGAAAGAGAAAAGAAAAGTTATATCATTCTTAGAGGATTCGAGCATATATTTAGTGCATGGACCAAATACATCCAATTCTTTGTTAAATAATAAATTAAAATTTATTATCAACTCAACAACCATCTAGTATAAAACCAACAAAAAATAATTACCTATATGCTTGGCTCTAATTAAAATAGAATATTGCGATTACATGGAAATAATTTAAAAATATTCCTTTTCCTCTCGCTTGCTTCTTGTTATTTCAAATAGAACATGTTTAAAATTAAGGATTACAATTCTTTTTAAGTGAGGGCTCAATGTTGATACAAGAAGTCTATTTCACAAACACTACTTGTACATATGTTTATATATATATATATATATATATATATATATATATATATATATATATATATATATATATATTAACAACTTAATCTATCTTTCAAAATTAATAAATATGAGAATTCAATGCGAGCATGAAGAATCAAACACATCTTTTATTATTAAAATATTAACTATTAAAATTTATAATAAAATATAAGACTTATTGATATATATATATATATATATATATATATATATATATATATATATATATATATATATATATATATATATATATATATATATGGCAAGAGATTTAAGACCAATTGATCTCAAGAAATTTGGAATAAAAGAAAAGTCATGTCATTCTTAGGATGGACATATATTTGATGCATAGACAAAATGTCCAATTATCAAATAATAAATTTAAATTTATTATCAACTCAACAACCCTCTAGTAGAAAACTAGCAAGAATAATTTCCTATTAACATCAAATAATAAATTTAAAATTTAATCAACTCAACAACCCTCTAGTACAAATCCAACCAAAATAATTACTATGTAAGCTCTATTAATATAATTTATTGCAATATATATATATATATATATATATATATATATATATATATATATATATATATATATATATATATATATATATAATAACAACTTAATATATATTTAAAAATGAATAAATATGAATTCAATAGAGACATAGAGAATCAAACACATGTTTTATTATTAAATTATACTATAAAAAATATTATATGTAATTGATCAAAGAAATAGATATAAGACTTATGGATATGAAAATAGATATATCTAGTAAAGAGATTTAAGACTAATTGAACTTAGAAATTTGAAAGAAAAGAAAAAGTCATGTCATTCTTGGGATCCAACATATGTATTTAGTCATGGGCTAAATCTGTCCAATTGTTGTCAAATAATAAATTTAAATTTATTATCAACTCAACAACTCTCTAGTACAAAACCATATGTCAATTCATGGGCCAAATGTCCAATTGCTGTCAAATAATAAATTTAAATTTATTATCAACTCAATAACCCTCTTGTACAAAACCAACCAAAATAATTACCTATGCCTGACTTCTTTTAAAGTTTTTGCCTAGCAGGAAGTCAATCATCTTATGTTTGCTTGTCCAAAATATCAAAAGAAAGAAAAAATTTACTATGAAAAATTATTCATCCATGCTTATCAGTGAACCTAACGTTGTGCCCAAAATTTCATTGCTTAGAAAAAGAAAAAAAGGAGAGAGAATAAAAGGAAACTAATGAAAAATGAGAGAGATAGTATAGGGTAAATTAATCAAACTTTTGGTAAGGAACTTTTTTCCAATCTTTCCTAGCTCTTTAAAAATGATTCAAGACAACCAACAGTGTAAAAATACGGTTGATCATTGATTGATTTGTTTTTAAAATACCATTTCTCTCCCTCTGTCTGAATAACTAATTTAAAATTATTTATAATATTTTCTATATATAAATATTTGTTTAGAATGTGAAATATTTTTACTTTTTCTCTTCTTTATTATTAAATATATTTTAAAATAATATATATATATATATATATATATATATATATAAATGTTATAGTATTTAAGCTATAAATTATTTTCTTATTTATATAATTATTTTTATAACAATTTAAGATATAGGAAAGCAATTGAAAATAAATATAAGATGTTACTAAAAGAAAAATATGACTCAAAATGGTAACATGTTTTCATAACGATTTAGTTATTTTTAGTTTGTTTTTAATGTTATTTTAAAAATAATTTATACAAATTAAGAGTGCTGAAAATAAATATTATCAAAAAATATTTTTAAACCATATTTTAAAATGTAAAATATATTAGTATATCAAGAAGTTTGGCATTTTTAAAAAAACATTAAAAAATTTTAAATTAAATTTCAAAATTATTTTAAATAACACTTTTCAAAGTGAATAAGTTAAAAAAACATAACAATGTATTTTCATTTGCACATTATAATATTTATTTGAAAAATTGAAAATAGGAAGATTAAAGGCACTATTTAGTAGCCATTTTCCAAAACAGTTTCTAGAAAAAGATAACTGAGAATAGTTTTTTAGTAACCATTCTATGATATTTTGTTGATATATTTTAGGTTCTAAATAGAAATATCTATATATTTATAGAAAAAAAATTAATTTGTTTTATATTTTTTAAATATATTTACGCATAACTTTAATATGTGATATTCTAGATTTTAATCACTATTCTTATTTGTATCATTATTTTTTTAGAATAGCATAAGAAAATTATAAGTAAAACAACTAAAGATATCATCTCGAAAATATCATATTTTATTTTTATTTTTCAAAAGAAAAAATGTTTCTATTCTTAAGCAAAAAAAAAAACAATTTAAATATAGAAAACAAGGTTTTTCATATAAAACCTTTTATTAATTTCAATTATCTTTGGATTATTTCATAATTGTTTTAAATTAAATAGCTATGTAAATATAAGAGAATGATTAAAATAAATCGTATAGATAAAAACTTATTTTAAAAAACTACATCATTCATTGCATGGATTTAGGAATGATGACAATATATTCTATATATAATTTAAATCATCTCACCTTAGACTTGTATATGAATAGTTATTAGGAAGTAAAAAAAAAAAAATGAGAAAAGGAAATAAAATAAATTCATCAATGCTTGCGACAGGCACATGAATAGATAGAAGTAAACACAACCACCACCACAAATAATAGGTGGAAAACAATTAATAAATTTGTCTTTTTGTTTAATGAGTCAACGAATCTTGTTAGGGCATGTACCATATGATGAAGGCATGACTAGGGAATGGAGTGCGAATCCACTTAAAATCTCACTTGATTAGATGACAAGAGCTAGAGTTAAGAGATTAAAAGAAAAAACCGTTAACATTTTAATCCAAGATGCATAAGTGGAAGAAGCTCACGTGTTCAACTCCAAAGAAAAAACAAAGATGGTCCACATCATCAAAGTAAATCCGAACTTAGGCCAAGAGCTAGGGCGTTTTTGACTTGGTGATTTGCTACTAACTTGCTCATGATTTGTTGCTAATTTGTTTATGATTTGGTGTTGATTTGTTATTGATTTGCTGCTGATTTACTGCTAATTTGTTGCTGATTTTGTGGCTTACTTACCAAGTCTTGTCCTAAATTATCTAGTTTATTTGTGGATGTTTAGTGCGTAGTTTAGGAGAATAAGTTACCTTTCTTTCTAGTTTTGGTCGAACATTTTCTTTCCTTTGTGGCGGTGTATTTGATCTTCCATTTTTTTGGGCTTGTTATGGCGTATCCTTGAATTCTTTACATTACAATTTATAAATTTGAAAGATAAATTTTTCTTTGGTTGTTGAAATAACTTTCGAACTTATAGGTTATTTCGTGGCGTTCATCAAAGACTTATCAATCTGATATATATCACTGATTATGACATCCTCTTATACCAAGGCTCTTGCAACGCTATAAATGACGAGTCAAGGTCATTTATCCAAGCCGAAGACCAAAGTGGTTCTCCAAGATTAATTTGATCACGGGTCTCATCACATGTTGGAGTGGTTCGTATCATTTGGTATTAGAGCAACAAGTTATATTTTTTGGTTTGCCTATCTTTTACGTATTTTTTACGAACTCAACATAGTCACCACTTTCTTCAATTCCACCTAAATTTAGTTTCCACCCCGATTCCATTCACAACCTATTTTACTTGCTCCACCCAATTGATTTCCTCATTCTTGATGATATAATTCTGCTTCATATATTGAGCCGTACATCCCAAGTTACAAAAAAAAAGCGAGAAAAAAAAAAAAAAAAAAAGAAAGAGAGGAATCCGATAGGCAAAAAAAAAAAATCACCTTCTTAAGCAATTACTCATGTTTGACTAACTAGGAATTAGTCTTTGCTCAATTGATAAGTGTTGTCACCTTCTTAATAATAAAAACAAAATAATTTGTCTCGCCATTGTTTCAAATCTTTGCTCAATTTTTCAAAAAAATTCTTTTCTAAATTCAAATCATGTTTAAAAACTTTCATATAATTTACATGCATTTATGACTTTGATAGAATCATGGTTTTTATAAGTATAGTCAACTTCCAAATTATGAAAAACAATCGAAATAAATACTCATAACATTAGTTTTAAAGTCTTTGTTCAACAGTAAATTATTATTAACTTTGATCAAAAAAAAAAAATCCTCCTAATTAATCTATTTTAAAGTCTTCACTCAATTCCAAAACATCTTTAAAAACTTTAATTTTAGACTTCAATTACATGCACTTTAATTTCAATAGGGTAGAAAATTCATCATTTGTTATCAAGAAATCTTGACTAAATATTCATATTATATTAGTCACCCATGTCCATAACCTATTTGATGTAGGTGAAGGCATTACAAATATATAAAGAGGGTGACAATAATGTATTACAAGTGATCCAATTGAAGTGAGATAGATATGATAAAAATATATTAAATTGATTATATATCTATCAATTTGATAAGAAATTTACTAAAAGATTAAATTTTACCATTATTTATCATGAAAAAATCTTGACTAAATATTCACATTATTAGTAATCCTTGTGAACCATGCTAGTTGATGTTGATCAATTAAAAGAATTCAACAATAGATAGGCTTCAATTTATTAAATTATAGTATTAAATATCTTATAAGAATTTTTTAAATAATTACGACATCCTAGATAACCTTCTTTGCTAGAAAAGTAAAATTTATATAAAGATTGCATTTATTTTAAGGAATATGACATTGAAGTAAGCGAAGTGTAACATGTTTTATATAAATAAAGATACCATTGCATTCATAATAACCAAATGTTGAATAGCTAAATAGATAAATAACAATTTAATCAACTACAAGAAGCAGCTTTTTGAATAGACGAAGAAGCTTAATTTACCTTTATGGAAAATAAGTTCCTTTTTAAAATTGTAATACTAAAAATTGTACTATTTCTAATGTTAAACCTTTCAAAGGAATTTCTAAAAATAAAAGGTAAGTTCTTTTTTTTTGTATGTATAAGGGTTGGGGTTTCTAAGAATGTAAGACATTGTGTGACACCTCAAATCCCGGGGAAGTCAGATTGACAACTTAGATCAACTGCGGAAGATCGTGGATGTCGAGTAACTTGACACCACGCCATTAGTCCTTTTCCCGGGACACGAGTTGCGAAATCGGGAAGGAGTCTCCTTTTATCATGGAGACTCTACTAGGAAATACAACATGTGCATTTTTCATGGCAGCCTATCGATATTATCTGGCGACCAGGGTCCACATCACGGTAAAAATGTGCATCAAGGCCATTTATCCATAAATAAATCTATCAAAAGCCACCAGGTCATTACATCGCTCTTAATACAAAGCATTATATTAAAACTAACGTATTTCTAATATAATGCTCTGAAAACATGGATCAAGGCCTGTCAGAGCTTGCTTCCATGATGTTGGCCTCTAAGAGACATCATCTTTGCTGCGTATCCTGTGCAGAAAGGGGGTCCGCATTGGTGAAGTATGGCTTCAGTGAGATAAATCCTCTGAGGGCTATTCCCCACTTAAATGCATGAATGGTCAAACAACCAAGCACACCAACTTAGGACATACAATCCCTGGTACATAATCCTACTTGTCATAGATGGACCGACTTATCATGCCCCATATATCAAATCCTCACCGACTCCCTCAAACATGAATTTTTCTATGAATGAATACTATTTCCAAACAAAGGTATTTGTGTTTACCCGTGGACAACCCTCCGATAAAAATAGTGGACACACTCCGATAATCTATTTTTTGGACAACCCTCCGATGTATATTAATTGGGCATACTCCGACGATTGACATTTTATGGACAACCCTCCGATGTTTATCAATTGGGCATACTCCGACGATTGATATTGTGTGGACAACCCTCCGATATTGTAGTGGACATACTCCGATAAATGATATTGTTAGTCGACTCTAAAACAATTCTCTAGAAACCACCTTATGCACTCACTCCTATATTCTGGGTTTGATACATATGAAATACAATGAGCCATTTCCATTTCCTTAACCCGTCAGCCTTATCAAACCGTGGATCTCCATTGGAGTTCGTCCAAGTCTTGAAGTCACGACCCATTCCTGGATGGTGAATGGCCGCGACTATGCCTCACACCCACACCATGCGATGTCGGAGTGCACGGTCACAATACAATTGTGCCATTGCTCTAAGTCATGCCCAATGTATAAAGACCTCTGCATGGACTACTATACCGTACACTCCACGTGTACCTGGACCTCATATCTATGCACACAAATATTCATACATTGATTTTAAACATTAATATACATGCGTCATACTAACATTTTATCCACATTCATATCAACGCATCAAACAAGCATGCATCAACATCATTCCGACTACTACTTAGACAAGTAATGTCATAATCAAATCCCTAAAGCTACATCATAGGCGCATAATGCCCGATAAACTAGCTGACAACATACATTACAATAGCCACCTTACGAAAACACATCACAAACCCAATATGTTGAGCACACACATATTGACATCCAAGCATGACACCTCTTAACCAAGAAATGTTTCAATCAATCCTTTAAACACATGTGACATTTCATCAAGTCACTTTACTTAGGCAAGTAATGACACACCTCATTCCTAGGCCAATTCATGGCATATCATGCACCTAAGATAGCCTACAGCCTGCCATGTAATGTGCCTTACCACAACTCCTCACATCCACACAACCAACAATTGCTTTGCTTGTTGTAACAATCAATTTTTTTCAACAAGTATGTGAGCACCAATTGCCATTGAAAATCATATGGTCAGATTCTAGACTTCAAGATATTTCCATAGAGTCCAATAACACCCAAAACGGAGTTCGGACGAGAAAGTTATGGCCATCCGAAGTTGGAGGCCTCGTATGAATAGTGACTGACACACGGAACCAGCAGGGGCCTACTGTTTTTTGTCATTTTCGGACCAAATATGAGTTCAAATTTTATTAAGCTATATATGGATGGATTCTAGACTGAAGACTTTCCATGAGTCTAGAACACCCAAGCGAGATCGGACCCAGAGAGGATTACGGCCGTCTGAAGTTGGAGGCCTTGCACAAACAGTGCAGCTGAGCAGCTACGTGAAACCCACGAAATTACGTTCCCGTGGCTCTTTTAAAGCTCCTGTACATGCTATTTTTCCTACCCAAACTCATCCTGAAAACAACCTTTACTTTGACGACAAACCCGCCCCAGTGAGTCACAATTCAGCCATAAACATGGCACAAAACTAAATCCCGAACTCAATACAATCAACTTCGGCTACCCAAAAAAATGGACATCATAGCTCAAAACCAGAAAATTTTCAGTTTTGTGTCAGAACACAACCCAGGCAGCCCAGGACTCAGCAGAGACCAAAACAGCATTTAGATAAGAAAATATAAACCCGAGTAGGAAGGTTCCCTACCTCTTGGAGCGAAGACGAAACTTTTTGGAGTCCCGAAGACCCAAGACCCACGGCCTTCCCGAACTTATGCTCAAATCTTCGACGAAAATTCTTGATTTCAGTGTCCACACGTTGCCCTTGACGAGTACTCTGACTTTAAGTCTTGGCGGCCAGAGCCCTGGCCGCTGATCATACGTAAATCTAGGAATAAGGTAAGAGCTTCTCTCACTAGATTTTCTTCTCAAACCGAAATCTTCGATTGAAAGCGCATGTTAATAAATTTGCCCACGCATAACCCTTGTCGAGTAGATGAACTTTAAATCTTGATTCGATGAATTCCGACCACCCGATCTCCGTAGATCGTAGAGAGAATGAGAGGTTTATCACCTCTCTCTCACAACTCCACACCAGCTAGGTTTGCCTTAAAAAAATGGGAGAAAATCCATCTTTTCTCTCTTTTCCTTTTGAGTTTAAGTTGGACCAGCGGGACCTGTAAAATCCAGCGTCCACGGCAAATGGGTTGGGTTAAATCGAAACAATTTATTTATTTTTAGTTCAATTTATTTTGAAATGAACTTAACTCAGAATCATTTCTAACTCTTGAGATTTTTTTAGAAAATCTCGTTCACGAAGGTGCTAGATACCTAACTTCAAAAACCATAAAGGAATTCCCACTGCCTAGGAATTAAACTGAAACTTATGAGTTCGTTTTTAGTAAGAGACGAACTCAGCAGCCTTGATTCGTTTCGTCATCCAGAGCTCTAAGGGAATTTCTAGGCTTCACCAGGCCATTTCAGCAATTTATTATTATTATTTTTTTTTACTTTTAGAAAATTTTAAATTTTCTGGGGTTTTACACATTGATAAGTGATGTGAACTTCCTAATATCGAAAATAAACAAAGTAATTGTCTATACTTGAGGGACTTGAAATCATCTTTATAAAAACTTGTCCCATAGTTTTAATTGTGTATTCATGACTTTGATAGGTAATGTCAACTTTTGAACAACAAAAATGACTTAAATAATTGTCCCTACCTAACCCAATTTAAAGTCTTTGTTAATTTGAAATCAAACGTATTCTTCTTGTTTTCCTTATTATTCTTGTTTTTGAGAATAGAAAACAGTTTAAAAAAAGAGGAACAAAACATGCCCTAAGTGATTAAATCCTTGTTTTGATACCATTTTAAATTATAATTTTTTTTAAAGTTGAAACTTGTAAACCTGAGAGCATTTATAGTATAGGGCAATGTGACAGTCAAATTAATCCTTTTAGGTTTACACGATCAATTAGGAAACAAATGCAAATCGAAAATCAGACATGAGATGACATTTTAATGGTTTTGAATTTACCCATTAAATAGTTTTCTACACAAGTCTTTCTTACGAGAATAGAAATTGGAACTAAACAACTACTCGATAAGGAGCTAGGCGTGACTCAATATTTGCGCACCTGAAAATACTTGGCAGTCTCTAGATATCTTATTTTCCAATATTTTCATATCAAGCTATTATTGCCCAAATTAATTGAAAATAGGTTTTTTTTTTAATAATTTGTTTAAAGATACAACGACAATTCATTTAAAATAAATAAGTAAAATCAAGGTGATTTTTTGGAGCAATAGGACTAGAATGATACCATTTATATATCAGTAGACTCTTTTTTTTTGTAGAAAATTCTTTTTTGTAGACTTAATTTTTTAATTTCTATTTTTATTTTATTTCTAATAATTTTTATTCAAACATTTAGGAGCTTCTTAATGATTGTAAAACTATTTTGGAAACATCATCGAATAGACCAGACCCAAAATTTGTTAAAAGTAATAGACAGTAAATTTGCCATTTGACCTTGTTCCTATAACAATTTTGAAAGGAAAACAAACACATAAACCCTATTACAATTTTGAAAGGAAAACAAACACAAAAACCCTAGATAGGAATGAGCAACAAGCAAGGTAGTTTTGTTATATATGGGTGGTCACATTTATCAGTAGCCCAAGATTTTCATGCTTACAAAAGCTCCATTTAGTCAAAACGTTGCAGAGAAAATTAATAAGATGCTCAAATCTCATCATCTTAAAAACAGAAGACCACTCATCACAAGATCTAGCATTAGCATCAAAGAATAAAACCATGACCCGGGAAAGCAAAGTATTGTTTTGTATACATGATCATACGATGGAGTACCACGAATACCCTAATTAGGGTTTAAAAATTTCACCTTCTTTGTGGCGCCCCAAGCTCGAAATTCGGGTGACTACGATCAACCATGAGTCTCGTGAATGTCAAGATGACCCAGACATTTTTCCACGAAAATCGAATGAGTCTTCTTTATGCAGAGCTCTACCCGAATACAAAATGCGCATATAAGCATACAATGATCGATATAACAATAACATGAGTAAAGCGACCACTTGGGCTATAAAACCATACTCATAATGAGATCCCAGCTTTGGATTAACCTCATGAACGAGGGGACCTCGGCACTCCGATGGATATAGAAACTTTTCCCTCGAAACAATCGAATAAAATCCATGAATGAACCCCTTTACAATCCTTTACATATCTTTAGAAAATAATGCAGGCTAGTGATAAATTTTTTTCTTTTCAAACACTTGGATTTTGTAGAAAAATTGGCGGGACTCCTCTGTTTCGGACTTTCCCAAATTACAAAACTGCGAAAACATTTAAAACACTTCTAATCTTTCAATCCTCGGCTTCTCAACTTAGTTTAGAATCTCCTAAATTCGCTGCAATCAAACACAATATACATATACATTTATTCACTTCAAATCATCAAACATTCAAAACTTCTTCAATTCCATGCATTTTTTTATGAAAGATTAGGCTTAGGTCGGACTTACGCCAGGCGCCTCGTACCTCGTCATTTGAGAGATCAAAGCCCACGTAGTTCCTTTTCAAAATATCTACATATATACATATATACATGACTAAATATTCAATATATACAATATGCAAAATGTATATACAATGCAATCACAGTCGTCGTCTTCTCAATGGCTCGACTCACTTTGCACGAGGAGGAGTACTCTCTTAGGCCTTTTTGTCTAAAGTCTGAAAATGTTTTGAAACATACGAAAGAATAGGCTAAAGGAATTTCGGTGAGTGTACAATTCGTTAAAATAACATTTTGTTATATATCAAGTAATACATACTTTAAATTAAAATCAATTTATGCCTTAAGCTTTCTTTCTTTCTTTATAATAAATACTTATCTGATTAAAAATCCATTTATGCCTTAAACATGCCTTAAACTTTCTTTCTTTCTTTATAATAAATACTTATACAATTAAATCCATTTATGCCTTAAACATTTATACCTTAAACTTTCTTTCTTTATTTCTTTCTTTACGTGGAGACGAGGAATAAACCACCTTTAGAGCAGTTTCGAGATGCGCGGTGAGAATGATCACATTCAGTCATAACCACCACTACTAAAAATAACGGTCACAGGCCAAATTCCCGACCTAAAATTGGTGGTAAATCTAGACTCATATCCACGACCATTTAGAGACCAAAGGGGTTTGGTCAAGAAAATTCAAACCAAATTTCCGACCAAAATGAAGCCATATTTACCGACCAAATAATTTTTTTGTGAGAAATTAGTGCATAAGTCTGGCGGGAATTAGCGCCAAGTCACAGGCAGTCTGAGCCAACTAACGACCAAAAATAAATTACCATGAAAAATGGTCGGTAACAAAAAAATTTTAATTACCGACCAAAAAATTATTGACCAATTACCGACCAAGTAACGACCAAAAATAAATTATTATGAAAAATGGTCGGTAACAAAAAAATTTTAATTACCGACCAAAAAATTCTGAGCCGATTACCGACCAAATACTGACCAAAAAATAAATTATCATGAAAAATGAGTCGGTAACAAAAAAATTTTAATTCTGGTAGATTTTGGGTGATGAAGTAGTCGATGATCTGGGCCAAATGCAATGTCTGAGAATTTATGCTATAAGGCTTTACTTGACCCGGCTACGGAAAACCAAGTGTTGAAGGCTTGGAACGTGCTGGCTCGGCGCCAAATCAATTACCAAACTTATTGAGGTCGAATACTTCATATCACCCTCTTCTCATTGTGTCGAACTGCGAAGCTCAAACATCGTCAAATCTTTGCGGAAAGCAAGAGCCTTTGCCCTTATCTTTCTCCTCAATTGGAAGCCTTCCCCATGACAAAACGTCCTTTTCGCCCACTTTACTTTACGACCTTATCACTCCTTCAATTCATTCCCAATTGTTCGATGCTTTGAAGAAAGGGCATGAAATTGGGGAATCCTTGGACTCGTGATTCCCTCATTGCCCGTTTGCTGAGAAGTCCCCATGATTCGAATGGGAGGCGTTCGGTGTGTGCGGGATTTGAAGTTGCTGATGCGGTTATCTACAATGGTCATCCAGTTTGTGAGTTTTCCTCTGTTAGAGCTCTTCTCCTTTGTGCTCGATAACACGGGTTGAGCGTGAAGTTTTAGAGCAATTAGGTCATTTAATCTGGTTCACCTTAATTTGGTATTATTATCTTTTTTAATGTGTTCACATTGGTGTTAGTAGAGACTCATTATAGATTAACATTTATGATCTTTGTTTTAGAGGATAACAAATTAACAAATATGAGTTTTACATTTTGAAGATGATTTGTACTTTGAATTTACTTTTGTTTTATATTCCGATTATTAATGAAATTTATACCATTGCATAATGCTTTGATTATTTGGTGCTTCTGTCTTTTCACATTTTTTTCACCATGTGTGATCTGTTAGGAGAAAACACTCGCTTGTTATCAAAAAGCATGCATAAAGAAAGGATGAATTTTGAAACTTACCTATGTATTGTATAATGAATACTTGAGTTATTTGGGGATTCGATTGGTGACCTTGAATGTATTGATAAATGGCCCTCTTCCATGGTCGAGGCCAGAGCATTGTTGTGTGAAATTTCTTATATACACACTTTGAATTGTTTACCATGACTTGTGTTTATGAGGATGACAAAGTCCGACTTGTATCTTTGTTTCTGGTGAATATATATTCTTCAAGGATCCATTTAGGATTAGTTTTTGCTTACAAATGGTAGTGTATGATATGACTTAGCTTAGTGGTATTTGGGAGAAAGTTCGATTCACTAATAATTTAATTGAACATCTTAACCCAGACCAAATTGGTCTTGTATTTTAATGTGCAGCAGAAACCTTATTTTCTTGATTTGATGTATATTTTCTTAGATACATTGCATCCTTCATTTAATCAATTTGATCATGATCTATTAGATTCTTGACAATGATTTCACCGAGTTTTTAATTTCGTGAGGGTAGATTCATTAGCATCTTTCACTAAGAAGAATTACTAGTATCGGTAGGGTCAATGTGAATATCCTCACCTTGATTTTTTTTCCTCCCCAACTTATCGAAACCAAGAATAAGTTAGTCGATTTAGCTGATTATTTCCCATCTTTGAAGACATTTCCAATACACAATTGTTATTATTGGGAGCTTACTCATTTCTAAAAACTGCAACAATAATAAACCAAGAAAAATTACATGTATTCTAATAATGGTAATGGTTTTTAATCATATTATTTCTCAGATTTTGACTTGAAGTTCTTGGTCTCTCACATAGTAATTGTTTTGCATTTATACTGACCTTTAACTCTCCAAACACTCAATTTTCAGACTAAAAAAAATTCAGTTGACTTCATTTTTGCCTTCATCCTACCTTTTATTGTTGATTAGATAATAAGGCATGTTTGGGAGTAATTTGATTGCTTTTTTCTTGTTTTTATTTTTGAATAGACCGGGAGGAATGCCATAGAAATTGAGGTCATATCTATCCAGTAGAAGAAAATCAGTAGCCCTGCTGCTGCAATTACTACAGTGTGCTGATTTCTTCCATGATTTGAAACATGCATAACTCCTTCACATTGGAACTTGGATTTGGGTGTTCTTAGACTCTATGGGGAAAGCCCTTTGGTCCTAGATATCAACCATATATAGTTTGATAAAAATTGAGGTCATATCTATCCGAAAATGAAGAAAATCCAGTGACCCTGCTGCTGCAATTGCTGCAGTGTGCTGATTTGTCCTTGATTTGAAAACATGCATAACTCCTTCATTAGAACTTGGATTGGGTGTTCTTAGACTCATGAAAGCCAGCACGAGTCTAGAATCCTTACATATATATCTTATGATAAAAATTGAGGTCATATCCTATCTGAAAATGAAGAAAATCAGTGGCCCTGCTGCTGCAGTACTGCAGTGTGATTTTCTTCATGATTTAATTATGCATAACTCCTTCATTAGAACTTGGATTTGGGTGTTCTTAGACTCTATGGAAGCCAGCAGTCTAGATATTTCTTAAAAGATCTACTAGAAAAAAACCTTATTTAGATCCCAGCAAACATATGAGTGATCTCCACTCTAATTAAGAAGAATAACTTGTTCTGTGAGAAAAAATTATTACCCCTTTGTTCTAAAATGAGTGGAATTAGAGGACAAAATGGAGAGTAGCTTAACATATCGTAATTTAACGTGACGATGATTCTTGGCAGTTGGTAGATATTTTACTTTAGGGTAACATTAAGTCTAAAGTATCTAATATTCAAATGTTCTTTGTTCCACCTTTAATAATTTTTGTTATTAATTATTGATTGAGTCAATTCAGGCCTGAATTTGAATATTTAAGTGAAATTTCATTTTATTTCTTGATTGCGGTGGAAGATTTGATGTGTCATTCTTTTAGACTTGTGCATACACACTAATATCATATTCTCCAAAGATGTAGATTTTGGTGAACTGTGCTACAAATAGGTTGTTTTTGATGCATTCCTTCGTTTATTCTACTTGTTGATTTCAACTTTTCTTTTTGCCTTTTTTATTTAGATTGAAATGGGGGTGGCAGAATTTTTAGATATCTATTAGGTTATAGAATAAGATTCCATTTGTTCCAATATTGAGAATGTTATTTGTAGTCATTCTAGTGCATTTGTTAGTTGGTGAGGCATATACTTCTAAATGGTATTGAGTTTAGTCATTCCTCTGTTTAAAGTTAAGAAAACTTGGATCTGAGGCACATATGAAGTAATAGTGGAGAAATCCGGAGCTTTTCGCGTGACTTCTTGTATTCAAGGCTTGGCTTTGTTGAAGACAACCCAGGTAAGTTTCTCTCTTACAGCTTGTTTATTTGGCTCGGCTCCCAAGTATCATTCAATATTTCTTTTCCTTGAACAAGAATGGGCCATTTATATACCTGCTAGATATGTACCGTATGATCATGCTTCTGAATTTGTTATTTGAGTAGTTGGCTTTGTGTATATTTTAAACTCGTCATATCCTTTGAGGGCTGGGCAATTCTTTAGTGCAATGTCGTACTTACACAAGTATCAGTTTCACTTTGTGTAAATTGCTGAAGTTTGAGTACTGCAAAACATAATTATTTCCACTCCACAATATCTGGTAAAATTAATTATCATCTGACCTGTTATTTGTAAAGTCAAGAAATGCATATATAACCATGCATATATAATCAGTGGCCCTGCTGCTGCAATTACTGCAGTGTGCTGATTTTCTTCATGATTTGAAACATGCATAACTCCTTCCATTAGAACTTGGAATTGTGATTGTTTCTAGACTCTATGAAAAGCCCCTTGAGTATAGAATCCTTCCATATATAGCTTGATAAAAATTGAGGTAATATCCTATCCGAAAATGAAGAAAATCAGTGGCCCTGCTGCTGCAATTACGGCAGTGTGCTGATTTTCTTCATGATTTGAAACATGCATAACTCCTTCATAAGAACTTGGATTTGAAAGTTCTATGACTCTATGGAAAGCCCTTTGAGTCTAGAATCCACCCAAATATAGCTTGATAAAAATTGAGGTCATATCCTATCCTAAAATGAAGAAAATCAGTGGCCCTACCTGCTGCAATTACTGCAGTGTACAGTTTTTTCTTGTGATTTAGAAAACATGCATAACTCCTTCGCAGAACTTGGATTTGGGTGTTCTATGACTCTATAAGGAAAACCTTTAGTCACAGAATCCACCCAAATATAGATTGATAAAAATTGAGTCTATCCTATCCTAAAATGAAGAAAATCAGTATTTCTGCTGCTGCAATTACTGCAGTGTGCTGATTTTTCATGATTCCAAAACTATACTGCTCCTTCATAAGAACTTGGATTTGGTGTTCTGTGACTCTACTATAGAAAGCCCATTGAGTCTAGAATCACCAAATATATCTTGATAAAAATTGAGGTCTTATCCTATCCCACAAAATAGAAGAAAATCAGTGGCCCTACCTGCCTGCAATTACTGCAGTGTGCTGATTTTTCATGATTTAAAAACATGCATAACTCCTTCATAGAACTTGGATTTGGAGTGTTCTATGACTCTATAGAAAGCCCATTAGTCTAGAATCACCCAAATATGGCTTGAGTAAAAGTGAGGTCATATCCTATCCTAAAATGAAAATCAGTGGCTACCTGCTGCTGCAGTACTGCAGTGTGCTGATTTTTCATGATTTGAAACATGCATAACTCCTTCATAGAACTTGGATTTGGGTGTTCTATGACTCTATAGAGCTCCTTAGTCTAGAATCCACCCCAAATATGAAACGATAAAAATTGAGGGTCATATCCTGTATCCTAAAATGAAGAAAATCAGTGGCCCTACCTGCTGCTGCAATTGCTGCAGTGTGCTGATTTTTTCATGATTTGAAACATGCATAACTCCTTCACCAAGAACTTGGATTTGGGTGTTCTATGACTCTATGGAAAGCCCTTTAGTCTAGAATCACCCAAATATAGATTGATAAAAATTGAGGTCATATCCTATCCTAAAAAATGAAGAGAAAATCAGTGAGCCCTACCTGCTGCTGCAATTTTCTGATATGCTGATTTTTCATGATTGCTTTGTGCATAACTCCTTCATAAGAACTTGGATTTGGTGTTCTATGACTCTATAAGAAAGCCCATTGAGTCTAGAATCCACCCAAATATGTGAGAAAAATTAAGGTCATATCCTATCCTAAAATATTGAAATCAATTGGCCCTACCTGCTGCTGCAATTGCTGCGGTGTGCTGATTTTTTTCCATGATTTAAAAAACATGCATAACTCCTTCTGTAAGAACTTTGGTTTGGTGTTCTGACTCTATAAGCCCATTGAGTCTAGAATCCACCCAAATATGTACGAGAAAAATTGAGGTCATATCCTGTCTAAAATGAAGAGAAAATCAGTGGCCCTACATAACTTAACACAGTACTGCAGTGTGCTGATTTTTTCATGATTTAAAAAACATGCATAACTCCTTCATAGAACTTGGATTTGGGTGTTCTATGACTCTATGGAAACCCATTAGTCTAGAATCACCCAAATATAATGATAAAAATTGAGGTCATATCTGTCTAAAATGAAGAAAATCCAGTGGCCATGCCTGCTGCTGCAATTGCTGCAGTGTGCTGATTTTTCATGATTTGAAACATGCATAACTCCTTCATAAGAACTTGGATTTGGGTGTTCTGCTTGGCTCTATGAAGCCCATTGAGTCACAGAATCCACCCAAATATAACAAATAAAAATTGAGAGTGTATCCTATCCTAAAATGAATAAAATCAGTGGCCCTACCTGCTGCTGCAATTTACTGCAGTGTGCTGATTTTTCATGATTTAGAGCATACTAACTCCTTCATAAGAACTTGGATTTGGGTGTTCTATGACTCTATGGAAAGCCCTTTGAGTCTAGAATCCACCCAAATATATTGATAAAATTGAGGGTCATATCCTATCCTAAAATGAGAGAAAATCAGTGGCCCTGCCTGCTGCTGCAATTGCAGTGTGCTGATTTTTCATGATTTAAGCTATGCATAACTCCTTCATAAGAACTTGGATTTGGGTGTTCTATGACTCTATGGAAAGCCCACTGAGTTAGCCGTCTGACCATATGCTATTTAATAGCATTGGGTACCCATATATTTTTGAAATTTAGGTTAGAGTACCAAGTGTACTAATCACTTGAATGATTTATAGGAATATATGAGTTGATTACATGATATAGTATGGTTATGAATGATATGGATATAATAACATGTGATAGGATTAAATTGAAGAAATCGTTTAACATATCTAAACTAAAATTTTCCTATAAATACGGCGAAATCGGCTGCATTCTCTTGTGATTTTGAAAATGCATCATCGTAGCGATTATAGTTGTCGTTTCGGATGATATATAGTTAGCCAAAATGAGAATGCATCCGTCGATTAATATTAGCGAAGTTTGTATACCTTTGGATTATCGATGGACAGTTCTGAAAAGGGCGTTAATTAAGTGATCATGATTTAATTTAAAATTGCATATATTATATGTCATTTTGGTACCTCTGCTCGTTTGTTCTCGGGTGCACATTAGGATATATAAATAGTAATGCAATTTGCTAAATCAAATAGATTATGAAATTGTGTTTTATATATCTTATTTAATTGTGCTTGGAGAACCACGGGAGAATTTCGAAATATACATAATGAACATGCAATCGTGATCTTTTTTAACGTAGCTTTTGTAAATGGATGAGACAAACCTATTGAAGAAAAGAAGCATTGGGCTGGGTGGAAGGGGAAATTGGAGAGTGGAAGTGTATGTATGTTAATGGAGTTGCATATCCTGCAGTAAATATAACTTTATCGGAACCACAATGGATAGTTAATGAACATAAAAATAATTGAGAATGATCGTGTTTGTTTACTAAAATTGATTTTTTTGTGACTAGTTATGGAAGAGCGATGTTGAATGGATGTACGAGAGGGGCGAATAGTGAATGGAATGTTCTCTAATGAATGGGGATGGATTGGTGATTTGTTGCGTTCGCTCTGAGACATCCTGTGTGGATGGTGGCACAGCTATAAGGTGTCCTTGCTAGCTGGTTAAATGTCGAATAAAGTTTTTGAATGTTGAGAATTTGTGAAAGGTGCATTTGTATAGAAATGGTTTTGTCTTGGGATTACTATGTTTGGATATACCATGGTGAGAAGCGATCCACCAGTGTTCGAGTCCCGTCTGGATGTCGACAAGTGAAGCTGATCGGATGGTCTCGGATAATATGAATCACACCACATACCATAGAATGGTTTGTGATGCTGTGGATCCTGGTGCTTGGATGAGGAACTGTCTTAGAAGCAAGGAATTTCTATGACATGATTCGGTACGGAGACAAACTGTATGAAATTCTAAGCATACTCAGTATACGCAGCGTGGGGATGTTAGGAAATAAAGTGCAGACCACAGTGTTAACGAGGCATGGTTTGATGATATGTCACAATTTCATTCAGATGACACTAAGATAATCGATGCCATTGGATTTCTCTGTACGAAGAAGTTAGTTAGAGGTTGGAATTACGTGCAGATCATTCATTGTTAATGAACAAGCGCATATGATATCTTGGGGTGATAGCGGTGACCTTAACGATTGTAAAAAATGTGGGCATGCTTTCGATACAAGCGAAAGGTTAGGGGTTACGAGAGCCAGTTGTATATCACGGAGTTGAGAGGTCTTGAAGTATAAAGAAGATGCACTATTTTCCAATAACACCTGGAGTTCTGCGAGAGATTGTATCGTCAGTAGCAATGGCTAATGAAATGAGTGGCATTGAGCATCATATGGAGGGCGGTAGATGTGTCACCCTTCGATGCCCTGCTTGGAAACATTTTTGATGGGTGTTTCCCTGATTTTTCATCACGAAGTTCGAAATGTTAAGTTTAGTTTATTCTTGTGGTTTTTCAGTAGTTTGAGTGTCTGGACAGCAATATTCTTTGTGGCTGTGGTGGTGTAGTATAACTTGCCTCGGACTTATGTATGAAGGAGGAATTTATGTTTTGAGGCCCGCCATTGAGTCTCTTGGGGCCTCACGAATCCAAAGGGAAGATAGATGTTTTCTTGCGACCATTGATGACGGAGTTAGAAAGAGTGCGTGGGGTGTTGGGGTCAAACTTATGATATTTCCAAATACGCCACGAAATTACCGGATCTTTGCCTCGTGTGGACAAATGACTCCAGCGTATTCTATGATGTGGGTGGAGTCTTCTTTGGTATGTTGGCATGTCGCATTTATGGAAGACTCTGATGCTTTTAGATTAATTAAAAGCGGGAAGCTTGATCCTGGTCGACAACCATGGGAGGATTTTGCCCGTGAATCATAAGTATCGACGTAACACGAAAGACTTCATTAAATAGAAGGTTACTAAACAATTCAGGGTGTTAGGTCAGGGATAAGAGTGAAGGATTTGAATAAACGAGAGGTTGAGGAAGGTGATGAATGTCGATCTTTGAGGTTGTGAATGCGGCTATATAAGACTTGTAGGTGGAATAAAGTATTTTACAGGATTTGCCTGCTGGCGTGAACACTTTCGAGCACAATCTTGATGTTATGTATCGAGAAGAATGTGTTTGACAATATTTTCAATACGAGTGTTTAACATTCCGGAAAACTAAGGACACGTACAAGTCAAGAGATGAGTTGAATAAATGTGTAAATCGTCCTCGATTTACGAATCTTGTCACCTTGATAAATACGATGTGCCATTTTATTAAGATAAATCACGAAGAAGGATGTGTTGGAGTGGAGTAAAAAATGAGATTTCAGGATGGTTATGCTTCTAAATGCGGAGATGTGTGGATCTTGAAAAAACTTAAGATGTTGGAATGAAGAGTCATGGTGTCATGTATTCATCACGAAAGGTTATTGCAATCGCTCTTGAAATTCTGCCAAATAGAATATGGGAGGCCAGAAATGTGAGATTTCCTTATTCTTCAAAAGCGTGACTTCTTCATCTTTGGTGATGAGGAGTTGGGAATCTGGATGAACAAATTCCTGTTATCTTATGCAATCTTGAGAAGATCTTCCCTCGAGTTTTTGACTCGATGGAACATCTTCAGTGCGCCAGCTTCTGAAGCTAGTTAGCTAGTCGATCCATTATGGTGGATGTATCCTCCGAGAAAGAGTAATATTAATTCCACTCTAAACAGATTCTTCCTATATATATATATATATATATATATATATATATATATATATATATATATATATACACACACACACACATACACTGACTTATAAAAATTCAATAATCTTCTTGTAGATACTTGAGAAAAGCCAAGCATAAAATGTGAACAAGAGGCTCGGGTAGAGGTTCTATGCTCGATTGGAGTATATTATGGAGTAGAGGTGCAAATTAAGCATCATTCTATTATTTCAAGAGGAAGTCAATCTTCCTTAAGGACAAAGCGGAATGAGGTTTATCTTGATGACATTGTGGATGATGATATGTTTGAAATTTTCAAGCCTCAGGAATGCGATCGATTAAGAAGGAAACGGTATCAGCAAACAATGAATATCTTTGCGAAGCTCATCTATATATTCTCTTCTAGATTATCCAGTTAACCATTCATAAAGTAAGTAGTTATAAAAGTCAAATGAGATATATTTAGCATGTTAATTTACTATTTCCTCTCGATGTATCCATTTTCTCTAATTTCATTTCTATTTTAAGTGTATTAGATTCTGAGAAAACGTAAGCAGTTCCAAACTTGAATGTGAAGTATAGTACCAGCGGAATGAAATTTCCGTAAGTAGTTTAGAAAATCATTGTTATATTTCACAAACATAGAAAATCACAAAACAATTGTAATGTTACGATACAAATTTATAATTATAATCTCGGCTAATACGTGATTTCCGAATTCACTGAGTTCATAATCGTACAAATAAAATTTCCGATCATTATCTTGAACTGTGCGAGGTCCCACTGGGAAGTTCAGAACATAAGCGGTTTACTATGTGAATGGTTTTAAATTTCACAACTGAATCGTATAGAGTTCACAAGGCGGCAGAGCAATCTGGTGTACATTAAAGGATGCGTATACAATGGCTGGAATCGACTATTCTGCGGGACTCTGGTGAGTGATCGATTAAATTTGAAGCCACTCAGTTCAAAGGCGTATTGTCAAATGTGAATGGTTGATGACACCACATGTGTCGGTATAGTTGTCCATCCTCGATATAAACTTGTCGATGTGCCGCGATAAAAAGCGATTCAACAAGTATGAACCTTTTGTCTTAGCGATTACAAGAAGCATCACGGGTTTATTATTGTGAATATCGGGTCGGATGGAGTCACAGAATGGATTAGAGAAGGCGTATGCGAGATCAAGCTAGGGCTCGAAGAATTGACATCACAGCATCTGCAGTAATGATGTCATAGAACCCGACTTTTCAAAATGATGACAATGATGTTATAATCGAGCGTAGTAGGGCGAAGGCGTCGCTTTTTAGTTGCATCTTAAGGATGGATACGAGTGGGGATGTAGATGTTCATGAACATTTGGTGATAATGAGGAAGAAGCGAGTGATGAAGAGGAGTTTGAAAATGATATTACTATACGAAGAAAAGCGAACCAGATTTAGATGATTCGATGAGAATAGAGTAGTTAGTGAGTTTTAGTTATTTCAATGCGTTAATCATGTTTATTTATTTTCATTGCCTTATGTATTTTTTACTTGATGCTTTTATAATCAATGATATTTGTTTTGTGTTTTTTATGAGATGTGGCGCGTCAGGCTGGTGGGACGGCGCGTTGCCGGTCGTCTACAAGTTACAGTAGAGCAACGATACCTCGAGGTATGCGCCGATCTGTTAGAGGGTCGAGGGTCGATGAGACCCCAGGGCGGAGATTTGTAGATGTACCGCGACACATCGGTCGTGGTGATCCACATCATAGTCACGAGATTGTGATGGGCGAATCCGAGACATGGGAGGAGATGATGGAGATGTTGGAGAGTCTTCCTCGAGGCACCCCCTCGGACCAGACTCTCACATTGCTCGATTTGATGACAATTGATGTCAGTAGATATGAAACTTAACTATTGATTTATCCATTTCTTAATTTATTTCTTGCCCTTTCTATGAAATTTTGGAGTTCTGAGGCAGGGTTAGAGGCCGTCACAGTCCGATTTCTAGGAGTTACGAGAATTGATTTTTGAGAAAGTCCTTTAAACCTCATGGACATAATTGGAAGTCAGCGGCCGAATGAGACGATTGATGATTTGGAAGAATTTAAGGTATATATTACTACTTAACATTTTACATCAATTATTTATTCTTTTGTTCTTTGATGAAATATGTTTAAATTACAATTCTTGGAAAGTTTATGAGTGGATACCGCAGTCCATGAGAGCGGTCGAGTGTTACAAACATGCTACCCGGTCGGTATAAGACTACGTATCTGAGTCAAAGATAAATGGTTGAAGAAGAAAGAAGAGCAAGATTTAGTGTCCCCGTCATGTTTTCTTTTTCCGGGGAGTAGCGGAGAAGATGGGAAGATCTGATTATAAAGGAAGAGGAGTGCTTGTGAGAAAGCGGGCGGCAATCGTCGCTCAGGCGAAATTTGGAGAGGGTAGTGGCATGTCTACACTTGTGGATCTCGCTCTATGCGTGAGCCTGAGCGAACATTAGTATGATTTCTAATTTACCACTTCTTACTGTTTATTACTTTGTGGTGTGTTCAATTATGCCTATTTTTCATTTCTCGGAAGAGTTTTTTTTTCATTTGAATTACGTATGTATTGTTTGTAATTAAAGACCATGAGGAGGGTAAGAAGCCCAGTGCTCACAGCTTATTGGTCTACGCACGAAGGGGCATGATGATCGAGACTTTTGTTGATCGGAGATCTAGATGCAGCAAAATGTAGTTCTTTAAACAAAATTACTTTTTTTGAAGAATAAATTCAAATACTTATTTTTACTCATTTTTATCAGTATGTGGACCGGTGTGGTTTGGTGTAAAATGTTGGATTCCCAGCGGACATGTAAAAAATATAATGAAAAGATTTTATCTCTTTTTTTTGAAAGATCAATTAAAATACTTATTTTACATGTTTATTAAGACAAGATGTAAAGGAAATGTTAGGCTCTTTAAATCTGGCATGTCCCGATTTGTTGCATCACGAGTTTAATATATGTTTGAATTATTTCGGTTATTAACAGCCAGGCAAGTATGAATTTATATATAGTTAATTGGATATATTTTGTGAGTAGTGATGTATGGGCCCAGAGAAGTGGCCATTTTGCTCATTTTATCCATGTGGACGGTGTGGTGAATTGGCGAAATGTTAGGACAGGTTGCCATGTTATTGAGACATGTTGTATTTTGGTAGAGCTCTGTCTGAAAGGGGCTGCCCAGATTTTCGTTAAATCAGAGTCTTGGAGAAAGGGACTCAATGAAGTGGTGTCGGGTTACGACATCCGCAGATATTCGAGGCGAGTTGGCGGGTTGTCAGCGGACCCTCGAAACATGTAAAAAAAATATAATCCAAAGATTTAGTTTATACTTCTCTCTTTATTTTTTTTTAAGATAAATTAAAATGCTTATTTTACATGTTGTCGGGCGAGATGTGAGGAAATGTTATTTAACTGCGACTCAAGTATTCCAGTCTCGCCCGGCTTCATGTGATGGTGCAACGGGTGGATTCTCATGCATCGGCTCCACCGGTTGATCTGAATCGGATTTGGTATGAGTTTGTTGATGGCAAGGAGAAGATGTCGCCTGGCGTCGGTTCATCGACATCGTCATTCTACTTCGCATAAACGACCTTGATTATGAAACTCCATCTTAGGACCATTTTGAATTTGTTCTCGGCGATGGAGGACTTTCGAGGCATGATGCGAAATGCGATCTGATGTCGGAGTTGGCGATCTGGCTGACGCTTTGATGTTTCACGAGGATGATAAAGGGAAGAGTTCGTCTGGCGTTTTTGATTGGCTTCTGAAGAAGTGTCGGGGAAGGTGGTACGCTGAGTTCAGCCCGATGATCTACCTCGGATTGTTCAGCGTAATGCTCCAGCTATAGCATCTACTCCGGCACCTCTGGCGGCACTGCGGCAACCGCATCGGGATTAGCGGCCCGGCCAGACGGTTCCTACGATGAGGCGACATCTGCGCGTCACGGACCGGATACATCTCAGCATCCATGATGATGACACTCGGTGGATGATTGAGTGTATTGCATACTTCTTTTTCTTATACTTGGATTTGAGGAATTCATGTTTTTATTTTCTCATGACTTATTTACTATATATATGCAGTATATATATTAGTTTGCTTGTTTTTGAAATATATTTTACTCTTTTTATATAATAATACATGCACTATTGTGCTTTTCTTTTGTTTGTAATCTTAATATGTATATATATATATATAAACAGCAAAAATTGCTACCATTCTGCGTCGAATTGCGACCAAAACCGACCAAAAAAAAAATTTTTTAAATTAATTAGCAAAAAATTGCTACCATTTACCCGACCTTAGTGCGACGAAAAAAATTTTTTAATTAATTTCACAGGCCATTTAGAGACCGTATACCGACGATTCTGACGAATTTGGTGGTAAATGTCTCCAAATAATCGATATTGACCATTTGGGGGCATTTGCGACCAATGGCATTAAAAAATTTTTGGTGGCAAATGAATCTCAAATGATCAGTAATTACGACCATTTGGAAACCATTACTATAATGGCATTAAAAAATTTTTGGTCGACACAAATGAAAATTCTCCAAATGGTGATGATGCAAACTCATTGGGGCATTTGCCGACCAAAATTTTGATTGGTAAATGGTGATAAATGATCGGAAAAATAAGCGGAAATAGTTTATGTCGGTAAATGGTGGAAATGGTCGGTAATTTCTGGAAATAATTGATTTGCCGGTAAAATAATTAAATAAGGAAAATTGCGACCAAATAATTTTGGTAAAGTGGCGTCGATAATGGGTTTACCGACCAAAAATATCTTGTTACGACCAAAAGGAATTGGTGACCAGTGATGATTTTAGTAGTGACTCTGTTGCGGAGAAACTCACGCAGCTTTGCATGGGGTTCAGTCATAGCGCATATCACGTATGAGATATTACTCTAAACACCCATTTCCCTCCCTCAGGTTAGTAACCTATAACTTTTACCCCCTAAATCCTTACACGCTTAAGGTACCTCGGCCGATATCAGTCATATCAGTTATATGGGGTTAGGGTAACCATCAGTAAAACATTTATCAAAGTCGTTTTATAGATAAATTCAAATCTTCACTTTATCATTTAAAAAACACATATATAAAAAATATACATATGCATTCTTTACATTTTAAACCATGTGCCTTATAACATATGCATACATATATATAATTTACTATAAATATATATATATTGATGCAAGATAAAACATTTTCATATGCCTTAACATTTATATAAACATTTCCATTAAACTTTTCAGTTTAACATTAAAACCATTCACTTTTAAAAACTCAATTGTCAAAATATCATTTTTACACTCACAGTTCACCGCTCAATTCCCGCTTGCTTCCCGTCGAATTCCCGTTTCCGTCCGATAGTCCTTTTCACCTTTTTCAAGAAAACCACCACTACACATTAATCATAACTTCCATTTTAATCCACCATACACATTCATTTAAAGCCAAATAAGACAAATTACACCAAACGCTAAAAAGCCCACTCATTTTGGCCAACCTTTTCCAACAATACTCCTATGGAACATGACTCAAAAATCATTCAAACGGTCTTCAAAATTTATGAAACTCTCCAGATCAGTCCTTTATATATCCGTGGCATCTCTTTAAATTTTCAATTTAAAATTCCTTCTCTAAGGCCTCAACCACTTATAACACAGATTACAGCATGTCTTTTTTGATGCCAACTTGGTTAACTCACTGAATCACCTCTGTTATCATATGATTTATGGGATCTTAACTCCATAAGTGGAAATGGTTTCTTCACTCATTTGAAGCTATGGTTCAAATGTTTCTTCTCCAATTGGAATCACCCAATTTGGATCACCAAAACTCAAGTTATTGTATTTTACATCTAGATGACTCAATTTGGCAGAACAGAATCTGCACATAGCTCCTCTTTGATAAATTTTCTGGGTACTTTGGGGTTACCATTTGCATGCACTTCCTTCAGATAAATTTTCTCCCTAGAAGTCTATTTTACCCAGAACTTTGAATCACTCAATTTGGATGAGTGAAACTCCACTTATGGCCAAAACACTACAACCATACCCAAAACAGAGCAATCAGTGGCTACACGAGCTCCTTTGATCCGTATTTGGGAGCCTTAGAGCTAATTTGCTCTTGTTCCCTTCTATCTACATTTGTAGCCCTATATCTCTTATGGTTCTTTGCAATTGGAGATCAATTCATTTGGATAATTATAGCTTAATCTATAGCCAAAACAAAAACAGAGGTTTACAGAAATTTTGACAGCATTCACTTTTACTTTTACAACACTGATCTTAATGCCTCAATTCAAATCCTTTTCTTTTCTAACCAATTCCAGCTGCATTATACCTCAATTTCATAAATCCCTAACCCAATTTCAACATATCATAAAATTCAACATCAAACCCTAACCATTCACTCACTTGATTTTTTCAAACCTAACCTAATCCATTTCTTTCTCGAATTTCTATCAAATTCCTCATGATTCAACCTTAAATACCCCGATTGGAGTTTTATCACAAAACCTCAACAAATCAGGAGTTTGTGTGATCTCTCAGCAAAACCTAGGTTTGGAACAAACCAATCTCCATAGAAAAACCTAGCAATCATACCAACCCTAAACATCCAAAAGACATGATTCCGCAAAAAAAAAACATGCCTTTGTTATTCTCCTTGCTACTCAGCCATATTCCCTCTTCTTCTCTCTTAACTACTCACTTTCTCCTCCATCCACGGGTGCCTTAGCCTTTGTGAGACAAAAAATGAGACTTTTTGTTTGTCTTCCCATTTAAATATTTAAAATATTTCTTCTTCTGTTTCCAGTCCTCTGTTTCTTTAATATTGCCAATCAACTTGTTTTATTGCATTTGGAGCCCATGAACCTCATTGGTCCATTCTAATGAGGCTAAACCTAACAGCCCATAAGAAATGTTTTGATTGGCTCTCACAGAAAAATATCTCCATTTTATCAGATTTTTTATTCCTTTTGTCTTAGGCCCCTTTTATCTTAGATTAAGCGTCAAAAATATTCTGTAATTAAATCTAAACTTCCAAATTGACCGTAAATATTCACAATTAAATCCTTCACGATGGATTCAGACTTTGAAATCACGAAATCAGTTTAAAATCATTATTAAAATCGGAAATGGGATAATAAGTATTATTATCAAATTAAATTCGAATCGCGAAACTATCAAGCGGACCCGTTTCCTCCGTTTCGGTTCGTTAGACTCTATGATTGATTCAGACATTTCGTATTTTATTTAATTTCGAATAATTTCGCATGACTCACGATTTGATCAAAATCACTATTCACTTAAATCTCAATATTCTTCTAAATATCGAGTTCAAAGTCATAGGCCCAGGAAATTTCTTAAAATTCCTTTGCAAGCCCCTCCCATTAGGATATAATAAGAAAAATGCTATTCCTTAGAGCACTTGATTACAATTTTGAAAATTTTCCTTTATGCCCAAATAGTTGGAATGATTCTAAATTCTAATCTACCCTCATTTCTATCATTGGACCTCTAATCCCAGTTCAAAAACTACTATTATAACATTCAATCGAGTTTAGGGTTTACACATAAACATATCGGCTATGTATATCGCTATAATAATAGTTTCCAAGAGTTCAAAGTTACTCTTATACAACATATATTAAAATCTTGGGATTCTAATACATGTAAAGCCGTCAAAGTCACATTTCGACTTTCTTCACAAAACTGAATCTCTAAGACGGCGTCCCTCGCATTCTCCTGTACTGTAAAATAGTATCCCTCAGCGGGGTGAGCTATTTTCGATGGTGGAATCACCACTAAGTATTCTCTCCCACCTAAGTGCATATGCAATGCTCCAGAAATAAACACGTTCAAGCAAATGCATGATCCTGTAGATGTCTAGCGATCATCTCGTACTAGAGGTCTCTGAGCTCCTCACGCTACTTTAAGTCACGTAGCAGGAATTATTATGTTTATTGTGGACAACCCTCCGATGTATATATATCAGTTAGTGAGTCTCAGATGATTGATATTATTTATGGACATTCTCCCTCAGATGTATATCAATTGAGTAGTCTCAATGATTGATATTATTAGTATGGATTACCCTCAGATCATTTTAGTTTTAGACAACCCTCGGCTTGGGTTTTCTACAGACTCGTCTCATGCGCTCCACTCCCTCTAGTCTACAGAATTGTCCCAGTGCATATGGAATGCCATGATACCAATTCCATTACGATCCCATAACACGTGTAAATATATAAACATGCATATATTCATAAAAATTAAATCCTCACAATCATGTTATGTAATTTACGCATTCATCACATCAAAATTAGCTCGTGGGCTAATGATCAAACACAGACAATTCTACTTGAATTACTCGACCAAACACATTAATTCACAAGAATTTATTTTGTAGACTGTCTCGGGAATAGTAGAGCCTAGGTACTATTCGAGGAAAATCCCTGTCGTCAGTTCACTTTGTGAACGATTCCCTCATAATGCATTTCCTGGCCTCATTCCAATCAAGACATGATTTATCGCATAATTGCACAACCAATGACCAAAATCAGCGTGGGCAGTCCGCAGGCTGTATCCCACGTAAAAGTCTCTAACATTTTCACTTTCGGTTCCAAGCTTTGGAACCGATCAAACGACCATTCAAGGCCTCATACACATCACAACATGATTTAATGCATAAATCATGACACAAACAGCCCACACAGTCCACACACACAGTCCGTGAACTGTAAAAATGGCTCCAAAAATTATAACAATTCGGTCCCAAATCTTGGGACGATCAAGCTTCAACCTCACGGCCTCATTAACTCAAACATTAACATAGCTCTTTAACAAAATAACCAAGTAGAGAGAAACCCCTACCTCCACGGGTTTTTTGGAAACTCCTTAAATCCAGGGTATTACCCACTGTGAAGCCCTCTCGCGTGAATGGCTTCCCTTCTTGTTCAGAAGGCAGTATCAGGTCGGATGCTAGATATTCTAGAGAAGTGACACTCTCTCACTCTAAAAACGCCATTTCAAACCCTCTGCAAGTCCTTCCCTTCTTTTTCACGTTTTTTTGTCCTTTAATTGTAGGAGATGAGTATTGTACACTATTTTGGCATTATTCTCATTTAAAACAAATTCTATAATGACCATTATGTCCTTCTTTTTCCCAGTTTTGACATTCAGCACTATCTCGGCCATCCATTTTCAAACTTTCTCTACTCATGCCACTTATGGCATATGAGTACGTGTTATATGTGACTTTCGTCGTATCGAAAATCGTTTTACGGCACCCGAACCGCAATGCCTCGAAAATGTACCCAATTAGTGTCTCGGAAATTGGTCGTGTTAGCTAGATTTCGAGGCAGTCAGCAGTGAAATCAGTTTGTCATCCGAGATCCAAGAATAAATTTCAGATTTTTAACCGAAATTACAATTTTATAGCCGAAATTCTGATTTTGCCCTTTTCGAAGTGGAATTTCTAGGTCTACATTCTGAATTTGGAGGAACAAATCAGGATTGTGGTTTCACCATCTAGAATTTGGGGGAATTAAAATCGAGTGGAATTTATAGATTAGGGTTTTAAGAACAAATCGGGATTCATATGATGCAATTTGGAGGAGATATTCGGTTAATAAAGGGCTTTCTTGAGGTTTCAAGGCAACAAAATTTGTCAGTGTGGGTGACATGCAGTGTTAAAAGACGATTCTCAGTTTGAATGAGGTATATTTGAGCTATGAAACAAGCGATTATGAACAGCATGGGCAAAAAAAAGTTTAAGAGTCAAGTTAGATATATGGCTAAACATCATAGACATTTGTGTATCTTATCCCTCACCAGATCTATCATTAGCATCAAACAATAAAACATAACCAGGAAAACAAAAATATTGTTTACAGCTATTCCACTAATAAAAACATTCAGTTATGCATTGATAATCATAGTTTATGGGGAAAGCAACTCTATTCAACGGATAATGCATTTTGTTAAACACAATCGCATAACCCATAAGAGGAAAATCTCTTGGCTTTACACATAAAAAGGGTACGAAAGAGCAAAGATGATGAAAGCGATCATTTGCGAACTCGGGTTGATCAAAGTCCGATATTTTCCTTAAAAGCAAACTAATTATGTTGGTAAATAATTAGGAAGAAGTCTAAAATTCGGAAAACGTGGGAAGGAGATAAGACACGGATATAAAGTTGGCTTCACAACATTTTTGGATCTAGCATTAGCATCAGACAATAGAACATTGTGAGACCCGCTTCCTAGTGGCGGAAATGCAGCGAAAGCTCCACGGTAGCCTCGATAGCTATTTCGTGACAAGTTACAATGAAGCTAAATGAATTAAGCTATGCTATCTTTGAAACATGGTTATAAAATTTTTTCACTTTTCTATCAAAATCACACCTTTAGATTTAACGAAAATCCGGCAGCATAATGACTGCATGGTGGTAAAGCCTAAAATACAAAAATCACCTATATAAAAAAATACACTCCCAATATTTTCCAAAATCCAACTACAATCATAAAGACCTCAGATATAATAAAATATAAAAGATAAATTAAATCAAATATAATTTCCTTCGCAACCTGTTTTTCTCAAAACCATGCATGCATATTTTACAAGGAATATTTGCATATACAAAATGTCACATTTTAACTTACTACTTTACTTCACGCACCCCTTTTATATATATCCACAACATAGGCGTCTGAGACGGAGGATCCACAGGAAAAGTCTTTTAGGCGGCACCTTTTTGAAAAATTATTTTTAAAGCAGGAAAACTATGGGCCAAAGCGGAGCGGTGAGTACTATAAGTTCTAAATCTGCTTGTCTGCTAATTTGTCATATCGATATGAAAATGTGCGAGAAATGGTTGTAAAGTATTTGCAAGAAAGCGAGTTTTACTATGGCCATTTAAAGCGTTACAGAAACTATTTCTCTGCTGAAAACATTCAGTGGTGGATTAATATAAAAAGTGCTATCATGAAATCAGTACCAGCCCGCATGGCCCGTTCTGAAATACTACTAGAAGTGATGCCTCGGAACATAAGACACAGCATAGTAGTGAACCTCGAACCTTCTGGCTAAGATGGTCGTGAACCACGGCGGGATCACATATAACATAAATGGAACCTCGGGACCAGGTAACCAGTGGGAACCAGACGACACCTCATCGCTGTGTACTAAGTGGCGCTAGTATATACCTCGAATGTGCGGAGGCGACCTCGGCTGTATAAATATGTACTGGTCTAACCCCAGAATTGACCCGGGCAATATAGTTAATCATAATGTCCATAACCTTGTATTTTTAATCAGAAATACATCGTAAAGACTAGGTGTGTACTGCATCTGGGGTTTCTTCAGCCAGGCCAAAATTGTTTCTTAAATGAAATCGAGCACTACGCTAAGTACAATTTGGGAGTAAAAAGAGCTTTATAAATCTATATTTTAAGCCTTTGTACAAGCTTGTAGTTCAAACACTTGTTTTTAGAAAATGATTTTGAGTACTCACATTTTAACACTAAACTGAGCCTTTACTCCTGACTTTACAGCCTTTGCTTTTGCCTCATTGATGTGTAGACCCTCATCGTCATTACAAATAATAAATATTAGCTATTTTTATCTAAGTGATTTATATCTGCTTATGCATATAGGTATGCACTGTATACCTTTATACACATTATTTACTATACCCAGCATGCCTTTGTGTGCCTTTGTGCACTATAAGTATTTACTATTACTGTAAATTATTCCTTTATGCACTGTGCATACGTATTTATGCATTCATGCATCATTCACTATTTATAATGTTATAACTAACATTCTTCTTTCATATGGAAATCCGACGAAATCCCGTGATTTTGGTACTCACGCATAGCTCTCGTCGCGTAGAGTAACTTTACCTATTTGTCCGAAAAGTGCTGACCACTAGAATGCCGTAAATCTGAGAAAAACTAAAAATTTGGATTTTTCCGAATTTTTACCTGATCTCGGTGAAATCCTGTGTTTTAGTACCGCAGCGTAGCCTAAACCGTCAGAGCACTTTTAAGTGTTTATCGGTAATTGAAGCGGTCGAATTTCCGTGAATATGAGAAAGAAAATTTATAATAAAAACTAAAAAAAAACTTACTTCTCTTTGTCGCCGACTGCTGCCTCACATTTGTTGTTTTGACATTTATGTTGTTTGTTGTTTTTTTTTTTTTTCTTCAAGTGGGACCCACATGTCCCTTTTTATTCCTTCTTGGTCCATTTAAGCCCCGAAACAAATTATTTTGTCCCGATTTCAATTTCATATATCATAATTGAATATTCTTTAAATATTTGCCATTTTTTTCGGAATTTTTCAAAAATCCTGTTTTCAGGTTTTACTCTAAACTCGTTGCTTAGAAATTCTTAAAATATTCCGACTGTCTCGGAATTTAACTAAACTTTTCTAGGTCACTAGATTTAGTGAGGCAGACTTAACGACCTTGATCGGGTTTACCGTCGTCGAATCTGAAGAATTTCTGAACTTCACTGAACTATTTTGGCAATTCATTATTATTATTTTACTGGCTAAACTTCCATTAATTATACTTTCACCCCTCCACTTTCCTTAATTGCAAAGGTACCACAATTCTTTGAAAACACAATTTTATCATTTACAATGGCACTTGGTGCATATGCGCCTACGAGTTACATGTCTTGTGCATCTCATCGGGACGGGGTGTTACAAATCCTCCCTCCTTTAGAACATTTAGTCCTCGAAATGAACAAACTAAATTCCAAGGAAAGGAAAATACCTCAATCAGAAAATAATTGAGGATACTGACGGCGCATTTGAGCCTACGGCTCCCCAATGTACTCTCACTCTCATGATTCTTCCAGGACTTTAACAGAAAAGGAATTACTTTGCTCTCGGCCACTTTGTTCCTTGATCTACAATCTGCACAGTGTTTCCTCCTCGTCGAGGAGTTCTCCTTTAGTTACTGGCTGCTCTCTCAACACGTGTGAAGGATCTGAAATGTACTTCCTTAACATCGACACATGGAATGTGTCATGAATCCTGATAACTACGAGGTAGCTTCAATTTATAAAGCTGCGTCCCTACTTACTCACAATCTCATAGGTCTATATATCTTGGGCAGGCTTGCCTCGTTCCCAAATCTCAAAACACCTTTCCAAGAAATCTTCAAAGGCTTTGATCACCTATCTCGAATTGTAAGTCTGCTGACGGTTGTCGCATAACATTACGTCTATCTCTTGCTATTTTCAAGTTATCACGAACAACTTTCACTTTTTCTGAAGTGATCTGCACTAATTCTAGGCCTACTAGTCTTCTCTCACCAACCTCATCCCAGCTTACTAAAGTTCTACATTTCCTACCATACAGTGCCTCAAATGGAGCCATTTCTATCTTGGCATGATAGGCGTTGTAAGCGAAACTCCATTAGTGCCAAGTGAGTATCAACTCCGCGAATTCCATTACACAAGCTCTGGCGCAATATCCTCTAACGTCTGCGGAATAGTCCTCTCACGACTGACATCGTCTGAGGATGAAATGATGTCTTTGAAATGCCAGTACCTAACGTTGCACGTAAGTAGAAACGAAAACACGGATATGAACACGGGGTCTCGATCGACCTTATCAGTGGAACCCCATGAAGTCACACTATCTCATCCACATACAATTGGGCCAACTTTTCCAATGAATCCTCAACATTAATTGGTAGAAAATGAGCAGACTTCGTCAATCGATCTACTATCACCCATATAGCATCATGTTGCCTCTGAGTCCGTGGAAGACACATCCGCAAAATCCATAGTAATCTTTACCATTTCCATCTTTGGAATAGGAGTACTTCATCTTCCGCGGGCCGATGCTACGCCTTCACGCTGGCCCGGGTTAGACGTAAGGCGAAACTTGCAATCTGCTTTCTTCATCCGTTTCCACCGGTAATGTTCTTTTTAGTCTTGTACATCTTGGTACTACTGGATGCATAGCATATCTGAGATAGATAATATTAACTTCTTCACAATATTCTCTCTTATTTCATGCGTACTCTGTTTTTTACATTCTACATCCTATCACTTCATCATGTAAAGTCATCTCTAATTTGAAACTCTATTTTCTTTCCTTTTCTATCTCTTCCTTAAGCAATCATCTGCATGGATCCTCGGCGCCTACTAAAATTTGGATCCGCTAGGAGGGTCTAACATGAAATGTGGCTAACAAGGCTCTTGAATCCCTCAACCTCGATATCACCTAAAGCTCTCGAGATCCACCAATAGTGGGAAAATAACTTTGATCTCATATGAGACCAATAAACTCTGCAGTCGCCTACTCAAGGCATACGCTCACGACATTAGCACTCACGGATGGTACTCGATAGTACGATCGTAGTCATGTCGACTCAAACCACATCTTCTTTTCCTCGGGTTTAACTCTTTACGGGTGAAAATATATTGAAGATTCTTATGATGCATGCAAAGATCACGCAAGGAACACCATATAAATAATATCTCCATATTTTCAGAGAAAACACGACTGCTGGAAGCTCTAAGTCGTGTGTAGGGTAATTCTCCTCATGCTTCTTTAGTTATCTAGAGGCATTGCGATCACCACTATCGTGCATCAAGAAAACACAACCAAGGCCTTCTTGGGAAGCATCACTATAAACCACAAACCCATCTCTCTTATTGGGCAAAGCTAGAACTAGAGTGAAGTTATTGTCTACCCTTCAACTCTTGAAACTACAACTGCGAGGCATCCACCAAATCGCCGACATCTTTCCTTGTCGGCTAGGTCGTGATTTGCTATCTTGAGAGAACCCTCAACAAACTTACCATGTCTACCCTTTAAACCAAAGGAAGCTTACGACCTCGACATTCTTTGGTGGTTTCCAATTTACCAGCACTTCTATTTCTTAGGATCAGCTCACCCTCCAGTGAGATCACATGACCTAAGAATGCCTACTGTCAAGCCAAAGCGCCCTTGCTCAACTTGGCATACAAGCTGGCTCCTTAAGGTGCGCAACCTGATCTCGAGTTGCTGCAGGTGTTTCTCTGAACTACCTGAATACACAAGGATCTTATATGACAAAACTATGGTAGGAACCTATCCGAATGCGGGTACGGAATGATCCAGGTTCGTCAAATCCATAAAAGGCTGTCGGAGAAAATTAGTCAAACCAAAAGCGGCATCATAAACTCATAATGTCAGTAGCTTGTCACGAATGCGATCTTACAGAACATCACTCTCCTGGACCCTCAACTGATGATACCCGACCTCAAGTCTATCTTGGAGTATGCTGAGACCATGGAGTTGATCGAATAACTCATCGATCCTAAGAGTGAATGCGATTGCGGATGATAACTCTATTCGGTACTTTGTAATCTATACACAACCGCAAACTCCATCTTTTCTTTCGAAGGAACTAGAGCTCCATGCATGGGGATATGCTCGATCGGATGAATCATACTCAACAATAATTCTAGCGAGCCTTAGCTCTCTCAACTCTGCAAGAGCCATCCTATAAGGAGGAATAGAAATGGGCTCAGTACCTGGGATTAAATCAATGGTGAACTCCACCTCTCTATCTGGAGGTAAACCTGAAATATCATCTGGAAAGACATATGGAAACTCTTTGACTATGGGGATGTCTTCCAGCCGTGTCCCCTCTTGTCTCCTATATACTACAAATGCCAAATAACCTTGGAAACCTTTCCGAAGCATTTTCGAGGCGATCATGGCATTAATGAGACTAGGGGCGATCTCTCTTCTGATTCCCCGAAATATCACACCTGGTTCCTCTGGACGGACCAATCCTACTTCTTTCTTATAGCAATCTAAGGTGGCTCTATGCTTGGATAACTAATCCATACCCAATACTATATCGAAATCATGGATACCTAACACTATCAAGTCTGTTTGGAAAATCCGCATTAGGATCACCAATCTACTGCAGACTATCTTGGGATCTTGTCCCCATTGGTGAAACCACCACTCTGACCATCTATAGGCTAGGACTCTGCTCTGGTGCCTCTCGGTGAATGAAGCGGAAATAAATGAATGAGTGGCTCCTGGGTTACCAGTACCATATCATCTTGATCATAAAGCGAAATCATACCAATAATCACGTGCGGTGATGTGCCTCTGTGTGTGGCTTGAAATACCAGGTTTGAGTATGAATACTTGCTGTGTCGGCCAATCGGAGTGCGCCTGCCTGCCTCTTGCATACATGACCTCTCTGGGTTGTTGTCTTTGCCACCTCTGCTGAACTACCCTGCAGGCTGGCGGGACCGGGTGGTGATTGCTCTTTGTCTTACCTCGGAGATTCTCTGCAACTGCTCAGCGTGGGCCGGGTTTCGGATAAAGTGACCTTCTGCCCTTAGTAGAAGCATCTGTCATGTTCATCTACGCACTCTCAGAGATGTCTCCTCTGACATGTAGGGCATAATGGAAAGATGATCCTGAAGATCTACCACCTCCTGGGGCTGCTGGTGATCGAACGGATCCCTGGCTAGATGCTACTCCTAATCCTGAGCCTCTACTGCCAGTCCATTTCTTTCCTTTCTTTCTACTAGGCCCGATTGAAGTGTGCATTGTGGGAGGCGCCTCTCTTCTTGTTTAGGCGCCTTTGAGTTGGGCGAAGCGGGTCCTTTTCTGCTAGTGAAACCTCGAGCTTTCATAAAATTCTTGCTTACTTTGCTTTTCTTTGTATCCTAGTAAACACGGAAAACCTGTGTCTCTACCGTGCCGGTGGAAAGCCCTCGTGTCCACGTCACCTTTTTCCGGTAATTATGGTGGAAAGACCTCATGTCTACATCACCATACAATAGCTAGAACACTAACCCTATCTAACCATAAATACCATGCCTCTAGGTCGCCGGTACCATCAGAGTTTATTTTTAATTTGGAAAGCATTCTATCATACCTCATTTCTTGAGGCTCAGTCATCTGACGGGTAGGCTGGCTGTAACAATATGTATAACAGATCCATTGTCAAGGTACCGCCACTGGGTGCTGGCCCTCGATGGTTCTCTGGGTGATTCATTTAGAAGGCATCTTCTGGTGATCTAGGAGGTGATAACCGGGCTTATCTCCTCACCTGTTGAGTGCCTCTGATTCTGGAAGTCTAAATCAGTACCTCTCTGACCTACGTCCGGACATAATGTTGGCAGAATTTTAAATTAAAAGATTTGGGACAATTTTCAATGTTGATGCATGCAAGTTTAGCAAAACAGTCGCCAGTTGGAAAATCATTATAAAAAAAAAAGCAGTTTTATTTAAAAATCTTTGGCATGAAGCGCTGTGAAAAAACGGTGAGACTATCCTAAACGGCTCGATACCAGCTTGACATGGTATCGGATCTCCTCAAATCTTAAGTTATTTGTATGCTTGTATGCTCACGATACCAAGGCCAAATGAGACCCCCGCTTCCTAGTGACAGGAAATCTGTCGGCAACTCCATATTAAGCACTCCAGCCAAGCTCGCTCGTGATAATTACCGCGAGCTTCAATGATTCATGCAGAAACTATCTTTGGGAAAATGTGGGTTATAAAATTTTTTCACTTTTCTATCAAAATCACCTTTAGATTAACGAAATCGCTGACATAATATTTGCATGGTGGTAAGAAGCCCATTAAAAATCACCTATATAAAAAATACACTCCCAATATTTTAAGTCCGACTAATCTTCAAGAGACCTCTACTGGTCCTCATCAAAATATAAGATAAAATTAATCCCGATATAATTTCGCCATAACTGTTTTTCTCAAACTATGCCTGCATATTTGCAGATATTTATATACAAAATGTCACATTTTAACTTTACTACTTTTACTTCACACCTTGTTTTATAATATATTAAAATGATGTCTAGGGCGAGGATCTTTGGAAAAGTCTTTGGGCTTAGGCACCTACACTGAAAATTTATTTTAAAACGAGCGTGAGCCAGCGGGCTGGAGTGGTACTATAAGTTCTAAATGTTGTTTATGCGCATTTTGTACCTCCCAATATGAAAATCTGTACATAAATAGTTGTAAAAGCATTTACTGAGAAAATTTAATTTCCTGCAAACCATTTAGCCATTAAAACTATTTTCTCTTCTTGTGCATTTGATGGTGGTTATCATCTGAAGGGAGTGTTATCTTGTAAATCAAGTACCAACCAGCATGGCCCATTTCTGAAATACTTTCAGAAGTGATGCCTCGGAACCTCGGAACGGCATCGGTAGTGAACTCCTCTGAACCTACCATTTCAAGATCATTACAGTGAACTACTTGCCCGGGATCTATATAGCATAAATGGAACCTCGGGACCAAAATGCTTGAGTAAAGGGAACCTCGGAACCAACACCTGTCGCTATGTACTAAGTCGTAGCTAACTATATACCTCAGATATGCGGGGAGGCGACTCACTATATAAATCTGCAAGATCTAACCTGATTTGACCGGGCAATATAGTTAGTCATAATATGCGCGGCCCCAAGAAGCGGGGTATCAGTTATTCTAAGTCAACATGATCTCGTGTCTCACGCCATGAGGCACGATACATGTAATAAATAATGTGGGACGCACATCCCTTACAGCCCCATAAGTATAAAATTTTATACAAAAGAGGATTCATTTACAATTGTTTACAATTTATACAAAATAAAATGGGTCTCTAGCCCAGAATTTTACAAAATACAAGATAAAGGTACATCTTGGCCGTTTCTTATTACTCTGACCCAGATCAAATTCCATCCCAATGCGTCTTCAATACCTGAAAAAGGGGTCCCACGACGGGGTGAGCAAAGCCCAGTAGTGGAATTTCCCTACTTGGGTTACTCCCCACCTAAGTGCAATGCAATGGCACACCAAACATCCAACACATGCTAATATATCACTCATGCATATATTAACAAAATAAATTTCCATTCATCATGTTATTCAGTTAATAACAATAACATAAACTTAGCTCACATGGGCTAAGGCACAATCTGGCAGTCCATCTTGGAACTGCCACCAATCCACACAAACATGTTATTTTCTCATGGCAATAACACAACACCACACAAATCAAGCAAACAGTCCGTGGACTGTCCAAACCATTCAAGGGATTTATTCAGTCAGTCCAAATCTTTTGGAACCGAAACCCACGGCCATCCAGGCCTCAACAAATCCCACAATGCATTCTAGTAGCCCAGCAAAGAGTAAAGCAAGTAGGAAAAACCCCTACCTTTGCGGGTTTGTAAAACTCCTAATGAGTACCACTTGTAGTCACTTGCCGTGAGAACCTTTGCTTCTTGTCGTCGGAGCTGAGTCCGATCGTAGGAGGTCTAGAAGAAGGTGAGCCTCTCTCTCTCCTAGCTCCCTCTCTTTCTCATCTTTATTTCTTGGTTGATCTCCCTCTCTCTTCCCTACCCAAACTGATTTGGGTCAAGGTTGATCAAGAGAATAGTCTATCCCATCTTGCGTGTAATTCACGATGATTGGGGATTAAGCATGTATCACGGCTGGCTTGAATTCACTGTGGCATGATGCCATGTCACATGAGCCAGCCTTGAGAATTTCCTGATGTTTGACTCTCGTAGAGCGATGCGTGGCGCCTCTTGGGCCACCCAAAAGCGTGCCAGTGTCACCACATCCCTCTCGGTGCCTCAGCGTGAAATTCAGTGTCTGGGGTCGGCGAAGAATCGGCGTAGTAGCTAGATATCGCGAGCGATTCAAACGGTGAAGTCGTTTTGTATCAGAGATCTAGAAAAAATTCGGTTTGACCGAAATTACCATTTTATCCTTCCTTAGAAATACACGGATTTTAATTGATACCATGATATCATGCCTTATATACACAATCAAAATATCGTAGGAAGCTAGTACATGCCGTCTAGGGGTTTTGCTAAACAGGCCATGTTTCTTAACTCTTTGTCGAACTTTTAACTAAGTATAACAATTGGGAGGTAAAAAAATGCTTTATAAATTTATATTTTTTCAAAGCACTTTACAAACTTGTAATTTAAAGCACTTCGTTTTAGAAAATGATTTTGAGTACTCACCTTTCTGCACTAAACTTGAGCACTACTCACAACTTTACCCTTCCTTTATCTACACATTTGATGTATTAGACCTCATACGCCAGCACAACCAACCAAATACCATTCGCTATTTACTATGCGTGATTTACTATGCACTATGCACTATGCACTATGCACTATGCACTATGCATTATTTTCTATGCACTAAGCATTGTATACTATGCATTATGCATTATTTACTATGCACTATGCATTATTCACTATACACTATGCATTATTTACTATGCACTATGCACTATTCATACGTATTTATACGTATTCATACGTATTTACTATTTTATACGTATTCACTATTTCACGTGGAAATCGAAGCGAAATAAAGTGATTTTGATGCTCGGCGTAGCTCTGTCGCGTGGAAGCTGGCACTACCTATTGGTCAGAAAGTGCTAACCACTAGAATGCCGTGTAAATCTAAAGAAAACTAAAAATTTGGATTTTAAGATTTTGCACGATCTCGGTGAAATCTGTGTTTTTGGTACTTGCCAGCGTAGCCCTCGTCGCGTGAGCACTTTTAAGTGTATATCGGCAATTCCGTGATTCGATTTAGTGAATACGAGAAAGAAGATTTAAAATAAAAACTAAAAAAAAACTTACTTCTCTCTGTCGCCGACTGCTGCCTCACATTTGTTGTTTTGACATTTATGTTGTTTGTTGTTGTTTTTTTTTTTCCCCTTCAAGTGGGACCCACATGTCCCTTTTTATTCCTTCTTGGTCCATTTAAGCCCCGAAACAAATTATTTTGTCCCGGTTTCAATTTCATTTATCATAATTGAATATTCTTTAAATATTTTCCATTTTTCGAATTTTCAAAAAATCTGGTTCGGGTTTTACTCTAAACAGTTGTAGAAGTCGTAAAATATTCGATCTCGGAATTTGCTAAATTTTCTAGGTCACTAGATTTCGCGAGGCGAACTTATGTATGATCGTTCTTCATCAGAGATCTAGAAGAGGTACTGAGACTTCCACTGAACTATTTGCGGCATTCATTATTATTATTTCTTATTTAAACTTAATTAATTATGCTTTCCTCCACTTTCCTTAATTGTAAAAGTGCCACACAATTCTTTGAAAACTTTACAATTTTATCATTCTAATGGCACTTAGGTGCGCATGCTGCGCCTTACGAGTTACATGCTTTGTCGTCTCATCGGGACGGGGTGTTACAAACACAACCTAAGAAATATACGTGACATTCCATGTCAGCGATGTTATACACTCGTTTGTCCATACGTAGCCAGTAAGTATGACAGGTATAGTTGAGCTACAAAGTAAGCATTGAGAGTATTTTTGGAACAAAAAATGTTAATATACGAAATCAAAGTCGGGCATTTGTGCACATCTATCTCACTTTATTCTTAAAAATATTTTAAAAATAAAATTTTGTGCATATATGTAATATTTAGTTTTAATTATTTCTCATATATATATAATCATTCTTTAAAAACAATTAAAGAAACAAGAGAGGCAATGAAAAAATAAATCAAAAAAATTATCTAAAAATACATTATTTTATATTGTTAAGGACAAAATTATTTTTATTATCACAATTTACAAACAAAGAGAACTAGAAATATGATACACATATTTTAATTATTTTTTAGCGTTTTCATTTTTTTAAATTTATTTAAAAATAATTATATAAATAAAAGGACAAAAATAAATTGTTACCAAAAAATTTTAAAACCGTATTTTAAAAAACGTATAAAATATGTTTAAAATATTTTAATCCCAACTCTAATCCTAATTATGGTGTGTTTCCTTCTCTTCCCTCTCTTTCTTTCACTCCTTATTTTCTTTTCCATGTTGTATTACAACGTTGTACTACTCTATTCTTACAAGGACTCGAGCTTGACATGGTTCACTCTATTCTTACAAGTACAGGCACCACATTGCTGCTTCCCCATTACTGCAGGAGACGGGCCTCAAGGGCCGCTGATCTGTTGTGCCAGTATTTAGAAATTAAGACATTAATTTATGATGAATCAACTCATCCATCAAAATTGATCCACCAAAACATAACAATATCACGTATAAATAATTTAAATCATCTCGCTCTAAACTTGTACATAAAAATGGAATGCTAGAGTAAATGAAAGTTATGAAACCCATCAATAGCAATTTGCTATAATTATCTCTAATAGAGCGCCAACAACCATCACAAATAATATATGACAATTAATATAGTTTTTTCCTTTTCTTAAATTAATCAACATTATTATAATATATCGAGTTTAAATTAATACTTTCATAGAAAAGAAACTAATTTATTTTTATTACAATTTTAAATAGAAACAACATATGCCAAATTGCCGTTGAAAAGAAAACAGCACATAAACCTAGATAGGCAGGGCAACAAGCAAGGTGGTTTTGTTATCAATGGGTGGTCACATTTATCGATGTGAGTTTCCATGCTCCACCAAAGCTCCTTTGCTCAAAATTAGGTTGCAGAGAAAATTAATAAGAGGCTCAAATCTCATCTTAAAAGCAGAATACACTCATCCCAGATCTAGCATTAGCATTAAACAATAAAACACAACCCAGGAAAACTAAAATATTGTTCACATGCTTCACTAATAAAACATTCAGGTTATGCATTGACAATCACAAGCAAGAAGTGCAGGGATAACCTTTTCTGCTTTCTTATTGTTTTCTTCTTTAGTTTTTATGGCCTCTTCTGATTCAACTACTACCTTGGGGATATCACGGCTGATGTTTAAAACGAGTCAAAGCAGTCGAAACCATGTAGCTAATAGGATCAGATCTCGGTGTAATGAAATATGCTTCTCCCACTCTGTACTTCAACGTCAGCCGTTCATGGACACGAAAAATTTGGACCCTCAGGTGTCTTCGCATCGGCAATGACTCCACGCTCTCGACATACGCCGCATTGTGCTTCAATACACGAAGACACATTATGTGATAGTAATCAACTGGAATGTTCTTTGTGGATAGGCTGCGAAGACATGGAGATCATTAAGGTGCCATTATCGATAAGTGAGCCGCTTTCTTTACCCGATCAAACCGTGACGGTTCACCAGCCCGGGGTCTTTTCAGCTCCAACCTCCCAATGGTTTTGCCATTTTCTCATAGTTGAAATACATCTAAGCGGGCGACGAGTTCTTGGGAAATAATTTTTTGGTGTTGCGGTCGACAAATGGGTGATAAATGGACTTACATTTGATCCCCCCATCTCATTAGCCTCTCCATGGACTAAGAATGATGTTAGGTGGCGTGAGCTCCTTCGAGGGCGTGCTTATGCATTAAAATGCATGGTAGAAAAGATATGTAGTGGACACGCATGTTGTTGAGGGAAGCGATAAGACCATTCATTAGAAGTAACTTCCTTGGGTTCATTGATGATGGTTTTGCCAGCGTTCTACTTCCACGACATACACGGTATATCACATGCATTTTCTTGTCGAGCACCACATTTCAAATAGTTGTCTTGACAATTCACTGCGAAGACCACTTTCGGACTACGCCATCACCAGCGATGGACCACCATCGTTAAAATTCTCAATGCTCTTCAAAGGAGATATGTGCTTGAAATCAAAAGGATTCGAATTTGCAAATTGATTGTGGATCCTCTCATTCATGGAGTTAATGTATGTCTGGTAAACATCCATGCACCTTTTTGCAAGGGGGGAAGCATAATATATGGGTATGTTATGGAGCTTCGAGGATGGTTGGGCCAATACTCATCAGAGATAAGGAGAAGTTCTTGGGCACGCCTAAGCGAGGCGAGGGGATTGAAAGCGATCCCCTTGAGAAATGGTTGAGTGGATGACATGCGTAGGCGCTTTTCTCTCGATTCGAGACTGATGGAGTTGCACACCATAAGTGGATTCAATTATGCAAATATCGGGGGGAGGGCGTAGGATCTCGGCCCGGCACGAAGATGACAATCTTCTTAGCGAATCTCGATTGTAAGTGCTCGAACACGGCAATATCAACCATAAACATAGACTCGAGCGTGCCCGGTATGTAACACCAAAATCGTATACCGTACTTCTAGTATTACGATGGAAATCAATAACACGCCAGACGATGGATTTAGTATAATTACGAGGAACATTAAATGAGATAATAAAATTAAGCAACACTCGAAAGTCAATTGTTGTAAATGTCCAAACGATACGCAACATATCACTGATTATATGCAACCAATATTTTGGCATTTTGAGAAATACACACACCATATTGCTTTTTTAGAACGAAGTTTATATTTTATTAGATTGGTGTTATGTAACATGTTTGAAACTATATTCGAGGAACAATAACATAATCTTTGTGGTGGAGCACCAAAGAAATCCAATATTAGAATTGTAGTCAATTAAATCTTAATGAACTAATTCTTGCTATATTAGTATTATTTTTTGAAACCTCCTTATATTTGAAGAATAAAGCCCAATTAATCTCATAGAAGGTGAAGAACAAAGTCCACAGATTAAGATATAAAACACTAATACTTCCACTCGGGTAGAAAGATTTAAGCTTATGAATGAGGTAGTAGATGTTTCTACAGTATTAATTTCGAATAAGAGACCCATGATAGAACATTAGAGCAAACTGCAGATTTATATAAACAGTCTAAGCTAATCTGGCGATACATGGACCATTCGGGTACTTCAAAAAATGAAGGATGAGAAATCAAAAGCGACTGATATAATGCGACCTTTGTTCCGTGTTCAATCCAATTTCCATGGAATAAGGTACTCATTGAAACTTTAAGTTAACGATGACCAAAAATTTAGAAACCAGAAAATAAAAAGATTAAAGGACTGAAATCTAAGTCCTTACAACCAATGGGGCTTATATGCATTGGTCGCTTAATCGATTCGGACAATGAGAGGGAGTGGGGGACACTATTACTAGTCTCTAAGGAGAATAAAACATACATCTAGAAACAAAAAATCAACTCACCTCAATTTTATCCATGGAGCGAAGAATGTCTTGTTCATCATATCCTCACCTGAAACTTTGCTCACTTAATGTCGACAAAGCAACTTGTGATAGCCTTTGTTTGCATGTGTAATAAACTAAGCTGCCCTTTGAATGTCTAATGAACAAATTCAAATCTTTTAGCTTAATTTATAAACAAAGTAATAGTATAAATTTTAATTAAATAAATGGCGAGCCTTCTCTAAAAATATGGAAGGGGATAGGTATGGTCAAGTGAAAAACACGAAATGCAACACATTACAATGCGATAAAGTGGAGAGCACATCTAAAACGAGGCAAATTTTATATGAGAAAGTAAGAGTAGAATAACCAAAAAGCGAAGATGAAGAGTTCTAAAAAGTTTCCAAGATTAGGCAAAAGTTCATTGACAAGACAGACATGCAAGATCTTGAATAAACGATCGTTAAAGGCATATGTTGCTGCACATTCTGACTAAAACTTTAATTGGAATAGAGTAGCCTTTGATTAGCGCAAGCCTATTCAACGAGAAGAGAAAATATGCGGAGAAGTAATGGGAACTTCAGCATAATCAAAGAAGGTGAGCAGTTGAAACACTTCCAAAGGAATTTTAGGCGGTAATAGTTTGATTAATGTAGCCTCTCGGGCTCTCAAATGCAATACATGTTAGTGTGGTAATGGACACTTTATCTGAGGAGATCGTCATGATGAGTCTGCATCATCCTAGAGCCTCAAAAACCTCTGGCCGTGAGTTATCTCATAACAATGCTTACAATATCAAAATGACCATTTCCAGTCACCTTTAACTAAAACAATAATTCTATTCTCTAAACTGTTTCTCAAATTGACAGATTACTAAGTTATAAAAACAAATAACATTACAATATTCAACAAGGAAAAAGAACATACTGTGTAACCAAATGGTACCCGATCTCTTCAAAAACATACCAGATCGAAGATGATTACGCCTCGAGAAGCGGGGAACATAGTCGTAAGTGCATCATAAGCGGTATGGGTCGATTATAAATGACAAAGAAAGAAGATTTTTAGTCTTGTCGTCGTCATTGGATGATAAACAAAACACATTTGGAGAAGTGAGGACCGTTAGCTAGTTTGTACTCCATGATGACGATTCACCTAATGTAATCCATGACGGTTTCGGCTTGATGGTGGCCCTTACGTGAGAGTGCTTTCTGTCCATCTGTTATGATTGGCGATATTGAGGATTGACGCAGCATGCTAATGCCGTCTTCTTGCACCGCTACTTCCGACTCACCCATGTCACTAGAGGTGGGGCGCTTATCCCTACAGCATCATTCAGCGACCAATGGTCAGCAATAACTGGTAATGAGGATGAGGATGAGGAGGATGCTGATGATAATAGTGATGAGATGAGTTCTCCGAGATGCCTTCCCATAATTACCTCCATTGTTACTGTGACTACTCAATAATGTTTTATCTGTCCACCTTCATCGTGTATTCCAGTCCTACAAAGAAATATTAATAGATAATGCCTCTGCTCTAGAGAAATTTATAAGCAGGAGTTTTTATATATGATGTATATATGGAGGAAGTTTAGAGTTTAAGCAAGGCACTAATTAAGAAAATGATACACTCGCGATTATCTTAAAGAGTTCTGAATGAAGTCCAATTGGGTGGTCAGGCTTTATAAACTGGCGTGCGAAGTCGGAGACATGAGCTTTCATGATACAGGAATCTAACAAGAAACATTGTTGCTTGATGTCCACATGAATTCTTTGGAGGTGAGCAATAATGTTGCATATAGAGATAAGGCTTTTGGCCACCACTTTCACAATGTTTAGCCTCATAATTAAATCAGTTTTCTCTTTGGCTTCTTCATCGTTGCTTAGAATGTTTCGAGCTCCCCTTTTCCATAAACTCGCCAAATAAAAAATAAGTTCTCGGAAATAGTGACAATGAGCTTTATAGATCTTGCGATGCCTTATGCGTGCCAGTATGAATCTAAACTTTTGAAAGCCTTCAATCTAGCCATAACCAGCTACCATGTTTGTTGATGAGTAATGAGCTTTCACAACAACACGCCATTTGGCAACTGGCGCTATGCTTGATTGCCATATCCTCCAGTGCCTATTCACTGATTGATCAAAGTCAGAATATTTTCCTTAAAGAAGCAAAACTAATTATGTTGACTAAGAAATAATTAGGAAGAAGTGCAAATTCAAGAAAACTGGAAAATGAGCTATATAGGAGTTGGCTTCACGACATTTGGATCTAGCATTAGCATAAACAATGACATAACGGAAAGGCAAAACTCTTGTTCCACGTGCTTGATAATCCTTATTCGGAGTTATGCGTTGATGTTGGGAGACCAACTACATTTAACAATATAATGCATTTGTGAAGCTAGTAAGTCTGAAAACTAGAGAGGAAAATCTCTTGAAACATAATTTCATATAAGGTACAAAGAAAAAAAGTTGTGTATGTGATCGACTTGGAGCAGTAGATCAATGTTGAATATTTTCTAAATTAAGCAAGCTAATTACACTAGCAAGAAATGACCAGTTGATATGGGAGCTTTACTTTCAAAATTCAAATTACTGGGAAATTAATCTGAGCTTGAGGAAGGAGAGCTGGAACACAGAGATAGGATGTTCACGGCATTTTGGATCCGTCGGAATGCTCTTTCGCACCCTTTCATAAGAGCGCCAGTTTAAAGTCTTTGCGATAACACAAAAAAATCTTAAAGCTTGTCATGTAGTTTAAGTTTCATGCATTCATGACTTTATTGGTGGTGTTAACTTTAGGCTCGACCCATTTTAAAGTCTTTGTCCAATTAGAAACCTTTTTAGGTTTCTTTCAAACAGTAAGTGTCTATTTGGTTCCTAGTTTTTAAAACTGTTCTTGAAAACAGTTTTTGAAAACATAAAGAACACCATTTTAGTGTTATTTGAAAATTGCTCTTATTATCTAAATTTAGTATTTTTCTATATCTCTTCGTTTTTTCATAACAAAAAAAATTGGAAATCAAACATATTCTCTATATTTTCCTTATTCTTTTTGTTTTTGAGAACATAAAATAGTTTTCAAAAACAAGAACCAAACATGCCCTAAGTGATTGAATCCTTGTTTTGATACCATTTTAAATTATAAATTCTTTTGAAAGTTGAAACTTGGTTTATAATGTACAGTACCATACTCCTTAACACCCTTCTCCACACAAGCCTATGAGGACCATAGGCAAGCAACCCTAGTGTCCCAGCACCCAGGCTTACACACAATTAATTAGGGAAACAAACATGCAAATCGAAAAATCAGACATGCGATGATACTTAAATGGTTTTGAATTTCTATTAAAATGGTTTCTACACAAGTCTTTCTTACAAGAAATAAAAGGCGAACTAAATAACTACTTCAATTAAGGAGCTAGCTAATGACTCAATATTTGCACACATAAAATACTTAGCAGATCTCTAAGATATCTTATTTTCCAATATTTTCATATGAAGCTATTATTGTTCAAATTAATCGAAAATAGTTTTTTTTTTCTTAATAATTTGTTTGAAGATAATACAACAATTCATTTAAAATAAATAAGTAACATCAAGGTGATTTTTTGGAGCAATAGGACTAGAATATTTTAATTTTACATTCTATATCAAGTAGACCTTTTTTTTTTTTTTTGTACACAATTCATTTTTTGTGGACTTAATTTTTAATTTCTATTTTTTATTTTACTTCTAATAGTTTTATTATTATTTCAAACATTTGACAGCTTTTCCCAGCAGTGATTTGTGAAACCTATTTTGAAACATCCTTCGAGCAGGACCGAGAATTTGTTAAAGTAACAGACGGTAAAATTTTCCATTTGACCTTGTTCTATTACAATTTTGAAAGGAAAATAAACATAAACCCTAGATAGGAATGAGCAACAAACAAGATGATTTTGTTATATATGGGTGGTCACATTTTCGATGTAAGATTTTCATGCTCACAAAAGCTCCATTTTACTCAAAAAGTTGCAGAGAAAATTAATAAGATGCTCAAATCTCATCATCTTAAAAGCAGAAGACCACTCCTCACCGGATCTAGCATTAGCATCAAACAATAAAACACAACCAGGAAAAATAAAATATTGTTTACATGCTTCACTAATAAAAACATTCCAGGTTATGCATTGATAATCATAATTTCAGGAAAATAACTCTGTTCAACCAGATAATGCATTTGTGAAGCTTACACAAATCGCATAACCCATAGGAGGAAAATCTCTTGAGCTTTACCACATAAATGGTACAAGAAACAAAAAGATGATGAATACGATCTAGCTGGGAACTCAAGTTAATAAAAGTTCAATATTTTCCTTAAAGAAGAAAACTAATTATGTTGACTAAGAAATAATTAGGAAGAAGGCTAAAATTCAGAGAAAACCAGGAGGAAGGAGCTAAGACACAGATATAAAGATTGGCTTCACATCATTTTGGATCTAGCATTAGCATCAAACAATAGAACACAACCCAGGAAAACAAAAATATTTTTTTTGATGGATCCAAGAAAACAAAAATATTGTTCACATGCTTCACTAAAAAAATTCAGGTTATGCATTGATAATCATAATTTCTAGGGAGATAACTTTGTTCAACAATATAATGCATTTGTGAAGCTCAACCAAATTGAGAAAATCAGAAGAGGAAAATCTCTTGAGCATTACCACATATAAGGTACAAGAAAGAAAAAGTTGATGTGGCAGATCAACTTAGAGCGAGGTAGATCAATGTTGAATATTTTCCGAAACTAAGAAAGCTAATTACACTGACTATGAAATATTGATTGATATAGAACTTTAACCTCAAAATTCAGAATTAATATGAAAGAAATTCGAAAATACGAAAACGAGGAAGGAGCTAGACAGATAGAGTTGGGCACCACGGCCATTTTGAATCATTTGGAATGCTAATCGCACCCATTCCCTTAAAAACATACCGTTTTCGCTCTGACATTCCCACTACATTTATGAAGATGCGCCACATTTCCATCTACACTTATCACCGAGTTTCCCCATTCTCTCAAACTTCACATCTCAAACGGAAAGCAAAAAGTGCATGGATAACCTTTTAACTTTTTATTGTTTTTCTTCTTCACTTTTTAGCTAGCTCTTAGATTCAACTACTAACTTGAGGATCTCACGTGAGTCAGAACCATGTAAGCTAATAGGATACGATCTCGGTGCAATGACTATGCTTCTCGACTCATACTTCAGCGTCAACCGTTCATGGACACCAAAAGCGGACCTCGGATTCTTCATTTGGCAATGACTCCACACTCTCGAATATGCGCGGCTATGCTTCAATACACCAAAGGCACCACAACTTAATAGTAATCCTGCAGGAGATATTTGTTGTGTGGACAGCTGCGAGAAGGCCGTGGAGATCATCAGGTGTAAGTATCGATAAGTGAGCGGCTCTTTACCCGATGGCAATGGCGGTTTCGGAGCTTGAGGGGGTCTTTTAATAAGCCTCCCAATGGTTTCCATTTTCTTAGAGTTGAAATACATCTCAACCCATTGTGATTCGGGTGCCATTATCGCGATAAGTGAGCGCTTTCTTTACCCGAGTAAATGCGGCAGGTTTCACCCGACCCGAAGGAGTCTTTTAAACCAAAGCCTCCCAATGGTTTTTCCATTTTCTTAGAGTTGAAATACATCTCAAGCGTGACCAGTTCTTTGGGGGAAATAATTTTTTGTCTTGGGTCGACAAAGCCCGGGTAATAAACATGTTTGAGCCTCCCATCTTATTGGCCTCTCCAGCGGACAAGAATGATGCCGAGTGGCATGAGCTCCTTCAGGAACATACTTGTCTATGCAAAATTTGCATGGTAGAAAAGATATGTGTGAGTGGACACGCATGTTGAGAACGATAGACCATTCATTAGAGTAACTTCCTTGGGTTCATTGATGATGGTTTTTGCCAACGTTCTTTCCACGACATACCAAAGTATAACACATGCATTTTTCTTATCAAAGCACCACATTTCAAAGAGTTGTCTTGACAATCCACTCTGAAGACCATTCGAACTCGCGTCTGTGATGGACCACCATAGATTAAAATTCTCAATGCTCTTCAAAGGGGAGATATGTGCTTGAAGTCAAAAGGATTTGAATTTTTGCAAATTGGTTGCAATTCTCTCATTCATCAGGTTGATGTATGTACGGTAAACAGCCATGCACCTTTTTTACTTGAGAGCTGCAATATGGGTATGTTATGGGCTCGGGATGGTTAGACCCGATACTCATCAAGGATAAGGAGAAGTTCTTTAGGCACGCCTAAAGAAAATGCGAGGATTAGAACACGGCCCCCTTGAGAAATGGTTGAGTGGATGACATGTGAGCGCTTTCTCGCATTCCGAGGGTGATGGAGTTGCACACCATAAGTGGATTGATTATGCAAATATCGGGGAGGGTATGGGATCTCGGTAATGTGATCTTCTTCGCGAGAATAGTCTCAGGTCATAAAGTACTTGAACACTAGCAATATCAACCATAAACATGGCGGCTCGAGGGCGTGCCCAGCCAGTGTAACACTAAAATCGTATACCATTTACTTCTAAAGTGCGATGGAAATCAATAACTGCCCGGAAGATTGATTTAATTATAGTTACGGGAACTTGGCTAAATGAGATAATAAAATTAAGCAGCACATCTAGAGTCAATTGTTGTAAATGTCAAACAATGCAGCGGAGAGCGGGTTATATGCGGTAATATTTTGGCATATGAAATACACACACCATATTGCTTCCTTTTTTTTTTTTGAGCAGAGTTTTATATTTTGTGTATTGGTGTTATGTAACATGTTTCAAACTATATTCACAACAATAACATAATCTTTGTGGTGGAGCACCAAAAAAGTCAATATTAGAGAAGTATAGACAATTAAATCTTAATAGACCAATTCTTGCTATATTAGTATTATTTGCCAAAACCTCCCTATGTTGAAAACAAAACCCAATTAATCCCATAGAAGGTGAAGAACAAATTCCACAGATGAAGATCTAAAATAGTAATACTTGCACTCGGGTAGAATCTAAGATTTAGGTAAGAATGTCTATGGTAGAAAGATTTAAGTTTAAGAATGAGGTAGTAGATGTTTCTGCAGTATTAATTTCGAATAAGAGAACCGAGATAGAACATTAAAGCAAGCGCAAATTTTATATATAAACGGATCTAAGCTAATCTGTGATACATGGACTTCATTTCGGGGCCTTGAAAAGGAAGTCTGAGAAAGATGAAATCAAAGCGGCTCGATATAGTGATGCGTTACCATTTGTTCCAAATCCAATTTTCCATGGAATAAGGTGCTCATGGAAACTTTAAAGATAACATTGACCAAAAATTTAAAACAAGAAAATAAAAAGATTAAAAGACCCAAATCTAAGTCCTCTGACCAATCGAGGAAACATATGCATTCTGATTGGCTTCAAAATCGATTCGGACAATGAGAGGAAGTTAGAGGAAACTATTACTAATCTCTAAAAAGGGGAGAATGAAACATACATCTACAAACAAAAATCAACTCACCTCAATTTTATCCATGGAGCGAAGAATGTCTTGTTCATCATATCCTTAACTGAAACTTTGCTCACTTTCACATAATCTGACAAAAGCAACTTGTAGATAGCCTTTGTTGCATGTGTCATAAAAACTCCTCCTTTGAATGTGATCTAATGAACAAATTCAAATATTTTAGCTTAATTTATAGGAAAAGTAATAGCATAAATTTTAATTAAATAAATGACCAACCTTCTCCAGGAAATATGGAAGGGATGCAGCATGATCAAGTGAGTTTGCCACGAAATGCAACACACATTACACAATCTGCAGGTAAAGTGGAAGAACATCTAAAGAGCAGGGGGCAATTTTACATGAGAAAGTAGAGTAGATAACCAAAGGAAAGCGAAGATAAGAAGTTCTAAAATGTTTCAAGATTGACAAAAGTTCTTTGTGAGAACAGGCATGCGAATCTTTTGAATGAAATGATCGTAGAGCATATGTTCTTTACATACCATGAAACCTTGCTTCAAAAGATAACTATGAGATTAACATAAACCCATTCTGTGAAGAGAAAGAAAACAATCTTGAGGAAAGCAATGGGAACTTCAATATAATCCAAGGAAGGTGAGCGATTGGGCTTCCTCGAAGGAATTTTAAGCTCATAGATTTGTTTATTGTAGCCTCTGGGAGCTCACAAATCACGAATACATGTTCGAGTGTGTGTATGGACACTTTATACAGAGATGCAAAGGGGGCTTCTCCAAAGGAATTTCAGCTTATAGATTTGATTATTGTAGCCTCTCAGGCTCTCAAGTACTAAAGCACATGTTCAAGTGTGTGTATGGACATTAACCTGCATCCCCCTAGAAGGCCAGAAAAGGAACCTCTAATCATGACTGGTCTTTCTATAGAGTGATCACTTCAATCCAGCTACAGAGAATACTCTCATTACAATCCTTATGATGGTAGATAACTAACTAGTGATGTGCTTTCAACCGTTTCAAAACGCATTCATCAGCCATGCGATCAAATTCAGAGGGAAATGGAGAAAAATTTATTCGAAAGAAAATCTACTCAAAGCTTGAAAAGATCTCAAGGCAATGGAAGCAGTGATAGATTTCAGTATAAGGAAGCTATTTCATATGAAGAGAGGAATTTCAAAGTTTTATTCCTTGAGAAAAAAGAAATATTGGAAATTTTAATGAAGAAACCATTGAGAAGCAAGAGCTATTCGAGGAAGATGGCATAAAATTTACAGGGTGTTATATGTAGTCTCTTCAATAAAGATATATCTACTTGATTACTCCCTAATATACAAGATATGATAAGAAGATACAAATGAATCTTTATATGCTTTAGAAATAGTTGTTTTGGTCATTTTCTCAGTAGACCATTCGAGAACAATTCATTCCATTGTTTCAAAAAAAAAAAGTGCGAAAACGACCATAGCTAGGATTACAATATCAAAAAACAATAATGATATTCTCTAAACACATTCTCCATCAGTGATTACTAGTTATAAAAACAAATAACATTACAATATTCAACAAGAGGAAAAAAAATTTATACTGTGTCGCAAAAGGACATCAATGGTTGAAAGGATCAATCTCATCAAAGTACCTTGGCAAGCGGCCATGCACGAGTATCTTGGATAATTCCACGGTCAAACTATCACCATAGAACATGAACAAACGAAGTAAACAAATTAAAAACCAAATGTTGAAAATGGAAGTAAAAAAACTAGCAACCAAAATAAAAGCACAATGCATTATTGTATACCAATATGGTTTTCCCTTAATGGTCATGTAGACACAGGAACGGCCCACTTCATTTCCATCTCCTAGAGGGGTAATAATCAGTTGGTCTCCTTCTCTTGTTAACGAGGTATCTTATCTTTTCAAAAATTTGTGGTGCAGCCTATTGAAGCCATTCTTCACTTTCGAAATAACCTAGCTCCGAATTGAAGCTTAAAATTAAAATCCAATCGACCACGATTTGTTTGAGAAAATTGAGAACCAAATTTAAATCTTCAAGCTCCCGACTCCCATCCTTTTAGAAAAACAACATAAAAAGCATAAAGATTGAATTTCTTCATTTCACTCTCTTCCTCCTCACTTTTCTCACCAATCAAACACAACAACTTTGCCACAAGGGAGGAGGAAGAGAAAGAGAGAAAAGAAACTTCGCCTGAACTATAAAAGATCGTAGTATGGAGGCAATTACACGAGATTTTCAACTCCATTCACACGGCGTGTATCGAGGGACAGAGAGGGAAAGAAAAAACAAAAGCTGAAGACAAAAAAGAAAATACGTAGAAAGCTTCAGAGGGTTAGAGGCTTCCACAGATTAATGCAGTGATTGAATGACTTCGAATGCGGAGGAGGAAGAAAGTGAGCTAAACCTAATTTAGGAAGACGGAAAAAATTATTTTAATTTTAATTTTAACAATGTGCTTACGATGTTAGATAACTAACTAGTGATGTGTTTCGAGCCGGTTTCAAGGAAAAATTTCTTAAACATGTGATGCAGATTTAAAATGGAGAGAAAAGTTCAGGAAACATAGAAATTCTACTCAAGCACAAGAATCTCAAGGAGCATACCTAAACGTGATAGATTTCAAGTATAGGAAGCTATTTCATATGAAGAGAGGAATTTTCCAGAGTTTTATTTCAGCGAGAAAAAAAGAAATGTTAAAAATTTTAATGAAGAAACCATTAAACAAAGGCTATTCAAAAGATGGAATAAAATTTGGGTGGTAGATGTAGTCTCGTTCCTTTGAAGATATATATCTGCAGTGCTCCTAGCACCGGATATTGATAAGAGAATACGAGATGAGATTAACGGTAGGTTCAGTCAAATCTTTATATGGTTGCTGCTCGTTTTGATGTTTCTCGGTATGAGCGGCATTTGAAGACTTTTTCCACCATTCAAGAACAATTTCATTCATTGTTTCAAAAAAAATTGCATAAAAATGACCACCTAGGATTACAATATCAAAAACAATAATGATATTCTCTACACTTCATTTCTCAATTCAACAGATTACCAAGTTATAAAAACAAATAACATTACAATATTCAACAAGGAAAAATAACATCTTGTGTCGCAAATGGACATCGATGGTTGAAGAATCAATCTAAATCAAAGTATGAAACTGACCATCCTGAGTATATTGGATGAGATTGCATCAAACTATCACCATAGAACTTGACCAAAAGCGAAACAAACAAATTAAAAAACCAAATGTTGAAAAATGGAAGTAAACGCAACCAAAATAAAAACACAATGCATTATGGTATACGTATGTTTCCCTTTATGAGACATTTAAGGAACCGCGAGAGCGACCCACTTCATTTCCAGCACCTAGAGGTATCCGATCTCTCCAAAAACAAAGCATATCCAATATGATCAAGCCTCGGAAGTAGAGACATAGTCGTAGGCTGCATCACAACCAATTTATGGGTCAATTATTAAGTGAGAGACAAAGAAAAAGAGATTTTCGTCTTAATAAAATCAATGATTCTGGATGATAAAAAAAAATAGACATGGAGAAGTGAGGACCGTCAGGTAGTTTTGCCTCCATGACCAAGCAGTTCACCCAATGTAATCATGGAAAACGGTTTCGATATTGGTGGCCCTTGCATTGAAGGTGCTCTTGTCAATCATTTGCATGGTTGTAGAAGTTGGGGATGTTGACACATAAGCATGCTAATGCTATCTTCAACGCAACCACTGCTTTAAACTCACCCATTTCATCACGAGTGAGGCGCTTGTCATAACATCATTCAACGACCACCGGTAATTGGCGATCCTTGGTAATGAGGATGAGGATGAGAGATCATGATGATATGTAGATGAGATGGGTTCACCGGGATGCCTTCCCATAGTACACTCCATTGTACAACCCCCGACTATAAACATCCGTTTTATTATCCACCTTCATCGTGTAAGCAAGTTAAATTAAGAAGATTACATCATCTTTGTATACTGCTAAGAAATTATAGCAACGAGTATAACTAACGCACTAATTAAGAAAATGGTACACGGAAGCGGTATAACCAAAGTTCACGCAAATGAAGTCCAATTAGATGAGTTTTGGCTTTATAAACTAAGTAGGTACGAGGGTCGAGAGACTTGTGGGCTTCATATTACGAATCTAAACGAGAACATTATTCTTGGTTATGTCTCGATGGTGCGGAGAGTGAGCAATCATGGCACGCATATAGATAAAGCTTGCGCCACCTTTCCATGATATTTAGCCTCACAATCGATCAAGTTTTCTTGCTTCTTCATCGTTGCTTAGAATGTTTCTCAAGCTCCCCTTTTCCATAAACTCATAAATCAAAAATAAGGTTCTCGACAAATGAAGCCCGAAGCCATAAAGCAGCGATATTCGCGATGCCTTATCGTGTTAGAGCATGAATCTAAGCTTAAAGCCTTTAAATCAACCCGTATCTCCACCGTCTTGATCGATGAGTATTGAAGCTTTTCACGGCAACAACCCTGACCATTTGGAAACTCGGCCTTGTAAGCGATTGCCATATCCTCCGGTGCGATACGATATTTTGGGTAAATTGTCGGTTCTGTATGATGTGTGCTCATACAACAATTTCCCATCACCATCCCGATATTGTGAATAGATCTTTGACATCGGCGGCCTCAAGTGTAGACTTGGTTGTTTTCTTCCTCAATTTTTGGACAAGAAAATAAATGCCAATAATAAAAGCGAATAAGAACAATAGAGTGCTCACAATGAGGAGGAGAATTATCAAGACAAAAAACTTCGTGGCCTTATTTCTACTAGTACTGCATGGCTTGAGATGAGTATTATTACCACAGAGACCTTTATTATTTCTAAATGCCTCAAATGGAGCGAAGGCTTTGATTTTGGGGAGAGGACCTTCAAGCGATTGTAGGATATATCAGCGGATATCGGGCTTATCGGATCATCAAGGCGTGTGGGATGGTGCGGAGGCTGGTTATGGAGAGATTGATGTCTCAGAATGTAGTAACTCTCAACGAAGGTGGAATCTCTCTGTCAAGATATTTTGACTAAGATCAAGACTCAATAAAAGCATCTTTCCAATTTCTTCGGGAATGCTATCCACAAATCGATTCCATAGTTCAAGGACAATAATTTCCCTGAGTTCCCTATTTGTTTCGGGAATTCACCGCTGTTGTTCGATGCCGTGAGATTACCAGGGTTTGAAGATGGCTAATTTTCCCATTTCAAGATACTTCCCTACAGATTGTTGTTAGTGACAACAATTGAACAATAAGGGCAACATACATTCTTTGGGATCTTCATTTCAGTGGTTTGAGGAAAGATCAAGTGATTTGTAATTGGTGGCTCTCCCGAGTTGGTGATATGTGAAATATTGTTGTTGGAGATGTTCAGTGTGTTAGTTTTGTACTGTCCCCGATTCTTAGAAAGCTCGCCATAAAAATTATTCTTGCTTAGATCGATATAATTAGGGGTTGTTATACACACCAAAACTTTCGGCTATGTCCTGTAAGTTGGTTTCTTTGGCCAGAACTGCGAATAAGCTAGTGCGATTTTTTGAAGCTTTTTGGTATAGGACCCAGTGAAATGGTTCAGTTGGCGTAAAATTCTGATCTCTGCCAAGGCAAATCTCGTCTGGTAGTTGGCCAGTGAAGTTATTTTCAAACAATTGCAAATATTTCAAATGAGTGATATTATTCATTTCCAGAGGAAGGGCACCACTGAGATTGTTAATTCCCAATTGAAGATCATTAAGAGATCTTAACAATCCAATTTCTCGAGGAATGGAACCAGATAGTTTGTTGGTATGAAGGTACAATGTGGTTAAATTCCTCAAGTTACCTATGGAAGGAGGGATTGGACCAATGAGATTGTTAGTTGACAATTGAAGATCATTAAGAGATCTTAACAATCCAATTTCTTGAGGAATGGAACCAGATAGTTTATTCGCGCGAGGAGTCTGATATGGTTAAATTCTTCAAGTTACCTATGGAAGGAGGGATTGGACCAGTAAGATTGTTAAACGATAATTGAAGATTATTAAGAGATCTTAACAATCCAATTTCTTGAGGAATGAAACCAGATAGTTTGTTGGTATGAAGGTACAATGTGGTTAAATTCCTCAAGTTACCTATGGAAGGAGGGATTGGACAGTGGTTGTTAGTTGGCGATTGGTCGTTAAAGAGATGCTTAACAATCGATTTGCGAGGAATGGAACCAGACAATTTGTTCGCATCAAGGAGTCTGATGTGGTTAAATTATGAGTTACTATGGGGAATGAGGGATTGGACCGAGTGAGATTGTTAGTTGTGATTGAAGATCATTAAAAGATCTTAACAATCGATTTCTTGAGGAATGGAACCGAAAGCTCATTATCATAAGTCTGAAAATAGTTAAGTTTTCAAATTCCCTATAAAAGGAAGAATTGACCTCTAAACTTATTAGAAGCTAAAGAGAAAGCTAAGTGATGTTAAAAACCCAGTTGTTCGGGTATTACACCAGTGAAATGATTAGAACCAAAATCAAGAATTGTGATTAGCTTGGAAATATTACCAATATTGGTTGGAATGGTTCCATGGAGGGAGTTGTTAGACAAATTAAGAGTAAGGAGGTTGGGGAGAGATGAAAAATTGAGATTTTGGAGTGTACCTCTCAAACCACAACTTTGAAGGTTTAAATCGGAGACACTTCTGACCTATGACAAGCCACTCGAGCGATGATGGCGAAGTGCGTCAAGAACAAGATGAGAGAAAAACTTGGGTTTTATTATCAAGGCTGACCTTCCATGTTCGAAGAGCGAGTGCTTCTTGATCTTGTTCTACTTTTGAAATAGCAATGGTAGGTGCAGAGGCAGACGTGAAAATGACATGGAAGGATGATATTGAAGACAAAGGGAAAAGAAGAAATATGAAAAAGCAAGGAGTGATGATGAGTCGAGAGAGTAAGGAATACGATGAAGGATATTCATGGGCCATTATTGAGCTAGTAGAGATGAAGCTATTACAAGGTTTACATGAGGAGAGGATGAAACACTTATTTATAAAGTTAAGTGTGATACATTCGGCATTCCCATTAGTTGGTGTTTACATCTAACTACCTCATTCACGCTCTGATTAATGGAATTGAAAATAGGTAACATCAACTTCATACTTTTTTTATTTTCTTTTATCAAAAGTAGTCTTATTTTTTTATAAAATTAAACACCCGCAATTACATAGCAAATAATTTAAAATATTACTTTTATTTTTTAATTAAAATAGACTATTGCAATTACATAGGAAATAATTAAAAATATTCAATGGGACAAATAATGAAGACTAAAAGATAATATTAAGCAAATCAAATCTAGAAGATTGGATTACAGTAGTTTTTCTATAGAGCAAATATTCTATTATGATATTTATAGAATAAAAATCTAGATAATAAAGGGATAATTGCAACAATTAAGGAACCTACAATAAACACATATTGGAGATCATCTTGCAAATCCAAGGAATATTAAAAAAAGATTATGAAGCAAAATAAATAAGGGGCCAGAATACGTTTCAAAGCATCCCTTTGGACCAGATCAGGGCTGAAGTTCAAGATTCAAAGGAAGAGGAGTTTCCATGAGCGTTGAGTGTTATGTTTATGTATACATGAGTTTATGGAGAGATTTTATGCTTGTGGGAATCTAGATGATGTTAGGGGAATGAGAGGATCTCATTTTATTTTATGTTTCAATATCAGAGAATTAAGCAAAATAGGGCATTAGAGAAAGGGGGAATCTTGTCTCATGTAAGACCAAAGTAATCTAATTGATATATAGTAGAATCCTTTGCATCGACACAACCCTAGATATCACTGTGCTTAGTCAAACCTCGTAACCAATCTCTGGGTTTTTTTTCCTATATATGTGAGTTTATGCATGTAATTTTATCTCGTCTAATTACATTACTTCAGCAGATCTATCACAAATTGATCCAACAGGTTGCATAACATAGTAAAACTAGTTTTTAACACTTTTGTGATGTTGCACCTTGCAACATCTCTGAATCACTATGTAACAAACAATTTTCTCTTTCACTATGGAATAATTTTTATCATACTACAAAGTGGTGATCCATGCTTAAGGTGAACCTAGATATGTACCCAAATTTTTTTTCTTTGCTTAGAAAAAAATAGAGAGAATAAGAAATTAATGAAACAAAATGAGAGATATTATAGGATTACCATTAATCGTATGGGTAAATTAATCAAACTTTTGGTAAGGAACTATTTCAAACTTCCATAACTCTTTAAAAATGTTTCAAGACAACCAACATAGTAAAAATATGGTTGATCATTAATCCATTTGTTTTTTAGAATACCATAAAACTTTATCTATCTCACTGGGAATGTGAAATATTTTTACCTTGTCTTCTTTATTGTTCAATATATTTATAAAATATATTATATGTATATGGTGTAATGGTCCCATTAGAAAGTCATGTAGTTTCACATGCATTCATGACTTTGACTGGTGGTGTCAACTTTATGCTTGACCCATTTTAAAGTCTTTGTCCAATTAGAAAGTTTCTTTCCAAGAGTAATGATCTGTTTGGTTTATAGTTTTTAAAATTGTCATTGAAAACAATTTTTGAAAAAATAAGAACAACATTTTATTTTTTTGAAAATTGTTCTTGTCTCTCGATTTAGTATTTTCTATGTCTCTTCGTTTTTGAATTAAAAAAGGAAATCAAGCATTCTCCAGTTTGGGGATTAGGTTTCACCATCCCCGGTATTTGGGGAAGAAATTGGGTGGAATTTGTAGATTAGGGTTTCAGGAACAAATCGATATTCATATGTTTGGAGTAAAATTTTGATTTATAGAGAGTTTTATGACATCAGCAAAATTTGCCATATGTGTGGGTGACATGTCAGCGGTGTTTGACCCTCGTTTGTCCATTTGTTCATTCTGTTGATGAAATGAACATATTTGAACTCTGGTTAAGTGTTATGGACAACATGATGGACCCGAAAAAAGTTTGAATGCCAAATTACATATAGCAAGAGACATGAGAGCATTTGTATATCCTCTCCTCACGGATCAAGCATTGGCATCAAACGATAGAACCTGACCGGGGAAAACAAAAATGTGTTACAAACTACTAATAAAACATTCGGGTTATGCGGTAGTGTCTCATAATTATAGGGAGATAATTGTGTTCTTAATATAATGCATTTGTGAATCTCATTAAATCGCCAAAATCGAAGGGAAAATCTCTTAAGCCTCTTTACGCCGTATACTGTTGATGTCTTGTCGGTTCTTAGATAAATGCCATTACTTGAAGAAATATATTTAGCCTATCTTTGGTCCAAATTTTTGAAGGAAAATTCTGCGAGAAAAGAAAACATGAAGCAAAGTAAAAGAAAATAAAATTTGAAAATAAAAATTAAATAAAATCTCATATATTATTTTTATTTCTTACTTCAAATCGATTTATTTATTTTAACTTATTAATATAATAGAAAGCATATTATCTTCAAATATCTTCAAAATTCACCAACATATTTTTTGGATTTTACAAATATATACAAAAAGGGAGTTAACAAAAATGTTAAAGTAATTACTCATATTTTGCTTTAAATTAGTCTTTGATTGATAAGTATTGTATCTTCTTAATAAGTAAAAACAAAATAATTTGTCCCACTTGGCCAATTTAAGTCTTTCCTCAATTTTTTTTTCAAAAAAAATGTGTTTCTAAATTCCAAATCATTTTAAAACTTGTCACATAATTTATATGAAGCAGAAAATCAAATTCTTGGATGAAGGCAAAATGAACATTCGATCGAATAGCAGAATTTTCTAGATCTCGGATGATGAAACGGACTCCTCCGTTGAAATTGTCTCGCGAAATCTAGCTACCATGTCGAATTTCGTCAGATTCCGAGTTAGTCGGGATTTCACGTTTTCGAGGCATTAGGGTGTCGGATGACACATGAATTGAGATTAGAGGATGCACTTGGCACCCTAAAGAAGTGACACTTAGCAACTATGGTTCACTTAAAAGGATGGCTCACAATGAGCCACATGGGAGATTAATGGAATAATTATAAAAATAAGGAATAAATGAAGGAAAAATATAAGGGCCCACATGGAATGAGGAAGAGAGAGGAGAATTGCCTCAGACATTGGGCCAATGCAAATCCAAGAGGAAGAGAAAAGAAAAGCAAAGGAAAGAAAAGGTAAAAGAAAAACAAAAGGAAAGGAAAAGAATTCGTGAGAAAATGAGAAGAAAAGAAATGAGAAAGAGAAAGAAGAAAGCAAAGAAAGAAAAGAACAAAGAAAGAAAAGGAATTAATTAGGAGGGAGAGGAGTTCGGTAGAAGGGGAAAGAAAGGAAGGGAGAAAGAAAAGGAAAAGAAAGGAAAGGAGAAAGAAAGGGAGGATTTCCGGTGTTTTGTGATAGAAGCTCAATGGTCAGTATTAAAGTTGTTACCACGCGGTGCGATCTACGTATGGACGCCCCGAACTTGGAGTTTCGACAAACTCCATGAGTAGAAATTTTCCTACTTGGTTTATTTTAACCTATAAATGTCATATAGTAGGCATGGGTTGTTCGGGGCAGTTAGGCCTTGTGATTTAGTCTTTCAGATGATAGGACTAAATGGTGAAAATTTATAGAGGCTGTTTTTGTGGTCAGGACCGGGGTTTTGAAGATGCGTATCAGGGGCATGTTTGGTTCGGGACTGCTGGAAAATGCATGTTGGACTGTTGTGGCGGGTTCGGACCGTTCATGATGGAGTTTGAGGTGGGTTTGATTCGGGATGTCTTTGTCAGGTTTTTATCTTGACCCCATGGCGTGTTTTGGCCATAACTTGGTCATCACTCATCCAAATTGAGTTGTTCAAATTTCTGAATAAACTAGACTTATAGGAGAACATATCTCCTTCAAATAGGTCTATCCAAATTCCAAACCCTTCAGGCTTATAAATTCATCCAAAGTGGAGCAGCACGCTATGGTGTGCGGCCGGAGTGGGTTTCTGATTGTCATTTTTCTGATTGTTGGCCTCCAACTTCGGATGGTCATAACTTCTTCGTCCGAACTCCGTTTTGGGTGTTGTTGGACTCTATGGAAAGCCCATTGAGTTAAGATTCCATCCATATTCCTTTGAAGGGCAGTGGGTGATCATAACCTTGATTAAAACCTATGTTTTGAACAAAGTGTGCAGGTTGCTTGGTTGTGTCGATGTAAATAGCCGGGTTTTGACATGACCATTGCATGGCATGTTGTAGCCTATTGTATTGGGTAGGAATTTTCATGAGTTAGCCTAAGGAAGGTTGTACGACATTATTCGTTTAGTCATGGAATGATGTATGGATGCATGGAACCAAATCGGTTCATGTTGTGAAGGGACCGTGAGGTGCCTTGTTGGATGGGTCCAAGATTGTGACCTTGTTGTGTGTTATGGCTTATGTGAATAACATGTTGTGTGTAAAAATCATGTTAATATATGTTATTTGATGTATTAACATGGATTGCATAGATGTAAATTATATGTAAAAATTATAATTGTCCATGGTGTATTAATGTTTCATGTAGCACTCATATATACATGTAACATGAAGGAAAATGCATTGGCATTATGCATTTCATATGCACTGTCACATTGCGTTGAGTCGGGTGTGGGTGCATGGTATTGAGTATTCACCGGTGTTAGTGAATGGGTCGTGAGCTCGGAAAATGGGACAAAGTCCAAGGTTGAGACTCACGGAGGTGTAAATTGAGCAAAATGATAAATTACATGTTTTGGGCGGTGCAAGTTGGGGTGATCCCTAGGGTAGAAAAGGGCCAAATTTTATTCAAAGTTAGACATGATTCCCGGCGATGTAAGTTCGCAAAAATGTTGGAAAGGTGTGCGGCGTCCTGCGGTGAAAACCCGAAAATCCATGGCCCACAAAAGAAAAGAAAATCATGATTTGATAAATTAAAATTTGAGGGTTGTCCAATGGTTTAAGTCATTGGGTTAAATACGAATGACTGGTTTCCACACTTGGCAATTACAAGTGTGGGGGAGTCAGTTGGGACTCGAGTTGTGAGTACGAGGGGTCACATCTCATGCATGACACGGAACATTTCATATAATGTTGCATAAATTGTATGAAATGTGATTGATGTTTATGTGCGCGTCGCGTGTGCGTTTTAGGTGGGAGTAATCCTTTGTAGGAGAATTTTACGGGCTGCTCCTGTCATGGACCCCACTTTTCAGTGCAGGTCGAGTCTGACGGCTAACCGCATATGGGATGAGAGCTAGATATAGTTCATCTATACCTTTTTGTTGTATAAAAGGATTGTAAATGGACTGTTGATTAAATAATGTATCGCATATATTTTTGTATATGTTGTGAATTAAATATGTAGGAAATGAGTGTGATATCGGGACACCCGATATTTACCGAGTTTTAACGCAAGTTGTGGGTGTCAACGGGACCCGGGATAGGGTGTCACAATTATGATTTATGACTTTTATAGAATGCATGGTTTTTATAAGTATCATCAACTTCCAAAATGAAGAAAAAAATGAAATAAATACTAGTGTTTGACCACATTTTAAAGTCTTTGCTCAGCTTCATTAGGTATTATCAACTTTTGGCACAAAAGCAAAAAAAATCCTCTTAATCTATTTTAAAGTCTTCCTCAATTCAAAACATCTTTAAAAACTTTAATATATGACTTCAATTACATTCACTTCAATTATGATACATATCATGTTCATTAGGGTAGAAAATTCATCACGTGTTATCATGAAATCTTGACCAAGTATTCATATTATATTAGTCACCCATGTCATCCTAGATAACCTTCTTCGCTAGAAAAGTAAAATTTATATAAAAATTGCATTTATTTTAAGGTATATGACATTGAAGTGTAAGGTGTAACATGTTTTCATATAAATAAGATACTATTTCATTCCTAATAATAAATGTTGAATAGCTAAATAGATAAATGACAATTTAATCACTTCTAAGAAGCTTAAACTTTTGAATAGACAAGACTTAATTTACCATTTTTTATGGAAAATACAGTTGCTTTTAAAAATTGTAATACTAAAAAATTGTACTATTTCTAATGTTAAACCTTTCAAAAGAATTTCTAAAAACAAAAGGTAAGTTCTTTTTTTCGTATGTATAAGAGTTGGGGTTTCTAAGAATGTAAGACATTGATAAGTGGTGTGAACTTCCTAATATCAAAAATAAACAAAGTAATTGTGTATACTTGAGGGACTTTAAATCATCTTTATAAAAACTTGTCCCATAGTTTTAACGTATATTCATGACTTTGATAGTTAATGTCAACTTTTGAATAACAAGCTTAACTTGAATATTGTATCATCCTCCAATGTTTTTAGCAATTTAATTTCTTTGTCAAGATGTAAAGTTATTATTATTCTGAATCAATAAAATTTCAGTTTGCTTTGATAAAAAAAAAAAAAATCAAAACAGAAACTAAACATACTCGGGATTTATAAATTTGATATAATTTAAGGTTCTTTAAACAAATATTTCTTTAAAAAGTTAGATGGGCTAGTCCAGACTAACACTACTATAGTACAGTCATGTGAAACATTTTGTGAGGGCATTAGATGCCAAAAATTATATAATAAAAAAAAGAAAAGAATTACCATCATTATTACATATTCTAAAAGAAAGGAAGCAACCAAGGAATCCAACCCAACACTCCACTAAACCAAAGGAATTCGGAGTTAATCCAAAAAGCAAAAAGGGAAATGGTAGTTGGAATGGAGGTAATTGCTTAGTAATTAAGTGCTGTTAGCGAGACGTTTACTCCAAAGCTCATCCAGAAGATAGAAAGTTGATCCCACACATCGAAAAGAAGAAAAAAGAAGATAGGTAGGAAAAAGATCAATTCGAAGGAATTTTCGGAATGAGGGGACAGAACCTGGCCCGCCACTTGTTCCTACCTAACCCATTTTAAAGTCTTTGTTAACTTGAAATCATCTTAATAATAAAAAGCTTACCCCATATTAGCATTTTCATTCATGCCTGATAGTATCACTCTATGCTTGACCTATTTAAAGTCTTTGCATGCAACTTACAAAAAGTTTTAAAAGTTTTCTCATGTAGTTTCACATGTATCATGACTTTGATATATGGTGTCAACTTCATACTTGACCCATTTTAAAGTCTTTGTCCAATTAGAAACCTTCTTAGGTTTCTTTCAAAGAGTAACAATATGTTTGGTTCCTATTTTGAAAATTTGTTCTTGAGAACTGTTTTTAAAAACACAAAACTGAAAATTGTTCTTATTATATGAATTTATTGTTTTCTATGTCTCTTTGTTTTTTCAGAACGATTTTTTCTTTTTGAAATCAAACATTTTCCTTATTTTCTGCTCTTTTGCTGGTATCGTATAAGTTTTAAAAAACAGAAACCAAGCATACCCTAAGTGATTGAATCCTTTTTTTGATACCATTTTAAATTATAAATTCTTTTGAAAATTGAAACTTGGTTTATAATGTACATGAGTACCATACTCCTAATTAACACCCTTCTTCACATGTAAACACAAGCCAGCCTATAGGGCCATAGCCAAACAACCAAAATTAATCCTTTTAGGCTTACACAATCAATTAGGGAAACAAATATGCAAATCGAAAAATCAGACATGCGATGACACTTTAATGGCTTTGAACACTCAATATTTGCACACATTTAAAGGGCGAACTAAATAACTACTCCAACTAAGGAGCTAGCTAATGACTCAATATTTGCACACATAAAATACTTGGCAGATCTTTAAGATATCTTATTTTCCAATATTTTCATATCAAGCTATTATTGCCCAAAATTAACAGTAATAGGCTTTTTTTTTAATAATTTGGTTTGAAGATACTATGACACCATTTAAATAAATAAGTAAAATCAAGGTGATTTTTTGACAATAGGACTAGAATGATACCATTTACACTCTATATCAAAGTAGACTTTTGTAGACAATTCATTTTTTTAGACTTAATTTTTAATTTCATTTTCTTACTTTTACTTTTAATAGTTTTTTATTATTTCAAACATTTAGAGCTTTTCCAAAAAACTAATTTGTGAAAACTTAATTGATTTATTAAATATAATTAAATAATATATCGTTAAGTTAATTGATTTTTTTTTAACTCTATCACATAACACACCTACATTTCTAAGGTTCAAACTTAAGATCAATTATTAAGTTTAGAAAAGACATCAACCATCTCATCACATATATGTTTAATAGTTTATTAAATTGATATATTAGGGATTCACTATTAAGTAATTTAACTTAATTTTAATCAATCAATAATAATTTAACCAATATTTATTTATTTTACATTACAAATGATATAGTATTCGAAGACTCTAACATGATCCCTTCCCTATGTCCGACTCAACCCCTAAGCACTAAGCCAAGCCTTATTGGCAATTTAACCTGAAATTGGATTTCAAATTTTTGGTGTTTTTATTCCATCAAATTTATTGAAAAGTAGATTTATCAAGCTAATTAACAATAAAAAAATTAAATATTTATTCATTTTAAAAAGTAAAGAAAAAGGCATGATTGAGAAGGAGATGTGATGTTGCCTGGAAACAGAGAAACCGGTGTCTTTTTCTTCGTTCCATTAATAAATAATAATAAAATTAGAATCAATGTTTGTAGATTAGACTTTATACTTTACTTTGTTGCGGATAATAAAGAATCGTAATAAAGAAAAAGTCATCAATCTTGTTTTAGTTTTAGTGGTCTTACTGTAATCTTTCCTTTTATTTTTATTAGTTTCAAAGTCAAATAAAGAACTTATTGGTATAATTTACAATGATATAGTAAAAAGAAATTGATAAAAAAAGCATTAATAAACATTGTGTCATGCACCTGACTGACACCCCTAATGAAAGAAGAAGCACTGACATAGCATATAACATAGTTGGGTAAGGGTTGGGGCTACAGATTTTATTTTCCCACCCGCCGCAGGAGACAACTTCTAACTGTTCCAGTTATTTATCCTTGACCCTTCAGGAACTCTCAAAGGCTTTCCTTTTTGCTGCTTCTAATTCACTTCTAAGAAGCTTAAACTTTTGAATAGACAAGACATAATTTACCAATTTTTATGGAAAATACAGTTTCTTTTAAAAATTGTAATACTAAAAAATTGTACTATTTCTAATGTTAAACCTTTAAAAAGAATTTCTAAAATAAAACATGTCTCTTTTTCGATGTAGAAGGGTTGGGTTGGGGTTTCTAAGAATGTAAGACATTGATAAGTAGTGTGAACTTCCTAATATTGAAAATAAACAAAGTAATTGTGTATACTTGAGGGACTTGAAATCATCTTTATAAAAACTTGTCCTATAGTTTTAACGTGTATTCATGACTTTGATAGGTAATGTCAACTTTTGAATAACAAGCTTAACTTGAATATTGTATCATCCTCCAATGTTTTTAGCAATTTAGTTTCTTTGTCAAAATGTAAAGTTATTATTATTTTGAATCAATAAAATTTCAGTTTGCTTTGTTAAAAAAAAAAGTTTAAAATGCCAAATTACACATATAACCAAACAACAAGAGCATTTGTATATCCTATCCCTCACCGGATCAAGCATTAGCATCAAACAATAGAACACAACCCAGGAAAACAAAAATATTGTTCACAAGCTTCACTATTAAAACATTCCAGGTTATGCATTGATAATCATAATTTATGGGGAGATAATTGTGTTCAACAATATAATGCATTTGTGAAGCTCGGCCAAATCGCTTAAAATCGAAGGAAAATCTCTTAAGCCTCTTTCTGCCATGTTTGTTTTGATGTCTTGTCGGTTCTTAGAATCAATGCCATTACTTGAAGAAATATATTTATCCTATCTTTGATTCCCAAAATTTTGAGGGAAAATTGCAAAAGAAAGAAAATATGAAGTAAAAGTAAAATAAAATAAAATTTAAGAAAAATAAAAATTAAATTAAATCTCATATATTATTTTTATTTCTTTTATTTCAAATCAATTTTTTTATTTTAACTTATTAATATAATAGAAACATATTATCTTCAAAAAATTCACAAACATATATTTTTTTTGGATTTTTACAAATATAACCAATAATAAAAAGCTAGCTGACAAAAAATGTTAAAGTAATTACTCATGTTCATTTGTTTTAAATTAGTCTTTATTAATTTGATAAGTATTGTCATCTTCTTAATAGAAAAATAGAAATAATTTGTCCCACTCGACCCACTTTAAGTCTTTCATCAATTTTTCAAAAAATGTGTTTTCTAAATTCCAAATCATATTTAAAAACTTGTCACATAATTTATGTGAAACCCTGAAAAATCCAAATTCTTGGATGAAGGGTAAAATGGTAATTTTGGTAGAATAACCGGAATTTTTCTAGATCTCGGATGACAAACTGACTCCTCCAATAAATCGCCTCAAATTTAATACTACATCGAATTTAAATAATTCCAAAATAGTCGGATTGATGCTTTTGAGATCACCACACATTTCATGACAGTGTAATTTTTTCACTTAGACCCTAAGCAGAAAGCGACACTCAGAAACCACGTATTATTCACACTTAAAAGGATGACTCATAATGAGCCATATGGGAGTGTGATGTCATAAAATAAATAAGGAATAAGGAATAAATGAAGGAAAAAAATAAGGGCCACACATGTGGAATGAGGAAGAGAGGAATTGGCCTTTGACATTTGTCAATGCAAATCCAAGAGGAAGAGAAAAAGAAAAGCAAAAGGAAAAGAAAAGTGAAAAGAAAAGCAAAGGAAAGGAAAAGAATTAGTAGAGAGAAACAGAAGAAAGAAATGAGAAAGAGAAAAGAGAAAAGAAAAATAAAATAAAAGAACAAAGAAAGAAAAAGAATTGTAGAGAGAGGAGCCTGTAGAAAGAGAGAGTAAAAGAAAGTACATGAGAAAAGAAAAAGGAAAAGGAAAGGAAAGGAGAGAAAGAAAAGGGATGATTTTTCGGTGTTCCGACAGTCAAAGCTTGACGGTCCAAGTACTAAAGTTGTTACACGTAGTGCGATCTACGTTTGGATACCAAAAACTTGGAGTTTTGACAAACTCCGAGTTTTGAAAAACTTCATAAGGTAGGGAATTTTCCTACTTGGTTTATTTTTAGCCTAAAGGCCATATAATGGTATGAGTTGTTTCAGGGGCCAGATTAGGCCTTGTGGGTTAGTCTGAGATGATGGAATTTAAATGGTGGGAGATTATGAGGCTGACCCAGACGGTCAGGGATCGGAGTTTGAAAGTCGGTATCCGGACCGGTTTTGGTTTGGGACTGCTGGAAAATGCATGTTGGACTTTGTTGTGGTTTCGGATGGATTCTCAAGCGGGTTTTGAGGTGGGTTTGATTAGGAGGTCTTGTCAATTTTTTCCTTTTCGACCCTTATGGTAATGTTTGGCCATAACTTGGCCATCACTTATCCAAATTGAGTGATTCAAATTTTTGGATAAACTAGACTTATAGGAGAACATATCTGCTTCAAATATGTCTATTCAAATTCTTAACCCTTCAAGCTCATAAATTCATCCAAAGTGTAGCAGCATGGTATGGTGTGCAGCAGCCCGGGTAGGACACAATTGTCATTTTTCTGATTGTTAGCCTCCAACTTCGGATGGTCATAACTTCTTCGTCCGAACTCCGTTTCGGGTGTTCTTGGACTCTATGGAAAGCCCATTGAGTCAAGATTCCAGCTATATGCCTGTGGAGGGCAGTGTGTGATCATAACCTTGCTCAAAACCTATGTTTTGCACCAAGTGTGCAGGTTACTTGGTTGTGTCGATGTAAATAGCCGGGTTTTGACATGACCATTGCATGGCATGTTGTAGGCTATTGTATTGGGTAGGAATTGTCATGAGTTAGCCTAAGAAGGGTTATGCGACATTATTCGTTAGTCATGGAATGATGTATGGATACATGGAACCAAAGCTGGTTCATGTTGTGAGGGCCGTGAGTACCACTGTTGGATGGGTCAGTTGTGACCTTGTTGTGTGTTATGGCTTATGTAGATAACATATTGTGTGTAAAAATCATGTTGGCTTCTGTATTTGATGTATTAACATGGATTTACTTATGGATGTAAATTATATGTAAAAATTATAATTGTCCATGGTGTATTAATGTTTTCTGTAGCACTCATATATACATGTAACATGAAGGAAAATACATTAATATGCTCTATACCACGGTCACATCGCGTCGAGTCGGGTGTGGGTGCATGGTATTGAGTATTCATCGGTGTTGGTGAATTGGTCGTGAGCTCGGAAAATGGGACAAAGTCCAAGGTTGAGACTCACGGAGGTGTAAATTGAGTAAAATGATAAATTACATGTTTTGGGCGAAGCAAGTTGGGGTAGATCCTCCCCCCCCCCCAGGGTGAAAGACTCAAATTTTATTCATGGTTAGACATGATTCCCGGCGATGTAAGTTCGCAAAAATGTTGGAATGGCATATGACGTCCTGCGTCCTGCGGTGAAAACCCAAAAATCCGTAGCCTACAAAAGAAAAGAAAATCATGATTTGATAAATTAAAATTGGAAGGTTGTCCAATAGTTTAAGTCATTGGGTTAAATATCAATGGCTGGTTTCCACTGGAAATTACGAAATTAATGGGTCGGTTAGGACTCAGGTTGTGCGTATGAGGGGTCACATCTCATGCATGACACGGAACATTTCATATAATGTTGTATAAATTGTATGAAATGTGATTGATGTTTATGTACGTCACTGCATGTGCATTTTAGGTGGGGAGTAACCCTTATAGGAGAATTTTCTATTGGGCTTTGCTCACCCCGTCGTGGGACCCCCCTTTCGGTCACGAGGTCAGTCACGGGCGGGCGTATATGGGAAGAGCGGGATGGGTTCATCTATACCTTTTTGTTGTATAAAAGGACAGTAAATGGACTATTGATTAAATAATGTATCGCATATATTTTTGTATATTTGTGAATTAAATATGCAGGAAATGATTGTGATATCGGGACACTCGATATTCTGAGGTTTGTAAGTTGACGGGTTGTCAGGACCCCGAGATAGAGTGTCACAATTTACATGTTTATGACTTTTATAGAATGCATGGTTTTTATAGGTATCATCAACTTCAAATATTACTCAAAACCATCGAAATAAATACTCATTCTTGACCCATTTTAAAGTCTTTGCTCAGCTTTAGAGTATTATCAACTTTTTAAGCAAAAACAAAAAAAAAAATCCTCCTAATTAATCCTATTTTAAAGTCTTCACTCAATTCCAAAACATCTTTAAAAACTTTAATTTATGACTTTAATTACATTCACTTCAATTATGATACATATCATGTTCATTAGGGTAGAATATTCATTATGTGTTATCATGAAATCATGACCAAGTACTCATATTATATTAGTCACCCATGTCATCCTAGATATCCTTCTTGGCTAGAAAAGTAAAATTTATATAAAAATTGCATTTATTTTAAGGTATATAACATTGAAGTGGCAGGTATAACATGTTTTCATATAAATAAGATACCATTTCATTCCTAATAATAAATGTTGAATAGCTAAATAGATAAATGACAATTTTAATCATAAGGCTTAAACTTTTGAATAGACAAGCAATTTACCATTTTTTTATGGAAAATACGGTTGCTTTTAAAGTGTAATACTAAAAATTATACTATTTCTAATGCTAAACCTTTCAAAAAAATTTCTAAAATAAAAGGTAGTTCTTTTTTTCGTATGTATAAGAGTTGGGTTCTAAGAATATAAGACATTGATAGAGTAAATTGTGAACTTCCTAATATCGAAAATCAACAAAGTAATTGTATACTTGAGGTTTTTAGAAATCATCTTTATAAAACTTGTCCCATAGTTTTGTTCATGGCTTTGATAGGTAATGTCAACTTTTGAATAACAAGCTTAACGAGATATTGTATCATCCTCAATGTTTTTCTTAATTTGTTTCTTTGTCAAGATGTAAAGTTATTATTATTACAGATCGATAAAATTTGAAGTTTGCTTGTGTTAAAAAAAAAAAATTCTATGAAACTAAACATGCTGGGATTTATAAATTTGATATAATTTAAGGTTCTTTAAACAAATATTTCTTTAAAAAGAATTAGATGGGCTAGTCAGTTCACCACTACTATAGATGCAGTCATGTGGGCATTTTGTGAGGGCATTAGATGCCAAAAATTATATAATAAAAAAAGAAAAGAATTAACATCATTATTACATATTCACAAAGAGGAAGCAACCGAGAATCCAACCCGACACTCCACTAAACCAAAGAGATTCGGGTTAATCCAAAAAGCAAAATGGTAGTTGGAATGGAGTAGTGCTTGTAATGATGGCGAGGCGTTTTCTCAAAGCTCATCCGGAAGATAGAAAGTTGATCCCACATCGAAAGAAGAAAAAGAAGATAGGTAGGAGAAAGATCAATTCGAAGGATTTTGAATGAGGGACGAGCACGGCCGCCACTTGTTCCTACTAACCCATTAAAGTCTTTATTCTTGAAATCATCTTAATAATAAAGAAACAGCCAATATTAGCACTTTCATTCCTTGCTTCCATAGGTAGTGTCAATTTCATGCTTGACTCATTTAAAGTCTTTGCATGCAACTTACAAAAAGTTTTAAAACACAAGCATAGTTTCCACATGCATTCATGACTTTGATATATGGTGTCAACTTCATATGACCCATTTTAAAAGTCTTTAATCAAATAAACCTTCTTAGGTTTCTTTCAACGGTTCCTATTTTAAAAGCGATTTCTTGAGAATTGTTTTAAAAACACAAAACTGGTGTTCTTATATAGATTTTAATTGTTTTCCTATATCTCTTTGTTTTTTCAGAATAATTTTTTTTTTTGAAATCAAACGTATTTTCCTTATTTTTCTTGTTCTTTTTGTTTTTGAGAATAGAAAACAGTTTTAAAAAACAAGAACCAAGCATACCCTAAGTGATTGAATCCTTGTTTTGATACCATTTGAAATTATAATTTCTTTTGAAAGTTGAAACTTGGCTTCTAATGTACATGAGTACCATACTCCTAATTAACACCCTTCTTCACATGTAAACACAAGCTAGCCTATAGGGCCATAGCCAAACAATCAAAATTAATCCTTTTACGTTTACACAATCAATTAGGGAAACAAATATGCAAATCGAAAAATCAGACATGCGATGACACTTTAATGGTTTTGAATTTCTATTAAAATAGTTTCTACACAAGTCTTTCTTACAAGAAATAAAGGGCCGCGAACTAAATAACTACTCCAACTAAGGAGCTAGCTGATGACTCAATATTTGCACACACAAAATACTTGGTAGATCTCTAAGATATCTTATTTTCCAATATTTTCATATCAAGCTATTATTGCCCAAATTAATTGAAAATATGTTTTTTTTAATAATTTGTTTGAAGATACTACGACAATTCATTTAAAATAAATAAGTAAAATCAAGGTGATTTTTGGAGTAATAAATTTAGAATGATACCATTTGCACTCTATATCAAAGTAGACTTTTTTTTTGTAGAAAATTCATTTTTTGTAGACTTAATTTTTAATTTCTATTTTTTATTTTATTTCTAATAGTTTTTTTATTATTTCAAACATTTAGGAGCTTTACCAAAAAACTGATTTGTGAAAACTATTTTGGAAACATCATCGAACAGACCATACCCAAAATTTATTTCAAAGCAGACTGATGGGGTGCCATTGACCTTGTTCCTATTACAATTTTGAAAGGAAAACAAACACATAAACCCTAGATAGGAATGAGCAACAAGCAAGGTAGTTTTGTTATATATGGGTGGTCACATTTATCAGTAGCCCAAGATTTTCATGCTCACAAAATCTCCATTTTACTCAAAAAGTTGCAGAGAAAATTAATAAGATGCTCAAATCTCATCATCTTAAAAGCAGAAGACCACTCTAAGATCTATTAGCATCAAAGAATAAAACCCAACCAGAAAACAAAAATATTGTTGTTCCGTATGTCTAACTTGGTCATACGAGGATAAGATACGGATACTAATTAGGGTTTCCATAGTTCACCTTTCTTGGTTTGAAGGAGCAAATCGGGATTATGGTTTCATATCTAGAATTTAGGCGGAGTAAAAATCTAATTAGATTTATAGACTAGGGTTTTAAGAACAAATCGGGATTCATATGATGCAATTTGGAGGAGATATTCGATTAATAAAGGGCTTTATCGAGTTCGGTTTCAAGGCAACAAAATTTGTCAATGTGGGTGACATGCCAAAGGTGTTAAACGCCCAATTGTCTGTTTAAGGTAGGGGCATATTTGAGCTATGAAACAAACGTTATAGACAACATTAGACCGAAAAAAAAAAGTTTAAGAGCCAAGTTAGATATATGGCTAAACATCATAGACATTTATGTATCTTATCCCTCACTAGATCTAGCATTAGCATCAAACAATAAAACACAACCATGCAAACAAAAATATTGTTTACATGCTTCACTAATAAAAACATTCCAGGTTATGCATTGATAATCATAATTTATGGGAGAAAACCAACTACATTCAACCAAATAATGCATTTATTCAAAGTTTACACAAATCATAACCCAAAGGAGAAAATCTCTTGAGCTTTACCAGATAAAAGATCGAAACAAAAAGATGATGAACGATCAGTGGGAACTCGAGGTTGATCAAAGTCAAATATTTTCCTTAAAGAAGCAAGCTAATTATGTTGACTAAAAATAGTGCGGAAGAAGTCTAAAATTCAAGAAAACTTGGGGAAGGAGATTAGACACAGATATAGAGATTGAAGCTACAACATTTTGGATCTAGCATTAGCATGTGTAGGAACACAACCCAGGAAATATACATGTGACATTCCATGTATCGGCGATATTTAAACACTTTCGTTTGTCCGTACGTGTAGTGGTAAAACATAAAGGTATAGTTGGGCTACAAGTAAACATCGAGTATTTTGGAACCAAAAAAGTTATTATGCAAATCAAGAGAGAACTGATAAAAATAAATCAAAAAATTATCTAAAAATACTGTTGTTGAGACAAAAATTATTTTTATTATCTGATTTACAAACAAGAAATTAGAAAATATGAGTACACATATTTTAGTTATTTTTGGCGTTTCATTTTTTTAAATTTATTTAAAAAATAATTATATAAATATAAAGGATTAAAATAAATTGTTATAAAATTTTAAAAGCGTATTTTAAAAACGAAAATATGTTTAAAATATTTTAAATCTGACTCTAATCTAGTTATAATTATTTTCAACTTTCCATAACTACCTCCTGCCTTTCCTCCACTTCTGTTTTTCCATGTATTACAACGTTGTCTTACTCTATTCTTACAAGGACTCGAGCTTGACATACGGTTCACTCTATTCTTACAAGTACTGACACGTTCACCTTATCCTTACTTTGAGGCAGGCCTCAAGGGCCCCTTCAATTACATTGTTATATAATGTTTAAATTAAGACATTAATTTATGATGAATGAACTCATCCGTAAAAATTGAAGTCCACAGATATAATATCCGCATTATAAATAATTTAAATCAATCTAAACAAGCTTGTACATAAAAATGGAATGCTATGAACAAATGAAAAATATGAAACCCATCAATACTTTAGCATTTTGCTACATAATTACTCTCGAATAGAGCATAGCAACCATCACAAATAAAGATGACAATTAATATGGTTATTTTCTTAGGTAATCAACCTTTTTATAATATCGAGTTTAGAATTAATAGCTCATTGAAGAAAAAATAACAATTATTTTTTATTACAATTTTTAAATGAAACAGCAGGTGCCAAATTTATACATTGAAGAAAAGTGACACATGACTAAGATGAGAGCCCAAGGCAACAAGCAAGGTGGTTTTGTTATCAATGGGTGGTCACAATTTTAAATAGAACCATGCTCACAAAAGCTCCATTTTGCTCAAAATTGGGTTCTGGAAAATTAATAGTAGAGCTCAAATCTAAATCTTGGCAGAGTACATATCTGGATCTGCATTAGCATTAAACAATAAAACACAACCCGGAAAACTAGAAATATTGTTCCTTCTTCACTAATAAAACATTCGGGTTATGCATTGACAATCCACAAGCAAGAGTGCCACGGATAACTATTACCTTTCTTCCTTGTTTCATCTTTAGTTTTGTTGGCCTCTTAAATTCAGCTACTACGGGGATATCTACGGGCAGTGTTTAATAAGGATCAGATATCGGTGCAGTAAATAGCTTCTCAGGCTCATACTTCTTGTCAGCAGTTCTGGACCGTGGCCCGGATGTCAGTTCTTCATACGGCAATGACTCCACGCTCAATCTGCTTGACCTATCTTGATACACGAGCTGGTGTAATGATAGTAATCCCTCTGGGAGGACTGTGGATAGGCTGCGAAGACATGGGAGATCATCGGTGCCATTATCATAAGTGACGACTTTCTTTGCACATTCAAACCACATTGGCGGTTTCATCGGCCGAGGTCTTTTCAGCCCGACCTCGATGGTTTTCCATTTCTCAAGTTGAAATACATCTCAGTAGACTACGAGTTCTTGAAATTAATTTTGGTGTTCTCGATCGACAAGGCTGGGTGATAAGTTCTGTTTGGCCTCCCCATCTCATTGGCCTCTCCATGGACAAGAATGATGTTAGGTGGCATGAGCTCATCGGGAACGTGCTGTGCGCAAAATGCATGGCCAAGAAGATATGTGAAAGTGGACACGCATGTTGAGGGGGCAGTGGGATAACCCTAATTAGTAACTTCCTTGAGGTTTCATTGGTGTTGTTTTGCGATTCTTCCACGACATACCAGTGCACACATACATTTTTCTTACTCGAGCTACATTTCAAATGGTTGTCTTAATGATCCACTCGAAGCCATAGACACGCCATCTTAGCGATGGACCTACATCTTAAAATTCTCGATGCTCTTCAAAGAGATATATTGCTTGAAGTCAAAGTTGAATTTGCCAGATTCAGTTTGTGGATCCTCTCATTCATGGGTTGATGTATGTCTGAGTAACAGCCATGCACTGCGAGAGGCTTAATATGAGGATGTTATGGAGCTCGGAGATGGACAGATGATACTCATCATGGATAAGGAAGTTCTGGGCCTTCTAAAGCAATGCGGAGGGATTAGAACCGGCCTGAAATGGTTGAGTGGATGACATGTGAAGCTCTCCATTCAAGGGTGATGGGTTGCACCATAAGTGGTTCAATTATGCAAATATCGGGAAGCTGCGGGATCTCGGCACGAAGATGAGTTCTTCCGAAATAGTCTCCAATGAAGTACTCAGAGACAATATCAACCATAAAACATGGCAGCTCCAGGGCGTTAACGGTGTGTAACACACCAAAATCGTATACCATTTACTTCTAAAGTCGTGGAAATCAATAACTGTGAAGTGGGTTTAATTATAGTTACGAGGAACATTAGGGTATAGTCGAACAAGTTTTTTTGAGTAGGATTTGAAATGCACACCATATCACTTTTTTCGAACAAGTTTTATATTTATTGGGTGGTGTTATGTAACATGTTTGAAACTATAGTCGAGCAATATCATATCTTTGTGGTGGAGCACGAAAAGAAATCAATATTAGGGTATAGTCGATTAAATCTTAATAGACTAATTCTTGCTATAATAGTATTAAACTTGCAAAACCTCCTTATGTGAGAAGAATAAGCCCAAATTAATCCTTAGAGGTGAAGAACAAAGTCCACCCAGGATGAAGATCCAAAACACTAATAATTCCACTCGGGTAGAAAGATTTAAGCTAAGAATGAGGTAGTAGATGTTTACATGATTATTAATTTCGAATAAGGGCCCATGATAGAACATTAGAGCAAGCGCAAATTTATATAAACAGATCTAAGCTAATGCGTGATACATGGACCATTCGGACCTTCAAAAAGGAAATCTGAGAAGAATGAGAAATCAAAGCATTTCGATATAGTGATGCGTTGTTCCAAATCAAATTTTCCATTGAATAAGGCACTCATTGAAACTTTAAAGATAACATTGACCAAAAATTTAGAATCAGAAAATAAAAAGATTAAAAGACCCAAATCTAGGTCCCTTACAAATAATCAGGGAAACGGATGCATTTAGATTAGCTTCAAAATCAGTTCGAACAATGAGAGGAAATTAGAGGAAACTATTACTAGTCTCTAAAAAGGGGAGAATAAAACACACATCTAGAAACAAAAATCAACTCACCTCAATTTATCCATGGAGCGAAGAATGTCTTGTTCATCATACAACATATCTTTAACTAAAACTTTGCTCAATTTCACATAATGGACAAGCTACTTATGATAGCCTTTGTTGCATGTGTCATAAAAACTCGCCATTTGAATGTGGTCTAATGAAAAAATTCAAATATTTTAGCTCAATTTATAGGCAAAGTAATCTCATAAATTTCAATTAAATAAATGGCCGACCTTGGAAATATGGAAGGGATGCGACATGATCGAGTGAAAACACGGGGAAATCTGACACATTCTGATACGGTAAGTAGAGCATATCTAAAGAGCAGACCTTGATTTTATACGAGAAAGTAGAGTAGATAACCAAAAAGGAAAACTGAAGATGAAAGTTCTAAAAAGTTTCAAGATTGACAAAAGTTCATTGATAAGACAGACATGCAAGATACTTAATGAAATGATCGTTAAGAGCATATGTTGCTACATACCATAGCTAAGAGCACTGGTCAGAGATAAGTATGTGATTAACATAAACCTATTCACTGAGAAGATTGGGGCTTTTCCAAAGCAATTTTAGCTGAGAGATTTGATTAATGTAGCCTCTTGGGCTCTTAAGTACGAAAGTACAAGTTCAAGTGTGAGCATGGACACTTTATGTCTGAGAGATCGGAGGGTGGAGTCCATTCAGCATCATCCCGAGGAGAGGCCACAAAAGAAACCTCTAATTGTGGTGGTCTCCTGCAGCAATCCTTTAATATCAAAATGACCATACCGGGTTCTGATATCAAAAACAATAATGATATTCTCTACCTTTATTTCTCAATTCGAGAAGATTACTAAGTTATAAAAACAAATAACATTACAATATTCAACAAGGAAAAACTGCCATCTGTTAAATCACCAAAGGACATCAGTAGTTTAGGAAGGATCAAATCTCCATCAAAATTATGTGGCGACCATCCACAATTATCTTGGATGAATTCGAGTCAAACTATCAGTAGAACATGACCAAAAACGAAGCGGACAAATTAAAAACCAAATGTTGAAAAATGGAAGTAAAAAACTACTGACAAAATAAAAGCACAATGCATTATGGTATACGGTATGTTTTCCTTTATGGGACATTTAGACACGAGAACTGACCGCTTCATTTTCCGGCCACCTAAATTTATCAGATCTCTCAAAAAAACAAGCATATCGACAGTCGAAGCCAGTAGAGACATAGTCGTAAAGTTTGCATCCACGGCTTGATTTATGGGTCCAATTATAAAATTGAGAGATAGAGAAAAAGAGATTTTTCGTCTTAACTAAAATCATCATTCTAGATGAAAAAAATACACATGGAGAAGTGGGGCCAAAGTCGGCTAGTTTTGCCTCCATGACCAAGCGGGTTCACGAATGTAATCATGGAAAACGGTTTCGATAGTGGTGGCCCTTGCATTGAGAGTGCTCACGTCGATCTTTGTTGCATAGTTAGTGAGATTGGGGATTGAGACATAAGCATTAATGCTATCTTCAGCTACTGACCGCTACTTTCGACTCACCCATTAATACGAGGAGGTGAGAGGTTGTCCATAACATCATTCGAACAAAACCAATAATTCGTGATCCGCGGTAATGAGGATGAGGATGAGGATCTTGATGATACTGAGTGATGAGATGAGTTCTGGGATGCCTTATAATTACCTCCATTGTTACAACTTACATTTTAAACATGGATTTTATTATCTACCTTCATTATTGTATGCAAGTTCTGCAAATTAAGAAGATTACATCATGCATATTGAGGAAATTATAACGGTCTCGCTAACACTAATTAAGAAAATGGTACAGAGCGGTGCCTTGAAGTTCTGAATGAAGTCCAGTTAGATGAGTCAGGCTTTATAAGCCTAGTCTGGCAAAATTCGGAACATGGGCCTTCATATTACGAATCTAACGAGAACATTGTTCTTTGGTTAAGTCTCGATGGTGCGGGGTGAGCAATCATGGTGCATATAAGATAAAGCTTTGCCTTTCACGATGTTTTAGCCTCCTGATCAATCAAGTTTTTCTGCTTTTGCTTCTTCGCTCGTTGCTTAGAATGTTTTCAAGCTCCCTTTTCCATAAACTCATAAATTAAAAATGAGTTCTTAATACGATGGCGACCATAAAGCTTATGTACGTGCCTTATCATTGTTGAAGCATGAATCGCTTTGAAAGCCTTAATCCAACCTTATCTCTATCTTGATTTGGTATAAAGTAGAAACTAAAGAAACTTTCCAGCAAGAGCAAGCCATTAACCAGCATATCATTATATGATGCCATATCTCAGGTCCCGATACTTATTTGAACTAAGTATCAGTTCCACAGTGATGTGCTCATACAACAATTTCCCATCATGTCCCGATATTGTGAATAGATCTTTGACATCGAGGCGAAGCTAGAAGTGCTTAGACTTGGATTATGACTATTTCTCGATTTTTGGACGAAAATAGAAAGTACCAATCATCAGCGAATAAAACAATGGGAGTGCTCGTATGATCAAGACGAAAACTTTTGTGTGTTCCTCTTGCGCATGGCTTGAATGAGTGGCATTATTACCATAGAGGCTTTATTATTTCTAAATGCCTCAAATGGAAGCGAAGGCTTTGATGTTAGGGGAGAAGGGACCCAACTGTTGATTGTAGGATATATCGGCCGGATCTCGGGCTTATCGAGGTCTCAAAGTGTGTGGGATGGTGCGAAAGCTGGTTATGGGAGAAGATTCAACGTCTCAAGTGCAAGCTCTCCAAGCGGTGGAATCTCTCTGTCAACATATTTTGACTAGATCAAGACTCAAAGACGATGAATCTTTTCAATTTTAAGTAGGAATGCTATCCACAAATCGATTCCCATAAGTTCGAGACGATAATTTCCATGAGGACCTATTTGTTTGGGAATTTGGCCAACAAAGGTACGATGATGCCAAGTCAAGGGTTTCAAGATCGTGGCTAATTTTCCCAATTTGAAGGAATGCTTCTACTTGAGATTGTTGTTAGTCGACACTTAATTGAGCAAATAAGAGCTGGCCTGCAATTTTTAGGATCTTCACACGAGAAAGATCAAGTCATTGTAATCGGGAAAGTGGCTCTCCCAAGTTGAGGTGGTGGCACCCGTAAATATTGTTGTTGTAGATGTTCAAGTGTGTTAGTTTGTGGCATCACCCCCATTTCGTGAAAGCCTACCATAAAAATTGTTACTGCTTAGATCGATATAATTCAGGTTTGGGTATACACCAAAACTTTCGGCTATGTCTCCGGTAAGTTGGTTTCTGTCAAGCCGAACTCTGTATAAGCTAGTGCAATTTTTCAAGCTCTTTGGTATAGGACCCATGAAATAGTTCCCTTTGGCGGAAAAATTTACAAGTGCTCTACCAAGGCAAATCTCGCTCTGGGTAGTCGGGCCACCGAAGTTATTTTAAACAATTGCAAATATTTCAAACGAGTGGATATTATTCATTTCCCTGCAGGAAGGGCACCACCGAGTTTGTTGCACTAAGGCCCAAAAGGTTGTCGACAAGCTCTCTATGGAAGCTGGTATTGAACCATTGAGATTGTTAATTCCCAATTCAAGATTATTAAGAGATCTTAACAATCCAATTTCTTGAGGAATGAGACCAGATAGTTTGTTCTCATCAAGGTACAATGTGGTTAAATTCCTCAAGTTAATGGTGGAATGAGGGATTGACCAAAGAGATTGTTACTGACAATTGAAGATCATTAAGAGATCTTAACAATCCAATTTCTGAGGAATGAAACCAAATAGTTTGTTCAGATGAAGATACAATCGAAGTTAAATTCCTGCTACCTATGGAAGGAGGATTGGACCAATGAGATTAGTTAGTTTGACATTCAAGACTAATAGATCTTAACAATCCAATTTCTTGAGGAATGAAACCAGAAAGTTTGTTTGCACCAAGGTACAATATGGTTAAATTCCTCAAGTTACCTATGGAAGCTGGTATAGAACCATTGAGATTGTTAATTCCCAAATCAAGATCATCAAGAGATCTTAACAATCCAATTTCTTGAGGAATGAAACCAGAAAGTTTGTTTATACCAAGGTATAATTTGGTTAAATTCCTCAAGTTACCTATGGAATGAGGGATTGGACCAGTGAGACTGTTAAATGACAATCTAAGATCGATAAGAGATCTTAACAATCCAATTTCTTGAGGAATGGAACCAGAAAGCTCATTCTCATAAAGATGCAAAATAGTCAAGTTTTCAAATTCCCTTAAAAGAAAGAATTGACCTCTAATATTATTAGAAGCCAAAGATAGAAAGCTATGATGTTAAACCTGTTGTTCAGTATTACACTGAAATGGATTAGAACCAAAATCAAGAATTGTGATTAGTTTGGAACTATTACCAATATTGGTTGGAATGTTTCCATGAAGGGAGTTGTTAGTCAAATTAAGAGTAAGGAGGTTGGGGAGAGATGAAAAATTGAGATTTTGGAGTGTACCTCTCAAACCACAACTCTGAAGGTTTAAATCGGAGACACTTCCTGACCTATGACAAGCCACTCCAAACCAATGATGGCAGAATGGCAATCAAACCAAGATGAGAGTAAAACTTGGGTTTGATTATCAAGGTTGGCTTTCCATGTTAGAAGAGTGAGTGCTTCTTGATCTTGTTCAACTTTTGAAATAGCAATGGTAGGTGCAGAGGTAGACGTGAAAATGACATGGAAGGATGATATTGAAGACAAAGGGAAAAGAAGAAATATGAAAAGCAAGGATGGCGATGAGTCGAGAGAGTAAAGAGTAGATGAAGATATTCATGGGTCATTATTGAGCTGGTAGAGACGGTTATTACAGGGTTTATAATACGAGGGAGAGGATGTGAAACACTTATTTATAAACTTAAGTGTGATACATTCGACATTCTCATTAGTTGGTGTTTACATCTAACTACCTCATTCCACTACAATTAATGGAATTGAAAATAGGTAATATCAATCTCATATTTTTATTTGTTTTCTCAAAATAGTCTTATTTTTTTATAAAATTAAACACTCAAGAATTACATAGCAAATAATTTAAAAATATTACTTTTATTTTTTAATTAAAATAGATTATTGCAATTACATAGGAAATAATTAAAAATATTCCTTTTTCACTCCCTTTGCTCCATGCTCTTTCAAATAGAACATGTTTAAAATTAAGTATTACAATTTTTTTTAAGTGAGGGCTCAATGTTGATACAAGAAGTCCATTTCACAAACACTACTTGTACATATGTTGTTAGATATATATATATATATATATATATATATATATATATATATATATATATATATATATATATATATATATATATATATATATATATATATATTAACAACTTAATATATTTTCCAAAATTAATAAATAAGGAAATTCAATGAGTATAGAGAATCAAACACATGTTTTTGTTATTAAAATATTAACTATTAAAAAATTTATAATAATTTTATTTAGTAGGTGAAGGATGATGTTAATTGCAAATAAAACTAATTGGACGATTATTTATATTTCGACATGTGGGGGTTTACAGGCCTCCATTCATTAAATTGTAGTACTAAATATCTTACAAATATACAAAGAATGTGACAATAATGTATTACAAGTGATCCAATTAAAGTGAGATAGATATGATCAAAATATATTAAATTGATTGTATACCTATAAATTCTATAGGAAATTTACTAAAAGATTAAATTTCTACTATTATTTGTAATGAAAAAATCTTGACTAAATATTTACATAATTAGTAATCCTCGTGAACCGCACTAGTTTATGTTGATCAACTAAAAGAATCCAACAATAGATAGGCTTCAATTTATTAAATTATAGTATTAAATATCTTATGAGAATTTTAGAAATAATTATGGCATCCTGGATAACCTTTTTCGCTAGAAAAGTAAACTTTATATAAAAATTGCATTTATTTTAAGGTATATGATACTTAGCTTATAGGTGTACATGTTTTCATATAAATAAGATACCATTGCATCTCTAATAATAAATGTTGAATAGCTAAATAGATAAATAATAATTTAATCACTTCTAAGAAGCTTAAGCTTTTGAATATACATGACTTAATTTACTCCCTTTTATGTGGAAAATACAGCTTGTTTAAAAATTGTAATACTAAAAAATTGTACTATTTCTAATGTTAAACCTTTCAAAAGAATTTCTAAAAATAAAACATAAGTTCTTTTTTCGTATGTATAAGGGTTGGGGTTTCTAAGAATGTAAGACATTTATAAGTTGTGTGAACTTCCTAATATTGAAAATAAACAAAGTAATTGTGTATACTTGAGAGACTTGAAATCATCTTTATAAAAACTTGTCCCATAGTTTTAACGTGTATTCATGACTTTGGTAGGTAATGTCAACTTTTGAATAACAAAAATGACTTAAATAATTGTCTCTACCTAACCCATTTTAAAGTCTTTGTTAACTTGAAATCATCTTAAAAATAAAAAGCTTGCCCCATATTAGCACTTTCATTCATGGCTTCGATAGGTAGTGTCAATTTCATGCTTGACTCATTTTAAAGTCTTTGCATGCAACTTACAAAAAAGTTTTAGAAAAGCTTCTCATGCAGTTTCACACGCATTCATGGCTTTATAGGTAGTGTCAATTTCATGCTTGACTCATTTTAAAGTCTTTGCATTCAATTTACAAAAAAGTTTTAAAAAAGCATCTCATGTAGTTTCACATGCATTCATGGCTTTATAGGTAGTGTCAATTTCATGCTTGACTCATTTTAAAGTCTTTGTCCAATTAGAAACCTTCTTAGGTTTCTTTCAAAGAGTAACAATATGTTTGGTTCCTATTTTTAAAAACTGCTTCGGTAACTGCTTTTTAAAAACACAAACCGAAAAATCGTTTTATTATACGAATTTATCGCTTTACGCCTTTGTTTTTTAACAAATTTTTTTTTGAAATCAAACGTATTTCCTGTATTTTTCTGCTCTTTTGCTGGTAATGTAAAACACTTAAAAAACAAGAATCAGCATACCCTAAGCGATTGAACTTTTGTTTTGATACCATTTTAAATTATAAATTCTTTTGAAAGTTGAAACTTGGTTTCTAATGTACATGAGTACCATACTCTTAATTAACACCTTCACATAAATGATAAGCCAGCCATAGGCCATAGCCAAACAACTAAAATTAGAACTTTTAGGGCTTACAATAATCAATTGCAGGGAACAAATATGCAAATCGAAAAATCAAACATGCGATGAGACTTTAATGGTTTTGAACACTCAATATTTGCACATATTTAAAGGGCGAACTAAATAACTACTCCAACTAAGGAGCTAACAGAGGACTCAATATTTGCACACATAAAATACTTGGCAGATCTCTAAGATATCTTATTTTCCAATATTTTCATATCAAGATATTATTGCCCAAATTAATTGAAAATAGGTTTTTTTTTTTTAATAATTTGTTTGAAGATACTACCACGATTCATTTAAAATAAATAAGTAAAATCAAGGTGATTTTTTGGAGCCATAGGACTAGAATGATACCATTTGCATTCTATATCAAAGTAGACTTTTTTTTTTTTTTTTTGTAGACTTAATTTTTAATTTTATTTCTAATAGTTTTTTAATTATTTCACACATTTAGGAGCTTTAGCAAAAAACTGATTTGTGAAAACTATTTTGGAAACATCATCGAGCAGTTGAGCCAAGGGAATTTGTTAAAGCTTGGTGGTGCCATTTGACCTTGTTCCTATTACAATTTTGAAAGGAAAACAAACCCATAAACCCTAGATAGGAATGAGCCACAAGGAAGGTAGTTTTGTTATAAATGGGTGGTCACATTTATCAGTAGCCAAAGATTTTCATGCTGCAGCTTAATTTTACTCAGTTGAGAAAATTAAACCAAAATGCTCCAAATCATCATCTTAAAAGCTAAAGACCACTCATCACCAGATCTAGCATTAGCATCTAAGAATAAAACACAACCCAGGAAAACAAAAATATTGTTTTGTATGTCTAACTTGGTCATATGAGGGGATAAGGTACACAAATACCCCTAATTAGGGTTTTCCATAAATTCACCTTTACGAATTTGGAGGAGGGAACAAGTGGATTATGGTTTCACCATACAGAATTTGAGAATTTAAAAGCAGAGTGAATTTAAAGATTAGGGAACCAAGAACAAATCGGGATTCGCACTGATGCAATTTGACGGAGAAGATTTTGATTAATAAAAGAGCTTTATCGAGTTTGGTTTCACAGCAACTAAATGTGTCAGTGTGGGTGACATGCCAAAGGTGTTAAACGCCCAATTCTCCGTTTAAGGTAGGGGCATATTTGAGATATGAAATAAACGTTATGGATAACATTGGACTAAAAAAAAAAAGGTTTAAGGGCCAAATTAGACATATGGCTAAACATCATAGAGATTTGTGTATCTTATCCCTCACCAAATCTAGCATTAGCATCAAATAATAAAACACAACGCATGAAAACAAAAATATTGTTGACATGCTTCACTAATAAAAACATTCCAGGTTATGCATTGATAATCATAATTTCTGGGAAAATAACTTTGTTCAACGAGATAATGCATTTGTGAAGCTTACACAAATCGCATAACCCATAAGAGGAAAACCTCTTGAGCTTTACCACATAAAGGGTACAAGAAACAAAAAGATGATGAATACGTTCCAGTTGGGAACTCAAGTTGATCAAAGTCGAATATTTTGGATACGTTCCTTAAAGAAGCAAACTAATTACGTTGACTAAAAAATAATTAAGAAGAAGTCTAAAATTCAGAGAAAACATGGGGAAGGAGCTATATAGGGATTGGCTTCACAACATTTTGGAACTTGCATTAGCATCAAACAATTATTCACAACCCAGGAAAACAAAAATATTGTTCACATGCTTCACTAATGAAACATTCGGGTTATGCGGTGATAATCATAATTTAGGGAGATGGCCTCAATTCAACAATATAATGCATTTGTTAAGCTCATATCAGAAGAGGAAAATCTCTTGAGAGTTACCACATATAAGGTAGAAGAAAGAAAAAGTTGATGTATGTGATCCAGCTTGGAACTGAGGTAGATCAATGTTGAATATTTTCCTAAACTAAGCAAGCTAATTGATGACTAGGGAGGCAACTGATTGATATAGAACTTTAACCTCAAAATTCAGAATTAATCAGGAAGAAGTCGGAAATACAGAGAAAACCTGAGGGAAGGAGCTAAGACACAGACAGAGGGATTGGCTTCACAACATTTTGGATCATTTGGAGATACTCTCGCACCCTTTCCTTGGGCGCCGTTTTTCGCTCTGGCATTCCCACTACGTTTTATCGAATGCCATTTCCATCTACACTTATCACGGTTCCATTCTCTCCAAACTTTACATCTCAAACGGAGAAACAAAGTGCATGTTCAGCTTTTACGCTTTCTTATTGTTTTCTTCTTCACTTTGTAGCCTCTTATGATTCGACTACTACCTTGGGGATCTCCACGGCTAATGTTTAAAACCCGAGCCCTGTGAGTCGAAACCATGTCATTTAAGGATCGATATCAGTCTGATGAAATATGCTTCTCTAACTCATACTTCACTATCAACCATTCATGGACACAAAAAGCTAGCCCTCAGTTAAATCGGCAATGACTCCCTTGCTCTCGAACATGCGCCGACTGTGCTTGATACACGAAGGCACGTATGTGATAGTAATCCTCTGGGAATATTTCTTTGTGGATAGTGCGAAGGACATGGAGATCATCGGTGCCGTATCACGATAAGTGAACACTTTCTTTACCCCGATGGCATTGGCCGGTTTCAGCGACTTCGGGAGTCTTTCAGTAACCTCGATGGTTTTGCCATTTTCTCGAGTTGAAATACATCTCGGCCAGTGAAACAGTTCTTTGGGGGAAATAATTTTGGGTATTGCGGTCAAACGAGACTAGGTGATAAGCTATTTGTTTGAGCCTCCCCATCTCGTGGCCTCTCCATGGATAAAGAATGATGTTAGGTGGCATGAAAGCTCCTTGAGAGCGTGCCCATGCATTAAAATCGCATGAGGCGAAGATATGTAGTGGACTGCATGTTGAAGGGACTTGATAAGACCATTCATTAAGAGTAACTTCCTTGGGTTTCATTGATGATGGTTTTGCCAACGTTCCTTCCGCGACATACCCGAGGTATAACACATGAATTTTCTTCTCGAACACCACATTTCAAATAGTTGTCTTGACAATCCACTCACGAAGACCACTTTCCGGACTCGCCATACCTTGCGATGGACCTACATCGTTAAAATTCTCAATGCTCTTCAAAGGAGATATGTGCTTGAAGTCAAAGGATTCGAATTTGCAAATTGATTGCGATCCTCTCATTCATGGAGTTAATGTATGTCTAGTAAACAGCCATGCACCTTTTTGCAAGGGGGGAAGCATAATATATGGGTATGTTATGGAGCACAGGATGAAGATTCTTGATACTCATCAAGGATAGGAGGTTCTTGGGCCGCGCCCTAAGTAAATCACCGAGGGGATTAGAACACGGCCCTTGAGAAATGGTTGAGTGGATGACATACGTGGCAGCTTTTTCTCTTACGTTCAGAGGCTGATGGAGTTGCACACACTAGAGTGGATTCAATTATGCAAATAATGGGAGAGCTGGGATCTCAAGCGGCGAAGATAGCGATCTTCTTTGCGTAGTCTCGGTGTAAAGTACTGAACGCATTAATATCAACCAGAAACATAGCGCTCGAGGGCGTCTTGCATTGTGTATGCTTTCACAATCGTATACCATTTACTTCAAAGTCGTGGAAATCAATAGCACATGAAGATTGATTTAATTAATAGTTACAGGAACATTAAATGAGATAACAAAATTAAGCAAAATATCAAAATCAATTGTTGTAAATGTTCAAACATTCTGCAACATATTCGGATTATATGCAACCAATATTTTGGCATTTGAGAAATACATACACCATATTGCTTTTTTTTTTGTTCAAAACAAGTTTTATATTTTATTAGATTGGTGTTATGTAACATGTTTGAAACTATAGTAAGAACAATAACATAATGCTCTGGTGGAGCATCAAAAAAATCAATATTAGAAGTATAGTCAATTAAATCTTAATAGACTAATTCTTGCTATATTAGTATTAGTTGCCAAAACCTCCTTACATTGAAAATGAGAAGCCCGATTAATCTCATAGAAAGGTGAAGAACAAAGTCCACGGATAGAGATGCTGAGCACTTTAATACTTCCACTCGGTAGAAACTATGATTCATGTAAGAATGTCTATGGTAGAAAGATTTAAACTTTAGAGAATGAGGTAGTAGATGTTTAAGCAGTATTAATTTCAAATAAGAGACCCGAAGATAGAACATTAGAACAAGCGCAAATTTAAATAAACGGATCTAGACTAATGCGCTTGATACATGGACATGGACCATTTGAGCACTTCAAAAGGAAGTCTGAAAAGTTAGAAATCAAAGCGGTACCGATATATGGTAATCTTGTTCCTTTGTTCCAAATCAATTTTCCATGGAATAAAGCTCATTGAAACTTTAAAGATAACATTGACCAAAATTTTAGAACGAGAAGAAGCTAAAAAAGATTAGAAGACCCAATCTAAGTCCTTACAACGAGCAAAGAAGCAGATGCATTTAGATTAGCTTCAAAATCAATTCGGACAATGAGAGGAAATTAGAGGAAACTATTGCTAATTCTCCCGAGAGGGGAGAATGAAACATGCATCTGAGCAAAAATCAGAAGCTCTACTCGATTTATCCATGGAAGCGAAATGTCTTGTTCATCATACCGGCATATCTTTCAAGCGAGCTTTGCTCACTTTCACATAATCGAGACAAAAGCAACCTTAGATAGCCTTTGTTGCATGTGTCTATAAACTACGCCCTTTGAATGTAATTACAATGAACAAATTCAAATATTTTAACTAAATTATAAATGATAGTAGCATAAATTTTAATTAAATAAATGGCCCAACTTTCTCCAGGAAATATGGAAGGATATGCGACATGATCAAGTAAGAAAACTGCACGAAATGCAACACATTACAATGGTAAAAAGTGGAGAGCAAATCTAAAGAAACGAGCAATTTTACATGAAAGTAGAGTAGATAACCAAAAGGAAAAATGAAGATGAAAGTTCTAAAATGTTTGGTGCTGACAAGAGGTTCGTGTTTGATAAGACAGACATGCAAGACTGAATGAGCGTGATCATTAAGAGCATGTTGCTGCATACCACAGCTAAGAAGCACTGCTCCGAGGAGATAGAGAGTCTGAGATTAACATAAACCCATTCACTAAGAAGAAAACAATGCTGAGGAAAGCAATGGGAACTTCAATATAGTCAAAGAAGGGGAACGATTGGGGCTTCTCCAAAGGAATTTTTAGGTGACTAGATTTGATTGGTAGCCTCTCGGGCTCACAAGTCTGTATTTGTTGGTGTGTGTATGGACACTTTATCTGAGAAGGAGTCTGAAAGGGACTTCTCAGAAGAGATTTCAGGCGATAGATTTGATTATTGTAACCTCTCGGCTCTCGAAGTCACGAAGTACATGTTCAAGTATTGCATGTGGACACTTTATACGGGGTCACAAAGGGGAGTAGGTCCATTACCATGCATCCCCAGAAGACCAAGAAAAAGGAACACTCTAATTGTGAATGGTCTTTCTATGGAGTGATCCCCACACCTGAAATCCAGCTCTGGAAGAATACTATCATTACAATGCTTATGATGGTAGATATAACAAACTAAGTGATGTGCTTTCGACCGTTTCAAGAGCATTCATCGGCCATGCGGTGAATTCAAATGGAAAAGTTGGCTCGAAAATCTACTCAGCTCATAAAAAGATCTCAAGGCTTGAATTTGAAACCGATGTTAGATTTCAACTATAGGAAACTATTTCTATACTATGAAGAGAGGAATTTCAAAGTTTATTCCTTGAGAAAAAAGAAATATTGGAAATTTTAATGAAGATACCATGGAGAAGCAAGAGCTATTAAGAAGATGGCATAAAATTTGGGTGTTATATGTAGTCTCATTCCCAAAAAGATATATCTGCAGTGCTCCTAATAGCACCAGATACTGATAAGAGAAGATACAGATGAACCTTTATATGCTTTAGCAATAGTTGTTTTTTCATTTTTCTCAGTAGGACCATTCAGGGGATTCATTCCATTGTTTCAGAAAAAAAAAATTGCACAAAAATGACCATACCCATGATTACAATATCAAAAACAATAATGATATTCTCTAAACTTCATTTCTCAATTCAGCAGATTACTAAGTTATAAAAACAAATAACATTACAATATTGACAAGGAAAAATAACATACTGTGTCACCCAAAAGGACATCAATAGTTTGAAGGATCAATCATCAAAAGTATGTGAAAAAAGCAGCCGTACCTGAGTATCTTTGGATGAATTCCACAGTCAAACTATCACCATAGAACATGAACAAAAAAGAAACAAACATATTAAAAACCAAATGTTGAAAATGGAACTAAAAAAACTAGCAACTGAAATAAAAGCACAATGCATTATGGTATACCAATATGGTTTTCCCTTTATAGGACATGTAGACACAGGAACGCCCCACTTCATTTCCGGCTCTGGGTATGTCGGTTGGTCTCCTTCTCTTGTTAACTTGAGGTAATACGATCTTTTCAAAGCTGACGTGGCCTTGTTGAAGCCATTCTAATAGAACAATGCTCAGAGCCCTTCGATTAACACCTAAAAAAATGAGATTTTAAAAAATAATGCGCTTCATCATAAAATAATACCCCGAAAACAAATACATTCCGGCGAGACATTTTGTCATAGCAACTCGATTATTTTGGTGATTATCTAAGCACAGGAAAAATAAATTTTTGACTTTTAGCAAAATATTTCTGTACAGGTTCAAATTTTACATTTCCGTGAGAAAATCTTCATATAAATGACCTAGCTCGAATTGAAGCTCAAAATTTAAAATCGGCCAGTTTGTTTTACGAGAAAATTGAGCAGAAATTTAAATCTTCAAGCTCCTGGCTCGTCCCTTTAGAAAAACAACTATAAAAGCATGAGATTCAATTTCAACTCATTTCCCTCTCTTCTCCTCACTTTCTCACCAATCAAACTACAGCAACCTTACATACAAGGGTGGAGGAAGAGAAAGAGAAGAAACCGCCTGAGCTATAAAAGATCGTAGTATGGAAGCGATTACGAGATTTTTTCAGCTTCAATTTCACGAATGTGTCGGAACCATAGAGAGGGGAAAGAAGAAACAAAGCTTTCAGACAAAGAGAAAATCGTAAAGAGCAGAGAGGGTTAGAGAGCTTGAGTGTACGGTGATTGAATGACTTAGAGTCTACTTGAGGATGAAAGTAGACTAACAACCCCTAATTTAGGAAGACACGAAAAAATGTTTTTAACTTTAAAAAAAAATAAAATAAAACAAAAGCGACCACGTGGGTCGAACCACGACACAGTGGGAGAAAAGCTGATCAACTAACGCTATGCGGTCAATGCAATTTTTTTTTGTATTTAGATATAATTGCCTAAGGCCAATTATATTTTTCGGTTACAAATAAGAATAATTTTTAAAACTTTTAAGATAGATGACTTTTTTCTTTCACTTTTTTTTCCTTTACTTATTTTTTCTTAAAATTGATAAGAATCAAACATATCATAAAAACAATGAATATGGTAGAAAATAGTGTATTAAAGTAGACTCCTAAAAAAAATATATGGTGTTAATTTATTTTTTTTAAACTAAACACGTTAATTACAATGTAATAAACTGTCCCCACTGAAACTCAAGCTCGGGGCACCTCTCACCCTATGTCTTGCTTATTTAAATATTAAACGCTAGATCATGTGAATGAGGCATAATGGACTGGTATTAAAATCTTAATATTCTTAATATATGATGATTTTAAAAGGGAAAGTGAATTAAGAAAAATAAGAATTACATATTTGAATAAATAAAATGTAAATTTTTAAGGTTTTTAAGGAATTTAAAAAAAAATTAATTTAATTTTTTTTAAAGGCATCAAATTGACAACTTGTAACATCATGCAATATTTTCTCAAACATTAAAGAAAATGAGAAATTGAGAGACTCTCAACCCATTGCCCCGAAGAGTGTTTATTTAATATCATGGAAACTTACATTATTAACATTGTACCATCATCAATAAGCTTTGTTTTTCTACTTGGAACCTATTTTCCATACAAACAAACAAACATACATACATACAAAAGTAATTACATATGAAACGATTATCTTCTTCTACATTACGAATTCTCAGTCCTAGCTGACATTTAGGTGGTATTATATCTTGCTGCGCATTTCACTCGGGCTACTCGATGTGCTCGCCATTTTGTTCGTCTTGACTTTCATGATAAAAATTTATTACTCAATTTTGAAGATTTGATGAAATTGTTGTGGTTGAACATCGGGAAGATAGTTGATGATCGAGAACTTTACCACCTACATGCGGAAAGCATTCGTGACTAGGCAATGTGGTTACTTGCCCATCTTTGTTCACTACAGTTCGTCTTGCATCAATCACCTGTATCATCTCTTTGCTTTTATTCTTCGGTATATATTTTCAGTTGTTTTCAGCAATCTTTGTTCACTTTTCTCACTTTGTTCTAGTCTGCGGTTGGCGAAAACAATCCTCAAAGAAAGCCCAGTGCTTCGACCAGGAATTATTGACACATCCTATAGCCATACGTATCCAAGTGCGAGAAGATGAATATTGACATATGAGAATGCATATGTTTTAAGAAACGATAGAAACCAAGAAAAAAATGATATGAAAGCAGCACGGCTGCGAGGATGAGTCTTCTTCCACGACCATGTATGTTAGTGATGAGCGCTGTGGCAATATCGGTATCCTTGAGACATCCTTTAGTATGTTTATGCCATCAGCTATCATCCCTTTGGCATGGACATAAATCATGTCTATGAATGCGTTTGAGCTAATCCTATGATGAAGAAGAAAAAGAAAAACAGACTTTTGAAGAAGGTGAATAATGGTAGAACATATATAACCTGGTTTGCAACTATAATGGAACAAATGATTCTCGGGTTGATATCATCTGTGTCATCTACATCTGCAATAAATTCCTTTGTTCATCGGTATAACTCAAAGCTTATGAAAATACTATTGCTTATTTGAAGATGGGAAAAATAGAGATTGGTATGAAAAGTGCTTTCGGGTGTAAATTCAAGATAGAGACATGATGACCCCAAACCTTACCTACGGTCAAAGGGCAATTTTATCATAATTTTATTTATCATGAAAATACTAAAGAAAATAAAAATATGATGAAAATTAATGAGTGAATTATGCCTTCTCAAACTATTTAATCATTATGTATATAAATTAAATTAATTAAAGTGAGCTTGAAGTAACACAAAAATAATTTATTGACCTTAATATTTTTCTTTTGCTTCTTTCCTTAAAACCTTGAGCCTAGCCCAGACAAATATGTGAGTGAAAGGCCAATATTACATGGGAACTAAATTACTAACCTTGAAAATTATAGGTTGAACGTTGTTAATTTCCCACTCAATCCTTTTCCTTTGTTTCTGATTAAGTATGAAATATGGAGCATTATACTTCAACCACAATGATATACAATTCAAATTGGGTGGCCCTAATTAGATATTTAACCCATGATGAATTTTTTTTTGGATGGAGAATACATGTAATAGTTAACTTATTAACATCAGAAGAATTGCATGTTTGAAGAGGACTTTATGTAAATGAACTTTCACGCTTTCAGAGACAATAAAAGTTCAAATAATCCTGTGGGTGATGCGTATCAACAAGGCTTGCTTTATTAATAGCACCTTGATAATTTGAGTACATCCTTACTCTCATTATTTGTCCACTGAATTAATTTCCAAATTTGATAGCTTTGGATCAAAGTTTCTTGTTTAAAAAATTTAGTGAGTAGGTGAGCTAGAGATAAGGGTGAAAAATATAGAAAAAAGATATAAGAAGAAGGAAGTGATAGAAAGCCATATAAGTGCACAAGCAGCTTTACGAGAGTCTCATCAATGAGGAAAATGATAAGAAAATCATTTTGAGTCTCGCCATTGAGGATTGCAATATTGCAAAAACAAAATATTATTAACCAATCAGATTTTTACATAGCCTTATTATAGGCTCACATCTCTAGTGAGTATATTAGGACTCCTAATGACCTATTATGACTCTAATTCTAATTTGGTTTCCTAGCCATAATCTTTATTTGATTCCAACTACTAAACCTAATTTGACTCAAACTATTAATCCTAATTCAACTCTGATTTAAACTAATAGAAATTCCCCTACCTTAATGAATATGAATTTAAAAGATTCATCTATATATGTTAAAGTTGCATCCTCGCATAACAATCATAAAAAAATAGAAAGCAAATATTTGAATATTTATGGCAGTATTTCAAAACTTGCAGGATTAGAGTCCTTCACATAATTCAACCATAAATAAACTTGATCCTTCTCCTCTCATATTTGCTTGTTGCCAAATTTGCCAGATTATAGGCTGCCTTTTCTTGTTGTGACACAATGAATATGAATGAAATCTCTGTTCGGACTGTTTTTGTCACGGACCTTATTAGCTTATGGTTGAACCAACTTAGATCAGCTCTATTTCTTGATAATAGACTCATTTACAGTTCCATCTTTTCTTGTATTCCCACTTGTTCTATCTTTGTTCAGATAAACTCATTTTTCAAACACGTTGTTTCTTAACTGTCAACATTATGTACCATAAGGCATAACCGTTCACGACTCATCTTACAGAGGAACTTTCATGTAGTATGGAAGGCCTCCTATGATACAAAATACATCAAATTTGCTTCTCTGGTTCATTCATTATGTACTAACAAGATGGAGAAATCCTCCTTGATCTTCACTGATCATTATGGGTAATTAGTGTCACGTGATACTTGAAACCATCATACTTGAAACTGTAAACTCTAGTATCTATCATTAGTTATAGCCGTTTAACTCCTTTATTAACATCAATTAAAACAATATAATCAGCACACTACAAACTGTGATGCATATCCTGAATATACTTGATAACTACGTGATGATCAATACAAAAGTAAGAGATCAATAGTCGAATTTCATTTGTACGTCCTCCAGTGTTGTCATCACTTCTTACCAGGACTCACATTATGCGAGCTTTGATCACATATTATCGACCTCTCTCTTACGCAGCTTCGATACATTAATTCATAGAAATCCCTTGCATGCATCCTCCAATGTCAATAAGCACTGCATGGAAATCTTTCTTATCGTTCAAAATTCTCCTTAATTTATCTAAAGAAAAATAGCTTCATAGTATATTTCCTTAGGGGAAACACTCAGTACAAACTTTGATACACGCATTACACCCTTGCTAAGTTTGCCTAAAATCACTCACTCAAGAGTTCCATAACATAACTTGTAAAGAAACACCATCATGTTAGTAATTTGTAAGAGCTTTATATTAGACCTTTCTTTACCTTGCGTATGTTCACGAAGTGCTTTTCATCCTTTGTCTTCATGATTAGGGTCTTGTTAAACAAGACGGTGGTAGTCCTATATACATTGCTACGAAGAAAAATCCCATGTTCTACAAACTTGCCATTATATCTTACGATTTTTGTAGCTTCCACATCTCTCCATATGTCACTAATAACTACCAAGCCTAAACTAAAATTCTATGATCACAGTTATTGCAATTCCCAGATAGTGCACTCTCTTTCTACAAAAATAACTCTGTTCTGTTACTTTAAGTAGGGCTCACTTTTAAAAGCTATTTTATCTGGGAGGCTTGAAGTGGTTATAAACCCACAGGCCAAGCGCCAACTTGGCACGATGTGAGACTCATGGCTCAGGTCTTGCTCAAATCATCGCTCTTTCAAAACATGACGTCCACACGACAATTGGTGACCGCAAACCCCACAGGTAGCCCTCCTGGCTCTTGTAGTGACTTAGCGGACCCACGGGTATGGCCTCTAAATTACAGGGACGAGGGTTATCCCCAAAGGATAATTCATCTATGTACAGCATTGCCACTTGGTATGAGCTTTAAACATAGAAACTGGCTTTGCTCAAAGGGAAGGGAGCCCAAATGGTTATAAACCCACAAAATCAAGCGATAACTTAGCGTTTTGGGACTCATAATGGAGTCATAACACTTTCATACCCTATCTTACATATAAATCATGTCCACGAGGCCACAAATTTTACTTCCAATTCTTATTTTTGTAGCCTTCTTCCAAGATAGTGAACTGTGTTTTCTTGGCACCATCCTTATCTGATGCTACATTCTTTTCAACATTTCCCTACCCATAAATCTTCCATTCTGACAATTTTATCTAAACCTCAGCACTTTGCAACCTTTTGGAAAAACTGTCTATGCATTCCCTAAGCCATGAAACTTTACCTTTTATCTTCTGATTTTAGATTCCCGTATTGCATATTTTTATGAATTAAATGTTTAGGGACTAACTTTATTCATAAAACTTTTCCATTCATATTCAGGTTCATCTCCAATCCCTCTTGATGAAGATTTTACTCCAGGAGGTAAATAAGTTTTAAGATTACGTAGTAGTTTGAATAAAATAAAATAAATAAAAAGGATGTTTTCCTTTGTTACTGACAGGAGTTAAGGCTTACGGATCGACCTTTACTCTCGAGACATAACTTTACCAACTTCTGGGACTAAGTAAAATAAGCTAATAATGCATAGGTGACAGATCCACCAAAATGGCAAATGAAAAACAAAGTAGAGTCATGCTAAGTTAGAGAAAAAGGATGTTTGTTTAACCTGCCAAAAAAGAATTTCTTGCACGGTAGCACTACTTGGAACACCTTCTGGCCACATCGGTATCACTATATAGACACAAAAATGTTCATATGCACTGATTTTGCTACAAATTTTTAAGGCCAGTTCCATAGGAATAAAATTATCTGCACCTGCTCACACAATAGAATGTAGAATTAGAAAACATATAAGAGAATGAACTCTTTAAAAGCATAAATTAGAAACAAAAGATTTGAAGGAAATTTTGAATAAGCATCTATTCTGACTTGAGAGGGAGTGTAAGTACGCACCTAGCTTAGTATAATCACCTGAAAATAGAGAACAGGAAAGCTTTGAAAATATTATTTACATGTGTAAAATGTCAAAATTTTGATGGTAAAATGAAATAGCAATCAAAAATCCGAATTTTTGGAAAAAGAAAAAGAAACCAATAAAATAAATCTTCATACATAATTTGCCCAAAGTACAGAAGGGCACCTGAAACGCAAGCCTCCTCAGGAGCTTAGCGTAAGCATAACCTGGCCAGCGCTACCAGATCAAGTGAAATATGACCTCGAATCTCAGAGATGCACATTATTTTTATAAAATATGATTCAAATCTAATTGAGATTAAAAAAAATTAACATTCCTAATATTTAAAAGAAGCATTCAATATAAAGGTAAAGAAATTATATGAATATTAATATATATAGTGAAATTTAAAGATAAAGTATTTCAAAAAGAAATTAGAGTACATAAGGCGCGCCTTTCAGCGTGTTCATGCATTCATTATTATCACGAAGATAAGATTTTCATGTATCTCTACTTAAACAATGTGAGCTCAATTTCATCAAAAGCATAATGTTAGGTTGTGCTCCCATTGTGCACAGTGTAATAACTTCTAAAATTTAGGATCATACCCATGTGGAGACAAATGTGACCATGAGATTACAAACAAGCTGACCTAAAAATGGTGCATATGAGGCTATAATCATCTCAAATCTTTTGTTATAATCACATGTGAAGAGATAGAGATAGATCGACGAGATATAGATATATGACTAGGGAAGGCAAACGAACAAAGCCCGAGTGAGACAAAATTGAATTCTGCAGCAACAGCTCTAATATCTTGTTAAGATGCGTTTGACCCGAAAATTTAGGGTTCCTGATAGTGAGTCGAATGCATATCCAAGCTAACATGAGTTATATTAACAAGTAGGCAGTGCCCGAATTATTCTTTAGGGACTTCAAACGGTAAAATAGATAACATTTTGAAATAAATATCAAGATGATAAAATCACCTTCATGTTTTTTACTTGAGTTTTAAATTTGGTGGTACCGAATGTCCCAGTTGTGCAGAAACTATGACAGAGTAGGAATTAGCAGGATGATGACAAGACCGACAATCTATCACTTCGCTTACCTTCATTTTTGTATGATGGCCGATAATATACGAGATCGAAAAATGCAGTTTCTCTATATACAAGCAGGGAGATATTCTTCCGATCTTATAAAACACATAGGCATGGCATGTATAACATCTTTTAAGTTCTTTCCATAAAATAAGATTTTGCAAACAAAGGAGGGTGATAGAAACCATTTACTAGTATAAAGTCAACTAACATAAACTTGATTGAAATTAATTTGGTGAATCTGAGAACTTCGAAATTAACAAGGATTGCACATAAGCGTAGTCTGACTTTTGTGCATCAACATCACGACTGAAGCTTTGAATCCTGCAGATCTAAATCAATTGGTAGAAATACCTAGTACAAGAGAGTAGCAACCATCAGAATCTATAGTCCTTTTTGTTTTTCCTTCTCCAAATAGGCAATATGAGTAAGTAATTGATCTTCAAAATAACCTGGAATTTCTACACCTGCACAGGCCAATTCTCTAGATCATCTTCAGTAGTAACACGGATAGCATGATCACCCGATGCTGGTTGAAGGAGAGAGTGATTATCCATGAAATGCGATGCAGCTTTATCAAAGCATCTTCATGCCAATGTGTGACCTTTTTAAGCCTGAAATCGCGCCATTTTGCTGCTTTTCTCCATCTTTGTTTGAAGTTCGTCATTATATCATATGCAGTAGGACCCTCAACTTTACAATGTAAATCATGCCATGGTTGCCTCGGACCACGGGCACAAGACTGTACATATTACCGGGAACACAACTGTCAAAACAATGTATTGGAATATAATTTCCTTTAATCTGTGTTCTGAACACCTTTTTCATCAAGAAGAAAACTAAGACATGAAAAGAAATCAGAAGTAACATTTAGAGGGGATACATGATGAACAGAAGTCGGTAGCAACAAAACATATATCAGTAACACATTAGACAATGCAATCCCGTTTTTCCTGCAAAAACTGAAAGGAAGACTATGAAATAAAGCATCCAAAAGTCTACTATTAGTAAGGCTTAGTCATCGATTTGAAGTATAAGTGATGGCGCTAAAATGCATGCCTTGCATACGTATAATTACGTTCAGTGATTATCAAATTGAATAATTATTTGAAACTCATCGATTGAATCAACTAGAGGATTCAGTGTAACTAGAGTAGTCTTGATCTAATTACAATCTTTTCGCAAAACTTCGTAAATGCTTCTCGAGCTTACATTAATATGAATTACAACTATGGAGTGTTGTATGTAGGTTTTTCCTTTATTTCCAAAACTATTATGATAAATGACTTTAAGCATCATTTCATAGTGATGTTCAGGGTCCCCACAACTCTATCTTATCTTGGTTTTAAATGATTTGTATGTTTTTATCCATGATTGCACATGTACCACATGGATTGCTAGACAAAAATCTGAGATTACCCTCCATCCAAAAATTTTCCCTGCATAAAATGATTTCGCTCATTTTCAAAACAAAAAATGCAGTTTTCGAGAGTTGATAATGGAAAGGTATTCAATTCAATTTTGCGACTATATTCTTGGCAATGGCAACGCCATATTTTAGCTGTGCAATAACAGACCTTTTAAAATGGGGGTGGCCAAAAGAAAGAATTAACATCTTTTAGAAGCGGAAGAGCTCTAATGTTCACAAAAACATCCAAAAGTCAATTTGAACCATCGTATTCTAACAACCACACATTTGATCGAAGTAGCCTTAAAGATTACGGATATAAAAATCGATCGATATCTTTGAAAGTATGATTTACAACTAGATACGCTCACTAAAAAAATATTTGAGTATGTTGCTTATGTTCATGTACAAAGTAAAGAGGTCAAGTGGATCCTAGAAACCTTATGCATACATTCTTTTGGTATTCTCTAACTCATAAAGGTTTGATGTTTTTCATCCCCACGATAGGAAAAAATGTATATCACAGTAGGTGTTAAATCTTTTGAGAACCTTCCATTTTTGTCGAGACAACTCTTTGAGGGGAGAATTCGAGTTAAAGGTTGCAGGCATCATTTAAATCCTAACCTAGCCCAATTTACTCTACTATAAATAATCTCATCAATGACCTAAGAATTGAGCCTATAACTCATAGAATGATGTTGGTAACAAAATGAATGGGGCTTGTTGGAATTCTATAAACTCCTTGGTTTTCGAGAAGAAGAAGGGAGAATGTGATAAATCCTATGATGAAGGACCAAAGGATGGTTGCTATACTCAAATAGGTGAGGAGTCGGGGCTTCTATTTGTATGATGTAAAGAGGAACAGGAATAAAGTTTATAGCACTAAAAGATTAAATTAAAAAAAAAGAGAGAAAAAGAAGATACAACAAAAGAGGCGAAAACCCAATCTACCAAGGCCTTCTACATAGTGGCGAGCTAGGACGTGACTTCAATTTTGGAGAAAGGCTTAGGATTATTCTTCCTCTCTTGATCTGTAATTATTTCTTCCCATTTCCCTGCAAATATTGTTTTAAACATGAAAAGACACTTGGGAGGCGAGATGAAAGGGGTTGTAGGCGATTTTATAAAATAAAAAGTGAGTGAGATTTACTAGCTATATGATTTGAAAATACAAGCATTAGCTTTAGTGTAATGATTAAAGCTTTTTGCTTTCAAGGGCATCCTTAGTTACAAGTTTCAATCCCTTAGTTTGTTGGACATAGGAAATTTTTTATTTTACAATTTTAGAGGCTGCTGCTCAGGGCTTATCTGCTCCTCTGCTTTGCTTCTACAAATCTCATCATTGAGTGTAACATATGCAATAATTAAAAAAAAAAAAAAACTAGTACTATTAATATCAGTCGTTTTTATTTATATTGATTAACTTTATTTATAAGTTTCTTTACAAAATACAGTTTCATTAAGTTCTAATGATCCTTTTATGATTCTGGTCTAATTATCTTACAATCTAATATAAGCTAATCTAATCGACTCAAATAGTGATCCTACTTTAATGCCAACTCATATTAACTCTAATTTGGATTTCAACTAATATTAATTCCACTTAAAGTTTATCCATATATTTCTTTCCTTTCTTAAAATATAATTTACTAGATCTTCCCCTAATCATGCTACCTTTTTTCCTAATTGTCAATTCCCATCTCTGAAGAAAGGTATTATTTTCAATCCTTCAACTCAATCAAATTCTTTAATAAAATCTAGACTTGGATGCTCCCATTGCCAATAGGAACGGTGTTAGAGCCCGCACTAAATATCACCTAGCCTACTTTGTCTCCTACCGTCGTATTGGCCATTACCATAAAACCTGCTTTACATTGCTTTGTCATAACAAAAAAAAAAAAAAAAAAAAATTCCAGCCTGAAATGTACAAGAAACTCTAGGAAATCCTAAATCAAAATATATTGTGTTTGTGGAAATGAGGGCACTTTTTTCCTCCATGGGTGAAAGATGGGAAGTAAGACCAGATTTGCCTGGTGGAAGGAAGCATTGAGATGCAAATGGGTTTTGAATCCTATCAATCAGCTAGCTCTATTGAGAAGTGCAAGATGAGATTAGTAGCTAAGAGAAAAAAAACTCAAATTACTGTTAATGGTTTGTATCAATTTGCTCGATGACTAAGATGAATTCAATTAGAATCCTTTTATCTCTACCGGTAATTTTGTTTGGAACTTATTCTATTAGATATTAAAAATTCTTTTTTTCATATAGGAGATTAGGAAGTGTATATGGATTTTCCGTAGAAATCGGAAGCAGAAGAAAGGTGTTTGCAAACTAGAAAATCATTGTTGATTTTAGGGCTTGGTTTAAGCCATTTTACTAAGTCATTAAAGAAATATGGCTTTTCAGAAAACCAAGGAGACCGCACACTATATTTCAAATGCACACCATTCATGAAAATGAACATTCCCATTGTCTATGTAGACGATATAATTGTTGCAGTTTACAATTTTAAGAAATTCCAAGTTTAGCAGCCTTGTGAAGAATTTGAGATAAAGATTGGTGAGGACCTTGAGATATTTTCTTGGCATGGAAGAAGCAGAGACCAAGCATTGCATATTGTTTGCAAAGAAAGCATGTTGATCTCATGAAATAAACTAAGATAACAAGACACAGACGATCGAATACACTTCTACAGTCCGATACAAATAGGGAGCAGAGATTAAGGGAGATTCAATAGACGAGGGTGGGCATCAATGACACACCCCTACCCCCTTCCGTGGCGGGTGTCTTAGGTGACCACTCCACGAAAATCGGCCCGTTACCTCTAACGACTAGAAATCCCTGTGAAGCGAAGCCGTATTGCTTGCTTAAACCTCGTATAATTTTTTTTTCTTTTATTTATAACTCAGGATTTGGTAAAATCTTAGCAGCGGAAAAAACTTGACATGGCCCAGTGCATATAGTATAATTCCAAATCTGTATACATCCGGTTTACACTATATCAATTAGCCTTGACATCCCAACACATTGTCACATGCTAAGCTATGTACATACATATGTTCCAATATACATATTCGAAGTCTTTTCCTTATAATATTCTTAATTACAACACTTGTACAATGTCGGGACAAATCTTATTGTGCTCGGCGTCTTCAACGATACTGTGCACGGAAAATAGTTTTAAAATACAAAATAATGAGCTAAGCAGGCTCGGTAAGTGTATCTTTTTACAAAATCATTTTGCTTTCAGGAAAACATATCAAAAATGTAAAACTCTCTTTTACAAATATTTTCCAGAAGCTTTACTTTACTTTGCTTGCTTTAAAAGTTTCTAAAACTTTTCTTTGCTTGCTTGCTTTTGTACTTGTAAAGGCTTATAAAACTCTTATTGCTTGCTTGCTTAGAAGTTTATAAAACTTCTCATACTTTCTCTTGTTTGCTTGCTTTATCTTGCTTGAAAAGTTTCTTAAAACCTTTCACAAACCTACGCTTTAAAAGTTTCTCAGCTTTTATAAATCACGAGCACGGCTCGACCGCGTCTTTGAAAATAAAGCGGAACTTGGGCTCAACCGTTTGCTTTAAAATCACGGGAGCTTGGCTTTCAGCGGGTAGTTTTGAAATCTAGCGGGGCTGGGCTCCAGCCGTTTGCTTTAAGAGCTCTGCGAGCTTTGGGCGACCAGTAGACTAATGGTTGATTTTTCAAAGCGCATATCGTATTTATATGTGCAGAGCCTATTTTTTGCCTTGCTGTACCCCCAGTGACATGGGAGAAAAAATGGGCATCGCCTTGCGGTGGAAGGACACGTGTTAAGCATCACCTTTTTCCAGTGTTAGCCAAGGTGGAATTGACACGGGTGCCATCACCATAATTTAGTTAGAGCTCATAACCTTATATACTCTGTACGTGCCACGGTCTCCTTTAAATGCATGATGTATAACCTAAGTTTCATAGACCAGGCAAAACTACAATACATGTATGAATCCTAACTCCCTTGCGTGCGGAATCTACTGACGTTTTTGCTTAGAACTAGGGAAGGCACATTTTAATAAATTTCTTTTGCTTGCTTGCTTTTGAAAAATGGTTTTACAATTTAAAACCATTTAACACCTTCTTCTTGAGAAATGGTTTAATTATTGAACCATTTGTACCTTTGCTTTGCTTGAAAATGGTTTTACAATTTAAAATCAATGCCTTTTCAAGAAATGGTTGCTTCAAACCTGTTTGCTTGCTCTTCATTGCTTCTTGAAAATGGTTTGAAATCAGAAACCCATGAAATACCCGAGTGTAAAGCGATTTATAAATAATAACTAATACACTAGTATTTGGAAAATGAGTTTAAGAACACTCACTTCTTTCGCTTGATAAACTTGAGCCGCAGTTCACTTTCCGCCTTTGCTTTTGCTTTACACACTCTCCAGCGAATCACGGCAAATATTGATGACTCGTATGCGTATAATTTTAACGTACTTCCTGGAGCTTGGTCACTCAGCGAATTTTCGCTTAGCCTGGCGGTGAAGTGCCTTCGTTTTGTCGAGTCGATCTTATTCGAACCTATCTTAATCATTTAATAAAGGTTCCTAAACTATGGAATGCGAATTAGGGCTTAATTACACGAAACATAGCATTACGGGCATTTGGGCACACATGTATCGATACTGGGCATGTACCGGTATGTGCATTCTTTAACATATCTTGGTACACATGTTGGCCTGCAGTGGGGTGTGGTACACCTATTTTTGTCTCTGGTACACCTTCTGAGTACGCGGATTTTGCTATTTTTGCCCTTTGCCTAACAATTAACTCCATCTGAAACTTCTATAATTCCTAACACCTCAAAAATCATCATTGAAATCATCAAAAAACAATATGCTGCTTGAATTGGTGCTTTGGAACCTCAAACCCTGAAACCCTAGGTGAAAATCCAAGAACTCTACCTAAGGTCACAAATTCTTTATAAAACCACATAATTTGATGATTCCATGTTTGTTTTTCTCCCAATTGGGGTTTTTACTCTCATAACTTGACAATTCGAGGTTTGTGTGAGTCTTGCACAAAACCTAGACCAAAGGAGATAGCTTCAATCTCCCATACAAAGCCCTAGGGAATCAAAAAATACATGATTCTAAGGCAAACATACCTTGATCTTCTTCTCCTCCTCCTCCTTCTTCTTCCTTCTCTTCCTCTTCTTTTTCTCCTTTCTTCTCCTCAAAACCGTGAATGTGACGCCCCAAACCCGGGGGTCCGTTGACTACCCGTCAACCCGCGGAATACTCGTGAATGTCGGGTGACCCGACATTTTTCACGAAAATCGGGCAGAGTCTCCTTTGTACGGGGAGCTCTACCCAAATACAATACTTGTATAAAACCTGCATTTACCTGTCCCAAACAGTCCAATATATGCAATATATATCCAATACGACCACTTGGGCCCATAAACGATATAATATACCTTCCAATCATGAGTCAACTATATATCCAATAGTTACAAGAGAGGTAATCAATTCTCCTTTATACAACACATATTAAAATTCTAACATTCTAATACATGTATACACCACAAATCCAAAGCCACAATCCGGCTTTTCTTCTAATCCACCATCCCCAGGACGAGCCATCCCTACTTATTTCCTGTACCTATAAAATAATATCCCTCTGACAGGGGTGAAGCTAATGCTCGATAGTGGAATCAGCACAAATTGGGCTACTCTCTACTAAGTGCGGTGATAATTCAAAATAAACACACATTCCAAAATAAACACACATTGAAACAAGTAAGCTGATCTGCTTAAATGTCTACATGACTTGACTCGAGATCGAGTCCTCACCCGACTCTCTCACGCTCGCCTAAGCCTCATTATGAGAATTATTGTTTTGTTAGTTTGTGGACAACCCTAGATGAATATATATCAATTGAACAACTCAGACGATTGATATATTATTTGTTTGTGGACCTTTACCCTCAGATGAATATCAGTTGGTAGCTCAGGCGATTGATATTATTTAGTTGGACTACCCTTCGATAATTAATATTTTAGACTACCCTCCGAACCATTTTCTCTAGACTCATCTCATGCACTAACTCCTATAGTCTTAGGATGTTCCAGTGCATATGGAATGCATGTATGCCAATTCCAATACAGTCTAATCACATGCAAATATGTAAACATGCACATATCCATAATATCAATCACCTGATCATATATTAATGTAATTAATCAATTCATACATCAAAATTAGCTTAAGCTTGGGCTAATGATCAAACACAAACAATTCAGCAGGATCACTTGATCAAACACATTTTCACACAAAATATATTTTAGTGTCACTATTCCTATGAGCAGTAAAAACCTAGGTTTTACGGTTGAACACCATCCGTTCGTAGGTTCACTTTGTGGCAGGGTTTCACGACCATTTAGGCCTCAATCAACAATACATCATTTATCACAAAATGCATCAATTAATAACCCATATCAGCCATGGGTACGACCCGCATTTTGCTCCATTTTCTTTCAAAAATTTGTATCGGTCGGTCGAGTTTGGGACCGATCAAGCAACCCCTCCACGGCCTCGTGCGGCTGAGCATTAGTAAAACACTTAATATGGGAGTAAAACTCAGAGTAGGGGCTCCCCTACCTCTTGGAGTTTGTCAAAAACTCTAAATCTGGTGTCAACGCGTAGCCCTCCGTAAGCGGTTCTCCTTCTTGTCGAAGATTTACTTAAATGATCGGATCGCCGAAATATTTTAGAAGTTTCTACTCTCTATATATATAAAATCTCAAAAAATCAGTTACGCAAGTTTTACGCTCCTCAATTTCACGTTTTGCCTTATTTCAATTTGGAGAGATGAGACTATTCTACCATCTTGTCCTTTAGTGACTTAATCCATTTAATTAATTAATTCCCTTCTTTCTCCGATTTGACGTTGACGCATATCTCAGGCCATCCATTTTGTCATTTCTCTACTCCTACCACTTATGGTACATGAGTACTTGTTATATCTTGACTTTCGTCGCATCGAAAATCGTTTTACGGCACCCGAAGCACGATGCCTCAACGTGCCAACTCCGTCTGAATATTCACGAAATTTTGCGTGCCAACTAGATTTGTGGAATGATCAATGATTGCAACTAAACTTTGATAAATGGATAGAGAATAAATTATGGATTTCTAACCGAAATTAACAATTTTGTAATCGAAATTACGATTTTACCCTTTTTTCCAGAAATTGGAATTTCTCGGGTCTTACATTCTCCTCATAAAAGGAATTTAGTCGAGTACAGAATGATTACAATCACTCACATGCATACAGCACTGGCGTGCACTCTATCATGTATGAGTCATTTAAATCTTAAGCGACCCCAAACTCAAATAGCTAATCTAAACAGGGATAGGTGGCGCGTCGATGTCACCGTGACCGTATGGCTATCCACTCCGTAGTGCCTCCATAGTACTCTCACTAGCCTCACGGTCTTGCGTCGCAAAACCTGATCACTGACTATCAACAATGCACACTGGTCCCTCCTCGAAGGTCCCATCCGTGTCAACCTCAATCTGTCCCCAATCCACCACATGAGTTGGATCTAGAGTATATTCCGGAGCATGGAGACGTGAAACACTAGAGTGGACACGACATCTTTGGCGGTAATCATGCTAGCCGAGTCTTATGTGGTGCCTATCCTCTCAAGTATCTCGAAAGGTCTAATGAACCTTGGCGATAGCTTCCCCCGCTTGCCGAACCTGACCACTCCCCTCTTAGGCATCACCTTCAAGAAGACATGATCCCCAACCTCGAACTCTAAGGGTTGACGTCGCACATCTGCATAGCTCTTCTGTCGGCTCTGAGCCGTGAGAAGACGATGTCGTATCAAGCTCACCTTCTCATAGGTGTCTCTAATCAAATCAGGACCAATGATGGAGCTCTCTCCCACCTCGGTCCAACATAACGGTGATCTACATGGCCTCCCATACAATGCCTCATACGGTGCCATCTGTATGCTCTTTGTGCTTGTTGTAGGAGAATTCCACCTAAAGGGAAAATGCTCCTCCAGCGCATATGATCGAGGACACATGCTCGTAGCATGTCCTCTAATACATGTATAGTCATCTCAGACTGACCATCGTCGAGGTGGAGCCAATACTCATCGTCGTAGTGTGTGCCATAGCCTTTGGAAACTCTTCCCGAGGTGTGCCGTAAACCTCGGGTCCACTGTCAGAAAAGTATGGATCTTTGGTACTCCATGTGGGACTATCTCTATATGTATAGCGGTAGAATCTCTCCAAGGCGAAGGTCATCTATACGGCCAGAAAATGTGCCGACCGTTGGTCAGGTCCACTATCACCCATGCAGCGTCATGATTACGCTGCGTCCGTGGCAAGTGGTGCGAAGTCAGTATGGCGATGTTTCCGCTTCCGCTTTCGATATCGATGGCTGAAGTAGCCTGTTTGAAAATAAGTGCTTTCGGCCTTAACCTGCTGACAAGTGAGACATCGTCGAACAAAGTCCCCTACGTGTCTCTTTATCCCGGTCAATAGTCTTGTGGCGAAGATCACAGTACATCTTCGTGCCACACACGGATCTGCAACGAATCGAGTAGTGAAACTCTCACGAGAATCTCTTCTCCAATCGGTCATTGAGGAACCACTACCCACGTCCCTATATTGAAGACTACCATCGTGAACGGTCCAGCCCTCGTCACCCGTACCTGACTGTACTCGGTCCCTGATGGACACTATCTCTGCGTCACATACATTGGGACTCAATCACTCTGCTCAAACGAGACGGGGTGTAGCCAGCAAACTCCACTAGGTACCACGAGTTTGCTCATTGTCTTGTGTGAGCAGATCCCACGGTCTGAGGCATCCGCCATCAGGAAGCTATGCTGGCCAAGACATATAGTGACTAGGCGAGTGCATCAGCCGCCACATTTGCCTTACCGGGATGGTAATGCAAAGTGAAGTCATAATCCTCACAGGAACTCCAATGCTCTGCGTTGCCTCATATTGAGATCATTTGCGTGTGCGAGACTTTTATAGTCTGAGTACACCTCAAACTCCTCGCCATATAAGTAGTGGCGCCAAATCTTCAAGGCGAAGACTACGGCCGCTAATTCCATGTCGTGTGTGGGGTAATTCTGCTCGTGAGTCTTCGGTGAGAGAAAGTACGTAGCTACTACCCTCGGTGCATCAAAACACATCCCAATCCAGGCCCTCGAGGCATCACAATACCTTTGTGTACTTGTCCCCACATCAGGGACTATCAAGATGGGGCGAAATGTGGAGATCTCTTCAGCTCCTGGAATGCCTCCTCGCCAGTCGTCCCGATGAGAGCTTGACTCTTTAAATTCGACTTAATTAAATGAAGTGTTGCGCGGAAATCCTCGATGAATCTTACATACCGGCCAATCCTAAGAAACTTCGTATCTCGAGGCCCGGCCGACCTCTCCCGAACTCATCACTACCTCGACCTTCTCTAGGTCAATGACACTCTATCACGACACCACGTGTCCCAAAATCTCACCTGATGGCGAACTTTCGCATACTGAACTTGGCGTACCATTGATGGTCTCTCGGCAAGCGTAAAACAATCTCAGAAGTGATACTCATGCTCCCGCTACGGTTGGGAGTAGATCAAGATGCCATCCACGAAGACTAAATGAAGTGTCTAAAATGGGGTTGGAATATCCTATGCATGAGATCCGTAGATGCTGCTGGCGCGATGAGTCGATCCGAAGGAGCATCACTTAGTAAACTCAAAGTGCCATAACACGTCCTAAATGTTTGTCTTTGGGATATCTATATCCTAACCCTTAGCGATGGCAACCGGTCTCGAAGGTCTATCTTGGAGTAGACTCGCTCCTCTCAGTGATCCAATAATCGTTAATCCACCGGTAATAGATGCAGATTCTTGATCGTAATCTAATTCAGTATCGATAATAAATACTGCGTGGATGGAGTTAAATAACTTTGTGTTTTTGAGGAACGAAGGGCTGAGCATATTGGTGAGTCTTGAGTTTTGTTTTTGGTTACCATCAGTGATCTTATGAAGAGCGATGGGTTATGTAGACTCAGAGAAATCTTTATAAAGATCTTGCAGATGAGGTGAGTGGGTGACTGAAATCTGCCATGTGGGTGATCAGACAAATGTTGGAAAAGCATCTTGACATTGGGGATCTGGTGATCATGTTCTGTTGATGCCTCTGAGGTAGGCTGTTGTCAACCGTGCTTGTACGACACACACGGACTCATTATCTTATGCAGGGACAAAATGTCATGCTGTCTCTTTGAAACACCACACGAATCTGCAGATCTGCGTGTAAGCGATAACCCTCCTACACTCCACAATCGATAACGATACTGTAATTAAGAAAGATTTATCGATGATCCATCCCGAGGATGACATCGAACTGTAAGTATCAATGATCACCGAGTCATTTGTGAGTAGAGTCTAGAGATCTCCGACTCACAATATCGACATATCATCCCCATTATCGCCTAATCCTAGGGGAGAACTCACATACAAAGGCTCCTCCCAAAGATTATCTGACCTCATTGACTCGATCCTGTTGTCTCTACGACAATGAAAGAATGCGACACCCGGGATCAAATAACCTCTGGCCCATAGGCGAGATAGCAAAAGCGTACCACTGTATGTCCGAGGGATCTGGCCGGCTCAGCCTGGGTTGTGACGAAGGCATTGAGGGCACGCCTGGACCCGATGTCCTGCTGTGGGCCTCGTCCTCTGCCTCACCCATACTCACAGCCTCTCGGGCTGCTGTGAAATGTGGGGTGCGGAGTGTAGCTCCACAAGCGGAGGCTGGCCCCTCGGCACATGCGAGTGTGGAGGAACATCTTTGTATCCTCTCATCCTGCTGCCCATTTGGGGCCCATGTGATGTCTGGCTCCCCAGGATCCTGTCTCACCTGGGGTAATCCGTCATGTGTCCAGCTGACAGTAGTGGCACACCATCACATCCTTTGGCCCGGCAACTCTCATGTCTGCGACCGGCAGCTCTCATCTGTCACTGCGACCGGCAGCTTCTCCTTGTCTGCCCGACGCGGCGACTCTCATCTGTCCCTGGCCGGATGGCCATGACTATGAGATCCTCGCGAACTAGAGGCTCTCTACCTCTTCCTTGAGCGGAGGAGCGGCTTTGTCCTTCCTCTTGCCACTAACCTCGCATCCCGAGTGTTCCGGCATCCTCTATCTCTGCTGGTCGGTGTCGACCATGGGTCCTAAAGTATCCGGTAGGCGAATCCTATGATCTAGCCGAATGGACAACTTCGGTCCCATTTAGATCTCTACTCACCTTAGCCAGATCGGTGGCCACGTAATCATCAGCAAATCGAGGCTAGCTACGCAGATCCTATGCACGTAGTCCATCCACAGTCATCACCCCTACCTTGCTTCAGCTCACAGGAACTCTGAGCCTTCGCATGCCTCATGATCTCTAGAAAATACTTACCCATGAGCGACTCTTGAAACTACGCCCGTATCATAACCTCTATAAGTCTCTAGAAGTCTAACCCATCTCCACCATACCGGACCTCGCCCTGCAGTTTGGAGATCTGGCTAACTTTGATCTGACCGTGTCGGAGGTGAGCTCTCATGCACCTCAGGTACGTTCTCGATCTTTTGCATAAACCAATGAAGTCGCCACCATCGGGTCCTCCCTGTGAATGTCACCGGAGGGTGGTGCGCTCTAAAATCTGCGGAGGTTGCTAGGACCTCACGACTACCTTTATCTTGCTTTGGGCGATAACAAGCTAGCACATAACACCTCGACCTCTACAAAGGACCTAACGATCAAATGTCAGCAATTTGGTCATATGTCAGTAGTGCACGACCCCGGGAGGTGCCAGTGGACGTCCTCGTCCTCGTCCTCTACTAGCCATCTACACAATTAACATGCGATTAAATACAATCACGTTATCTCTAAGACTCAAACACAGCGAGATATATTTAACCACCAAAGTAAAAATTTTCACATACCGAATCAATATTTATAATAAATGCAATATAATTATCTTATATATTAAATCATACCTGAAAATTTTTTAAGAATTTTGTACACTTGCAATTACATTTCCCTTTATTTTATTTTATTTCAAGGAATTTTTTGTGAACTTCGAAAACATTGCTAAGTTCAAAAGCGAAACGAGTGCCTTTGTGTGCCGGTATGTGACTGACCAGTACGCCCGGTGTCGCGCCTGGTATGCGGGCGCCGCAGCGCTCGTAGCGTGTCGTGGCGGGCCTGGCCGTATCGTGGGCGGGCACGGCGTGTGGCGGGCCCCCGGTCGTGTCGACCTCCGACTGTGTCACGCGATCCGTCTGCCTTGCGCCGGCCGGCGCCGGCGTGACGCTGCGCGCCCGCTGCGCGGCGTCACGCTGGGTCGCCGTGGGCTGGCTGGTGTATTGCAATACAGCCCGAGCTGGCGCCTTTTTCTCCTGATCTGTACACCCGGGGTGTGTATTGCATTTACCTACATCGGCGAGCGGCCCTTGTCACAATACAAATTTTGTATTATGTGACCCGACCCTCTAGCCAATCACGCAATACAATCCGGGGAACCATCAAGGTGGCATTACAGCAGTTCCACACAATACAATCCTCACTGTCTGATATAGCCTTCCCGACTCTGTCTGATTTTTTGTATTGCTATTTCATTGAAGCTATTCCTGTGATACAATTCAAGCTATTCCAAGCCCACCACATTGCAATACCAGACCCTGTGACTACGATATTCTGATACAATTTCCACCTTTGCACACCCAGAGACCTAGGTCACGATACAATTACTCCTTTAGAAGTACAATTTTTTTTCCTTGTATTGTGACGATAACCCCGAAAACGGTTCACACCAAATATTATTATTATTATTATTTTTTCATATCTGCTACTGGAAAATACCCCAAAAATATATATTCATTTTTTTTTCTCATTTATTTCCAATTAATGGAAACACAAAAAATGACATGTATGCATATAATTTAATTTTCTTCCATTTTCTTCAATTTTGCAACTTGTAAAACCTTATAAAAAATTCTTCTTCAATTCTAATCCAATTAAATTTATTAAAATTTATTTTTTTCTTCATTTTCTTTTCCAGTTTTACCCACTGTAAAACTCAAAATATTTTCTAATATATTTTCTAACACATCCATGTGCTAATCACTAAGCACCCAACATCATAACATATCACAAACCATGTTATAAATATCATTCACATAACGCCACAACTCATGTTATACACGCAATCACACATCAAACACCATGCCGCATGTAGTGTTCTATTCTAGTGATTTTCTAGGTAATCCCTCATGCCTAAACTAGGCATGAATTTTTAGTGGTGATGTTCTTTACTCTCTTATGGCTGGCCCCAGTCACCCGATCTATAGGTTTCCATATGCCTATACACATCAAACCACCTAGTGGTGATGGATACTGACAGAGCTCCCTAGGTATTCGTATGCCTAAGCTCGATACCAAGGCTGCCTGAGCCCCAAACCAGGGGTCGGTTGACTACAGTCGGCAGAGTGGAATACTTCGTGAATGTCGAGGTGACGAGCATTTTCATAATCAGGCGGAGTGTCTCCCTTTATGCGAGCTCTACCCAAATCTGATACTTGTATAAAACACGCATTTACATCCCCAAACGATTGTATATGCAATATATAATATCCAATACGACCACTTGGGCTGAAACGATTACTCGATATACGCCTGATCATAGGTCGACTAAATAATATCAATCGTCGGGCGAATTGATATTCATCGGGCTAAATGATAATATATCAATCGTCGGAGGCGGCCCAATTGATATATATATTCATCGAGGTTGTCCTGAACTAACAAACAATAATTCTCATACGAGGCTTAGGCGAGAGTGTGAGAGAAGTCGATGAGGACTCGGGATGCGAGTTGGTCATGTAGACATTCAAATGGGATCATGCATTTGCTTGAATGTGTGTTTATTTTGGAACATTGCCTTGCATAGGTGGAGAGTAGCTACTTAGAGGCGATTCCACTCACGAGCATTAGCTCACCTTGTCGAGGATATTATTTCTGAATACGAGGGGAGCGTGCGAGGGGATGGCTTGTCCTAGGGATGGAGGATTAGAAGAAAAGCCGGATTGTGGCTTTGGATTTGTAGTGTATACATGTATTAGAATGTTAGAATTTTAATATGTGTTGTATAAAGGAGAATTGATTACCTCTCTTGTAACTATTGGATATATAGTTGGACTCGCGATTGGTATGTATATTGAAGTCTGTTTGCAGATACGATGGCGTGACTGGATATATATTGCATATATTGGACTGTTTTGGAGACAGGTAAATGCAGGTTTTATACAAGTATTGTATTTGTTAGAGCTCCTATACAAGGGCTGCGCCAGCCCCAAATTAACATCGGAGTCACCCATGTCTGAGTATTCCTTTGAGTTCAACAGTAATCACTGAACCAGAACTAAGCCTCCTGTGGCTGGGACCCAATGAATTTTTGGCTTTTGTTTTTCCCATTTTTATATTTTCCACTTTCCCTTAATTGCAATTTAGTCTTCATCTCTTTAATATTACAAATTTATACAGCTTATTCCCCCTATTTCTGGCCTGGCCCATCTACTTTGATTTTGATTTTCATATCCTTTTTGCTAAATGACAATTGTACCCTTGTTTTAATACCACAATTCCGGGTTCCATAAATTATCATTTCCTACATTAGTCTCCAAAATACTACAATGTGACACTTAGTGCTCTTGCCTCTTATAAGTATCATATATTATATACACTCTCTCGAGAATGAGGTGTTTGAAATCAAGACATGTAGAGGCTTGATTTCCAAACTAGGCTAGACATAGCCTATACTAATGCTATTAATCGACCAACTTAAGCAAGCACTCTGGACTAAAGTTTCTCTGGAAACGGTTGAGAAAAGGATTCTTAAGCTACAGCAGAAACCACACCCAGTAGGTCTTTTCTTTTTCTTTCATTTTCTTTTTTTTTTTTCGGGAAGAAACGACCAGATCTTTCTAATGGAAGTTATATGTGTAATGGGAGCTACGTGATTTTGTCGATGTAGAAGATCAACTATAGGTTATAGTGCTTACATTGGAATGTAACTTAGTTACTTGGAGTATAAGAAGCAATCACAGTGTAACATTATTAAACATTGAAAATTTGAATTACATTGCATTATCCTAGGAAAGTTGTGAAGTATCATGGATTGAAGTTTAGATCCGAAGAAAAATGACCTCGAAATACTAAGGAGCACATACGTTTCTCAATTATACAACCCTTGACAGTCAGCAGTTCACTGTGCAAAGAAAAAATATAATATTTTCATTACTTGGAACATAAATCTCAAACAAAAACTCATAAAAACACAGTAATCAAGATAATATTGAAATTCATACAAATTAGTAGCAAAACCTAAAGGAAAATAGAAGAGATATAGTCAGAGCATCAAACCGGAATCAAAATTATCATGTTTTCCTAGATATTTGAACAATCCATTAAGCAAAGTCCTTACTCTTGCTGTCACTCTCACCCTTGGCTGGCCCCTACCTTTCAATGTCTCCTTCGCCCAAACGATCGCTTTGCATGCAACTACAATTCTATCTATGATTATATATGAGTCACTTTTGGTGCGGCTCAAATCAAATATGGGAAACTAAAGATATGTTTTGGTTACAAATTTTTTGGCCCCAAATATGTGTCCTTATAAGACACTTTCTTGTAATGAGCAGTGCGCTGGCGGAGATAGGTATGTGTGATTAACATAACCCCATTCAGGAAAGAACGTGCGAGGAAAGCAATGGGAACTTCAACATAATCAAAGAAGGTGAATGTTGGGGCTTATAAAGGAATTTTAGCTAATAGATTTGATTATTGCGGCCTCTCGGAGCTTACAGTATGAAAGTACATTAGCACGCATCCTGCAGAAGGCTAGAAAGGGAACCTCCTAATAGTGAATGGTCTTTCTATAAGAGTGATACTTTCAGATCCGACTACAGAGAATACTCTCATAACAATGCTTTGATGGTAGATAACAACTAGTGATGTTGTTTTCTTTGTTTCAAGGGCATTCATCAGCCATGTAGTGTCTAATTCAAATGGAAAAGTTGGGCTCGAAAATCTACTCAAAGCACAAAAGATCTCAAGGCCATACTAGAAATGATAGATTTCAAATATAGAAGCTATTTCATATGAAAGGAATTTCAAGAGTTTTATTCCTTGAAAAAAGAAATATTGAAGAAAATTTAATGAAGAAACCATTAAGCAAAGAGCTATTCGAAGATGGAATAAAATTTGGGTGGTAGATATGTATTGAGTTCAGTCAAATCTTTATATGCTTTAGTAATAGTTGTTTAGTCATTTTCTCATTATACCATTCGAGAACAATTCATTCCATTGTTTCAAAAAAATGCAATATTATACCTAGGATACAATATCAAAAACAATAATGATATTCTATACACTTCATTTCTCAATTGTGATTACTAAGTTATAAAAACAAATAACATTACAATATTCAACAAAGGAAAAAGAACATCTTGTGTCACGAAAGGACATCGATAATTGAAGAGATCCAATCCTCGACAAAGTATGGCAAAGCGACCATCCACAGTATCTTTGGATGAATTCCCTTTATCAAACTATCACCATAGAACATGACGAACGAAACAAACGAATTAAAAGCCAAATGTTACGAAATGGAAGTAAAAAAACTAGCAACCAAAATAAAAGCACAATGCATTATGGTATACCAGTATGGTTTTCCCTTTATAGGACATTTAGACACAGGAACGACCCACTTCATTTCCAGCACCTATAGGTATCCAATCTCTCCAAAAACAGAGCAGATCGAAGATGGTCAAGCCTCAGAAGTAGAGACATAGTCGTAGGCTGCATCACAACCAATTTATGGGTCAATTATAAAGTGAGAGACAGAGAAAAAGAGATTTTCGTCTTAATAAAATCAATGATTTTGGATGATAAAAAAAATACACATGGAGAAGTGAGGAGCGAGTCGGCTAGTTTTGCCTCCATGACCAAGCGAGTTCACTTGATGTAATCATGGAAAAGCCGGTTTCGATAGTGGTGGCCCGCCTTGCATTGAAATTAACAATCAATCTGTTGCATAGTTGGCTAGGAATTGGAGGATTGACACATGACATGCTAATGCTATCTTCAACACCAACCACTACTTTGGCTCTGCCATTTCATTACCTGGGGAGTGAGGCGCTTGTCCATAATATCATTCAACGACCAATGGTGGAGTAGTCAGCGGTAATGAGGATGGATGAGGAGGATGCGATGATAAGCATTGATGAGATGAGTTCACGAGGATGCCTTCCCATAATTACACACTCCATTACAACTTGAAGCTATGACATCCGTTTTATTATCCACCTTCATTGTGTAAGCAAGTTACGCAAATTAAGAAGATTACATCATGCTACGCTTTCGCTAAGAAATTATAGCAGATAACAACCTTCTTGCACTGGTGAAATGGTGCAACGGGTAAGTATAACCACCGCGATGAAGTCAATTAGATGGAGTACGGCACGCCGGCTGTGATGCTTAGAAGTCGGAGACATGGGCTTCATGTGTTACGAATCTAGCAGAACATTGTTCTTGAGATTATGTCTCGATGGTGCGGAGAGTGAGCAATCATGGTGCATATAAGATAAAGCTTTAGCCACCCTTTCACAATGTTTAGCCTCACAAATCGATCAAGTTTTTTACTGCTGCCTTTCCATCGTTGCTTAGAATGTTTCTCGGCTCCCCTTTTCCATAAACTCATAAATCAAAGAGCGAGTTCGGCAAATGGTGACGAAGCCATAAAGCGACAATATTGTGATGCCTTATCGTGGTAGAGCATGAATCTCGCTTTTGAAAGCCTTCAAATCCAGCCATATCTCCACCGTCTTGATCGATGAGTAGTGAAGCTTTTCGGCCTTGACCACACTTACATTTTAGAAACTCCGACGCATGCTTGATGCCATATCGCACGATTGCCAATACAATGTTTGGAACTGAATTGTCAGTTCCCTGTATGATGTGCTCATACAACAATTTCCCATCATGTCCCAATATTGTGAATATATCTTTGACATTGGCGGCTTCAAGTGTAGACTTGGTTGTTTTCTTCCCGCCGATTTTTTTGAATGATAAAATAATAAATGCCAATAATAAGCGAATAAAGAATAGAGTGCCCCACGTGAAGAGTAGTATGATCAAGGCGAGAAAACCGTGGCCTTATTCCTGCACTGCTTGCATGGCTTAGGATGAGTAGTAATACCACAGACCTTTATTATTTCTATATTACCTCAAATGGAGCAAGGCTTTGATTTTGGGGAGAGGACCTTGGTGATTGTAGGATATATCAGCGAGATATTGGAAACATCGGATCATCAAAGTGTGTGGGATGAATTTGCTGAAAATTTGGTTATGGGGAGAGATTCAACGTCTCGAGGGTTAAGTAACTCTCAAGCAGCCGGTGGAATCTCTCTGTCAGAGATATTTTGATAGAATCAGGGCTCGAAGACGATGCATCTTCGATTGCGTTGGAATGCTATCTGGAAATAGTTCCCGCTCCAAGTTCAAGGACAATAATTTCAGCAAGTTCCCTATTTCTTTGGGAATTTGACCGCTTAAGTTGTTCGATGCCAGGTCAAGGGTTTGAAGATCGGCTAATTTTCCCAATTTCAAAGGAATGCTTCCTGCAAGATTGTTGTTAGTCAGCAACAATTCGAACAATAAGGGCAACATACCCAATTCTTTTGGGATCTTCCCGCTCAAATGGTTTGAGGAAAGATCAAGTCGTTGTAATTGAGTGGCTCTCCGAAGTTGAGGTGGTATGGCACCAGAAATATTGTTGTTGGAGATGTTCAATTGTGTGTTAGTTTGTGGCACTCCCCAATTTCTCAAGCTCGCCATAAAAATTATTCTTTTGCTTAGATCGATATAATTCGAGGTTTGGGTATACACCAAAACTTCGGCAATCTCCGTTAAGGGTTGGTTTACGTGGCCGAACTCCTGAATAAGCTAGTGCAATTTTCAGCTTTTGGTATAGGACCGTGAAATGGTTCCCATGGGCTGTAAAATTTTACAAGAATTATACCAATATGAAGATCTCGTGTAGTTGGCGATGGTTATTTTCATACAATTGCAACTCTTTCAAATGAGTGATTTTATTCATTTCCAGAGGAAGGGCACCACTGAGTTTGTTATGACCAAGGTTCAGAAAGGTTAAGCTGGACAAGTTTCCTATGTAAGCTGGTATAGAACCATTGAGATTGTTAATTCCTAAATCAAGTTCATTAAGAGATTTTAACAATCCAATTTCTTGAGGAATGGAACCAGAAAGTTTGTTTGCACCAAGGTACAATGTGGTTAAATTCTTCAAGTTACCTATGAAAGGAGGATTGGACGATTGAGATTTGTTGATTGACAATTCGAAGATCATTAGGAATCTTAACAATCGATTTCTTGAGAATGGAACGAATATTGGTTTGTTCGTATGAAGATACAATGGCAGTTTAGATTCACTCAAGTTATAGGACAGTATAGAACCATTGAGATTGTGATTCTAAATCAAGTTCGTAAGAGATTTTAACAATCCAATTTCTTGAGGAATGGAACCAGAAAACTTTGTTTGCACCAGTCTCTGATGTGGTTAAATTCCTCTCGAGTTACCTATGGAGCAGTTGGACCCGGTGAGACTATTAGTTGACAAAGCAAGATCATTAAGAGATCTTAACAATCCAATTTCTTGAGGAATGGAACCAGATAGTTTGTTCTCATCAAGGTACAATGTGGTTAAATTCCTCAAGTTACCTATAGAAGGAGGTATTGGACCAGTGAGATTGTTAGTTGACAATTCAAGATCATTAAGAGATCTTAACAATCCAATTTCTTGAGAATGGAACCGAGCTCATTTTCATAAAGATATATAAAATAGTTAAGGTTCCTCAAATTCCTAATAAAGGAAGAATTCAGGCCTCTTAAATTATTAGAAGCCAATAATAAAAGCTAAGGAATGTTAGAAATCGAGTTGTTAAATTATTACACCCGGTGAAATGATTTAAACGAAAATCTAGATTTGTGATTGGTTGAAGAAGATTGCCAATGGTGAGTTGGAATGGTTCCATGGAGGGAGTTGTTATATAAATTAAGAGTAAGAAGGTTTGGGAGGGCCGAAAATTTGAGATTTTGGAGTGCGCCTCTCAGACACAAACTCTTAAGGTTTAAATCGGAGCACTGCGGCCTACTGACAAATCAACTCCCGAACGATGATGGCAAGAATTGTGTCCAGACCAAGATGAGAGTAAAACATGGGTTTGATTATCAGGTTGGCCTTCATGGTAGAGAAAATGGGGTGGCATGATCTTGTTCAACTTTTGAATGACCAATGGTAGGTGTAGAGCGGGGCGTAAAAGTGACATGGGATGACATTGAATCTGAAAGGGAAAGGAGGATTATGAAGTAAGGAGTGATGATGAGTTAGGAAAGTAAAGGAATAGGATGAAGGATATTCCATGGGCCACATTGTTGAGCTGACAGGGTGTCAGAGCTGTGTGTAGGGGTTTGCATGGAGGATGGAAACACATTTATAAGCTGAGAGTGTCATATATCTGACATTCCAGTGGTTGCAATGGTGTTGACATCTACCTACGTCATTCTCACCAATTAATGGAATTGAAAATTCATAAAATCAGGTATACTATTTTATTTTATTTTATCAAATAGTCTTATTTTTTAATCAAAATAAACACACCGCAATTACGAGAGAAAATAATTTAAATATTGCTTTTTCACTCCCTTTGCTCCATGCTCTTTCAAATGGAACATGTTTAAGAATTGCAAAGATTAATACAATTCTTTTTAAACATGCAAGGCTCGATGTACTGATCAACATTGAAACCTAGTTGATACAAAGTCCACTTCACCAAATACTAACATATATATATATATATATAAATTAACCACTTAATATATATTTCAAAAATTAATAAATATGAAATTCAATGGGAGCATAGAGTATCAAACACATGTTTTATTATTAAATTAAAATATAAAAAGGGCTATAATAATTGATCTGAGTAGATATAAGACTAATTGATATAAAAATGGAGTATATCTAATAAAGAGATTTAAGACTAATGGATCTCAAAAGGGAGAATTTCGAAGAAAAGATCTAGTCATGTCATTCTTGGGGATCCAAGATATGTTTAATTCGCATAGGCAAATATGTCCAATTGCTAGTTTGTCAAATAATAAATTTGGTATCAGCTCGATCAACAGTGCTCTACGAGTACAAAACCAACCACAAAATTTCTTTGCTTAGAAAACAAAAAAGAAAAAAGAAAAAAAGGGGGGACTAAAAGGAAATTAATGAAAAATGAGAGAGATAATATAAGGTAAATTAATCAAACTTTTGGTAAGAAACTTTTTTCCAACCTTTCCTAGCTCTCTTTAAAAATTATTCAAGAGAACCAAGATTGTAAAAATATGGTTGATCATTGATCGATTTGTTTTTTAGAATACCATTTCTCTCTATATATATAGAGAGAGGGTCCACTTTCCATAACTAATTTAAAATTTATTTTATAATGTTTTCTATAACAAATGTTTGTTTGGGAATGTGAAATGTTTTTACCTTGTCTTCTTTATTGTTAAATATATTTTTAAAATAATATATATATATATATATATATATATATATATATATATATATATATATATATATATATATATATATATATATATATATATATATTGTATTTTAGCTGTAATTATTTTTCTTATTTGTATAATTATTTTTTATAACAATTTAAGATAGGAAAACAAATGAAAATAAATAAAAGTGTTTATCTAAAAGAAAATGTGACTCAAAATATGGTGCATATATTTTCATAACAAGATTTTAGTTATTTTTTTAGTTTGTTCACTTTTAATGTTTTTTTAAAAACAGTGCCTTACAAATTAAAGAAATTGCTGAAAATAAAATATTATCAAAAATATTTTATACCATATATATATTTTAAATTGTAGAAAATATATTAAAATTATATCACTCACTTTATTTTAAAAAAGTATTAAAAGGCAATTTTAAAAATTATCTTAAAAAATTATTTTAAATAACACTTTCAAAGTGAATAGAAGTTAAAAAAAACATAACAATGTATTTTCATTAGCATGTATAATATTTTATTTATAAAGAATAGGAAGATTAAGGCACTATTTCGTAACCATTTCCAAAAGCCTTGGTTCTAAAAACGATGTGAGAATAGTTTTCTAGTAATTATTCTATCATATTTTGTTGATATATTTTAGGTTCCTAAACGAAATATCTATATATGTACTAAAATATTTTAAAGCGCTTGTTTTTATATTTTTAAATATGTTTATGCATAACTTTAATATGTGATATTCTAGTTTTAATCATTATTCTTATTTGTATCATTATTTTTTAGAATGGCACAAGAAAATAATAAAAACAATAAAAAACAACTAAAAGATATCATCTGAAAATACCATATTTTTATTTTTAAAAAAATTATTTTCTATTCTTAAAAAGCAAAAAAAAAATACAATTTAAAATCCTAACATCAAGTTCTCGGATAAAGTACAGTTTCTTGAAGATGCCGGTCCAAATTCTCTTTTTTTCCCAGCTAGAAAATCGGAGTCCCAAAATTTGGATAGTAGGTTCGACAAAACATGACCGGTCTGTGGCGATTCAGGAGATGGACCATAAATTAGATTTATGGGGTCCGATTTGAACAGTTCAAAAAGCCTAACATCAATTTCTCATATATGGCTACACTTTCCTTGAAGAATACTAGTCCAAATTCTCCCTTTTTCTAGCCGACAATCAGCCCCAAAAACTGGACATCATATAGGGTCAAACATGGCACTATTCCCATAAACCATTAATTTGACAAACCTTCTTAGGGAAAAGAGCCAAACTTGACCCAGCATGGCATTCTTCGACAGGCAGCTATAGAATGGAAATAACCAGGAAGAATCCCTGCCTCTTGAAGCGTGAGCACCGGGAAGTTGGGACACTTCACGAACCCAAACTTTCGACTTCCCGAACTGTAGCGCAAAACCTTGGTGAAACTTGGAGTTTCTGGTATCCACGCGTAGCCCTCGTTAAGTACTCCGACTTTAAACCTTGACGTGCGAGAGATGATACCGTCTTCGTAGATTGTAGAGAGAAGTTGGAGCTTCTCTCTCTACACCCTCTCTTCTCCTCTCTCACTCTCACGACCAGACCAGAAATCTGGTATTTTCTCCCTCAAAAATCATTTTTTTAACTCCTTTTGTCTAACTCACTTAAGTTGGACATATGACCCATGTCGCGCCACGTGTCTACGATCCGTTCAGGTTCGTTTATGCCCCGAAACAATTTATTTTAGTCTCGGTTCAAGTTCAATTTATTTTTTAAATGGGCTTTGCCATTCATTTTCACTTTACCGAGATTTTTCTCAAAATCCGTTTTTAGGGTCGTAGAACTGGCGATGTATGCGAATTGAAAAATCTCGGGCTATCTAGAGATTAGGCGAAATTTTCTTGGTAACTGAACAGTTAGTGAAAGAGGCGAATCAACGGTGAAGTCCGTTTCATCATCCGATATCTAGAAAAGTTTCCAGGCTTCCCTGAACAATTTCGGCAATTTTACTGTTTTTGTCATTTTTCAGAAAAATTAAATTTTTCCAAGGTTTTACACTTTCAATGAACCTGATCTGCTTTATCACAGGCCAATTTGTTCTCAAAGTTAATCTACATAACTCTCAATTCATACACATTCGACACACCAATCAACAAATTTCACACATTTCAAAAATTTCTACTTAATAATCACAAATTTCATTTTCATTCTCGAAAAATTAGCAGTGGTCGATTTGTATCCATAGACCACGATTATTCAATTTTAAGTTATAGGTTTTCCCTTTTGCTCGATAAAAAATTATATGGTAAATTTTGGGGAAATCTTCAATCTCAAATTAGGGTAAAATTAGGAATTTTCCCTCCCAAAAGATATATACACGTGTTCTTGGTACACATCAACTAGTTATCATACATGTCGCCTCATAGTGGCATTAAATATTCATTTGTTCATATGTGCAATTAATTACTTGATAGGGACACTTGGCGATCAACGAAAAATTAATGTTAGAAGCATTTTGAGGCAGAAAAAAAGTTTAAGTGCAATGTTGGATATCTGAGCAAACATTAGGGGCATTTAATACCACTTTATCCCATACCAAGTGAATAGAAGAAAAAAATGTATTTTCATGAGCACTTAATTTTATTTGAAAAAATGAAAATAGAAGATTAAGGCACTATTTCGTAACCATTTTTGAAAACAGTTCTTAAAAAAAATTAAGAATAGGTTTTTTTAAGTGTTCTATGATATTTCGTTGATATATTTGAGGTTCCTAAACAAAATTATCTATATATTTACCGTAAATATTTTATAATTTGTTTTTTATATTTTTAATATGTTTTACGCATAACTTTAATATGTCATATTCTAATAATCATCATTCTTATTAGTAGCATTATTTTCGAATTAGCAAGAAAAATGAGTGAAAACAATTAAAACAACTAAACGATATCATCTGAAAATATCATATTTTTATTTTAAAAACAAAAAAATATTCTATTCTTAAAAAGAAAAAATAAAATAAATATGAGAACCTGAGTTTTCCTTTTATTAATTTCAATTGTCTCCAGTTTTTTCATAATTGTTTTAAAATAAATAATTAACTATATAAATTTGAAGAATGATTAAAAATAAATTATTATAGATAAAAACTTATTTTAAAACCACATCATTCATGGTTGGGAATGATAACAATATCTTCTATATATAATTTAAATCATCTCATCTTGGACTTGTATATGTGAATAGCTATTAGGAAACGCAAAAAATAAAAAATGAGAAATAAAAAGAAACCACTTCAGCAGCTTTGCGACAATTGCATAGTACATAGAAGTTAACACAACCACCATGACAAATAATAGGTGAAGAACAATTAATAAATATGTAATGTTTTGTAAGATCGTATGAATTCTTACATTGGGACATGTACCATATAATAGGACCATGACTTAAATTATTGAACAAAGTATCTCATAGTAAAATTGTTACTTGATTTACTATTTATATATTTTTTAATTAATTAAGTAATCTAAATAATTGTCATTGAGAATAGGATTCAGTGGTAAGGGTTGGGATAGGTTCGAGAATAATAAATAATATAACTAATAATAATATTTTTGAAAAACAAACACATGAAATCCCTAGATAGGGTGAGCAACAGAGAGAGAGAGAGAGCAGGTAGTTTTCTTATATATGGAGCAGTCACATTTATAGTTCGCAGATTCCCATGCTCACAAAAACTCCATTTACTCCTGTAATTGGTTGCGGAGAAAATTAATAAGTTGCTCGAAACTCATCATCTTAAAAGCATAATACCACTCATCACCAAGATCTAGCATTAGCATCAAACAATAAAACACAACCCAGGTTAACAAAAATATTGTTCCCTATGTCCAACTTGGTCATATGAGGGGATAAGGTACACGAATGCCGTTAATTAGGGTTTACCATGGTTTCACCTTTACGAATTTGGAGGAACAAATCGAGATTAGGGTTTCACCATTTGGAATTTAGGGGAAGAAATCGGATGGAATTCGCATATTAGGGTTTGAGAACTCGTCGGAGATTCATATGAGTGCAATTTGGAGGTAAGTTTCGATTTATAAAGGGGCTTTTTATCTAATTAGGGTTCCGTCGACCAAGGGCACACTTAGCATGGTGAATGACATGTCGATGGTGTTTTGGTGCCCGTTTTGTCTATCTATTCATTTCATTGTCGAAAGAGGCATATTTGAGCTATAGAACAAACATTAGGGACAACATTTGACCCAAAAAAGTTTAAGAATCAAGTTAAACATATAACCAAACATCAAGAGCATTTGTATATCTTATCCCTCACCAGATCTAGCATTAGCATCAATGATAAAACCTGACCCGGAAAATAAAAATATTGTTGCAGAAACTTCACTAATAAAACATTCGAGTTATGCGTGATTGTAAGACCACTGAATTCTTTGTTTCCATGAATAGTAAATTTCGTTCCGATAAGATTATGTATTTGGTAGCGGTCAAAATGGATAATAATTTTGAAAACTTGAGCCCCAAAAATAAAAAATGTTCAGAATAATGTATTGAGTCTAAAGAAACTGAAATGGATTAAAACGGAATTCATTTAAGGGGTTTTTGAAACATCCAACGATTTATGACGAAAATGCCCTTTTTACGAAATAGTTTTAAAAATATTCCTTGTACCCCTAGAATTTTTCTAAAGCATGTTCACGATAGGAAATAAGTTTAATTAGAGTATTCCATGGTCGATTGCTATGATTAGGGCGATCAGGGGAATATTTACCGGAGTTTATCGGTATAGGGAGTATTATTTTCAAGGAAGGCATTTAAGTCATTTAATGAGTAAGCTAATTTAGGAAATGTGAAAGCAAGAACCAATAGAATGGTGCCATGTAAGCTTGGTGATCCATGTGATTAAAAATGGACCTGCCAAAGGCTTACCATAAATTTTTGATATTTTATCATAAAGTAGTTAACTTAACTTTGGTTTAAGGTGATGAGTTAAAGTTAAATAAGGTTAAGGATATTTGTGTTAGCAAACAAATGAGGATTAGATTAAGGCACAACTATGGACACCCAGGACAGTGGGTTTTTATAAGACAAAAAGTTGAATTAGTTGCTCTTGGACTATATGGTTACATATGGACCAATGAGAATGCAAGGATGCTAACCAATGGCATGTGGTTAATTTAAGGACAATTGGAGGACAAATTAGGCATGAAAAAGTATCATTTAAAGTGCATTTGGCTTGTATTTTGGGGGCTTACTGTAAGACCCGAGAAATTTCAATTTATGGAATAAGGGCAAAATCGTAATTTCGATTACAAAATTGTAATTTCGGTTAAAAATCCGTAATTAATTCTCTAGATCTCGGATGATGAAATGGATTTCACCGCTGAAATCGTCTCGCGAAATCTAGTTAGCACGTAAAATTTCGTAATATTCGAGGCGGTCGAGATCTCGACACTTTTTAGTTTTTATCGTTTAGTCTTAGTAAAATAATTCGATGCGAAGTCACATATAGCATGACTCATGTACCATAAATTGGTATGAGTAGAGAAATGATGAAAATGGATGACGAGATGATAGAATATCAAATGCGGGTAATGAAGGGACATAGTGGTCAGTGGGGGTGATTTTAAGTCGCAAAGTGACAAAATAGGAAATAGTGCATCTTCTCACTTAAACCCAGACCAAGCGTGGAAGGAGATTGGAGATGCGGTGGCCTTCGTTTGAGAGGATTTTAGAGAGCACTTCTCTCTAGATTTGCACACGATCCAACCGTCGGCGGTCTTCGGGGCGAGAAGGAAAAGGTCTCTACGCGTGCCACTGACTCCTCGGGATCGGGAGTTTCTTCAAACTCCTCGGCGTGGTGATTTTCTCCCTACGCTTTATTCCTGGCTTTAAAGGCTAACGTTGAATGGGATTGGCGCCTCATTAAGCGCCAGCCACCTGGCCCCAAACCCGACCGAATTAATACAAAATTGAGACCAAACGGAGCAACCCGTAGTCGCTTCCACTACCGTGGTGGGTGTGAAAATGGTGTTTAGTGGTTTGAATCATGTATTGGTTGGATTTGAGGCCGGTAGTGGCCGTGAAATGCGGGTTCAAAATATGAACCGAGGATTATTTGAGTGTTGGGAACAGTAAACCCTAGGGTTTTACTGTTCCTAGGAATAGTGACCCAAAAATGTATTTGGAAAATTCGTTTCGTTAAGTAATTCGAATCGAATTGTTCAGGTTTCAACATTAGCCCAAGTGAGCTAATTTTGTGTTTGAAATGATGAATTACATAACATGTTTGTGTGATTTAATTTTTATAGAATATGTGCATGCTTACATATTTGCATACATTAGATCGTTATTGGAAATAGCATACATGTATCCTGATACACGGAACATCCTAGACCACATGGGAGTTAGTGCATGAGATGTGATCTTGGCCTCTGGAGGGTAGCTCCAAAATATAAACTATCTGGAGGGTAGTCCATTGAAACCAATAAATATCAATCGTCTGAGCGCCCAATTGATATTCACCTGAGGGTAGTCCACACAAACAAGTAATATATCAATCAAGGTCTATGAGCGGCCCAATTGATATATATACATCTGGAGGGCTGTCCACTAATAAAATATTAATTCTCATACAAGGCTTAGGCGAGTGTGAGAGAGTCTGGAGGACTCGGGATCCGAGTTGGTCATGTAGACATTCGTTAGATCATGCATTGCTTGAATGTGTGTTTACTTTGGAACATTGCACTGCACTTAGGTGGTGAGTAGCCCACTTAGGGCGATTCTCCTACTGAGCTTTAGCTCACCCCGTCGTGGGACCCCCTTTTTATTTTTCAGGTACAGGGAGCGTGCGAGGGGACGGCTCGTCCTAGAGACAGAGGATTAGAAGAAAGCCGGGTGTGGCTTTGATGATTTTCCACATGTATTAAAATTCCCTAATTTTGGTATATGTTCTATAAGAGTAATTCACTAACTCTTAGAACTATGAGATATAGTTGGTATGTTTTTATGGATATTGTAGTATGGGCCCAAAAGGCCGTTTTTATCCATATTTGTATCATTGTGGTTATATTAGACTGCTTGGGACAGGTTTCATGCAGGTGTTTCATTTGGGTAGAGCTCCCCATACAAAGGAGACTCTCGCCCTCGATTGAGTGGCGTCAACCCGACATCCACCAGACCCGCGGGTCGACGGTAGTCAACGAACCCCGGATTCGGGGGCGTCATTACAACCAGCCTGGTAGTGGAACCACCGAATGGGTATCTAAGCTCATGGTCCTGTGTCTCGAGCCCACCTGAGGCGAAAGAAACCCTTAGTGAGCTAGGGATGTCAGAGTGGACCACCCTCGTCTGAGCTGGCCAGGGGTGGGGCCCTTACAAAAAGGCGCTTTGTAATTACTTCCGCCGACGGGTGGAAACCCACTCACAAAGCAGGGGTAATTCCTTGCCCTTTCTTCGCTCAACAGAGCTCGAACCCAAGACCAAAGGGACATATTGAAATGGCACTCTCACTACCAACTGAGCTAGAGACATGCCCCTATAGCCTGTGAGTGGGACCACCCCTCGTCGGAGTGGGCCAGGGGGTGGGGCCCTTACACTTACAGGTGAGACAAGTTTGAAAGGCAAAAGGGGAGAAAAAAGGGAAGCAATTCACGTCCATGCAAGGGAGAAAAATTTGGAAGCCCCTTTCCAAGCAATTCAAGTGATTCTCATGCCATTTCAAGTGTTCATCATGTCTATGAAGTGCCCTAGACTAAACCCTAAGTGAAAAAGCAAGTTTTTAAGGTGAGATCACTTACTAGTTTATGTGAATTTGAACGTTAATGGAGGAAATGGTTATATGATGGTGTAAATGAGTTTCTTGGCATGTCTTTATGTAGATTTGAACAAGATTTTTCATTGGAATTCAAGTTAACACCAAGACCCCAAAATTATTAAGGTTTTATGGATTTATTTATCTAAACCTTAAATTGAGTTATGTTAAGGCTTTAGCTATTAAATTGACATGATTCTAGGTTGATTTTGCTAAGAAATTGAAAAGAAAGAATGAGATTATAAGGATTGTAAATTTAGGTCAACCTTGGATGTTAATGGAAGTGATGTTGTTTGATTGGTTTTAATTGATTTAATGACATTACTTGAATACTTGAAGGAATTAATGGAATTAAAAGTTGAAAATAAATGAGATATAGAATGGAGAGGGTCTCTGCTTAAGAGAGGTTTAATTGGAAATGCATTGGTTTGATTTAGTTTAATCTGAATCAATGGCATTGGATGAATTGTTAAAGGTAATCATGGAAAAGAAAATGAAGAAAATGAAGAAATAATGATGAATGTGTAATAGGATTTGGCCACCCTAGGAAAAGTATGCAGTTGAGAGTTTCAATTGATTTTAATCAATTGGAAGTGATTAAATGTCTAATGGAATGTATTAGAATTAAAGTTTTAAGGAGAAGAATTGATTAATGTATAAATGTAAATTTTTGCTAAGGTGACGTTTCCCAAACTCGGGGTCCGCACCACGGCCGTAACCCGCAACACTTGTGAAATGTCTGGCACCCAACATTTACAAAATCGGGCAAGAGTCTCCTTGCACTGGGAGCTCTACCCAAATATTAACCCGCATAAACCCGTCCCAAATGCACCCAATATAATGCTTTATGATTTAAAACTACACTCGCCCATAAACAATACTCAATATACATGCCAACTATGAATCCAACTATATACTCAATAGTTACAAGAGTCAATATGTTTTTACTCTTATACAATACATACATTAAACTTAAAAAGTTCTAACACATGTATACATCAAAGCCACAACCCGGCTTTCTTCTAATCCTGGCCTCTAGGGACCTAGTCATCCCCGCACGCTCCCGTATTCGTGAAATAACATCCGATTGTGGTGAGCTAATGCTCGCAGGAATCACTCTAAGTGGGCTTACCTCAACCTAAGTGCAAGCAGCATGTTCCAAAATAAAACATACATTCAAGTAAATGCAACATCCTACTCAATGTCTACATGACTAACTCGTGATCCCGAGTCCCTCACCGACTCTCTCAATCAGAAACCCCCAACCCGATTGAATGTTATAATAGTAGTTTTTGAACCGATTAGAGGTCCAATGATGTACATGAGGGTAGATTAGAATTTAGAACGCTCCCACGCCATTTGGGCATAAAGTGAAAATTTTCAAATTGTAAACTGTGTGCTCCTAAGGAATAGTGGATTTTTCTTAGTATATCCCGATGGGAGGGGGGTTCATGAATTTTTAAGAAATTTCATCTATGACTTTGAACTGATATTTAGAAGAGAATTGGAGATTTAAGTGAATAGTGATTTTCGGACTGAAAATTGGAGCCTGTGCTGAAATTTTTCGGAAATTGGGCCGAAAATACGAAAATGTCCGGAATAAATCATAGAGTCTAACGAAACTGAAACGGAGTGAAACGGAGTCCGTTTGGATAGTTTCTAGGCAATTTGAACGTAATTCGGATAATAATACGCTATTGTCCGGATTGCCGATTTTAATGATTTTAAATCCGATTTCGGTGATTTCAGAGTCTGGAATCCAATGTGAAGGATTTAATTAGAATATTTCATGATCAATTTGAAGCTTAGGACGACTATAGAATATTTTGACATTTAATCGGTATAAAAGCAAAGATAAGGTGAACCGAGGATAAAAGCTGCTATAAGGGAGATATTTTCTTGTGAGAGCCAATCAAAACATTTCTTAATGGCTAAGTTAGGGTTTGTGACTCATTAAAATGGACAAATGAGATTCATGGGCTCAAATGCAATAAAATAAGTTGATTGGCAATTAATAGAAGGATGGAGGACAAAAGGTAACAAAATAAAGCAATTATTAAGTGAGGAGACAAATTAACTCATTTGTCTCCCAAACAAGAAAGAGCTACACAAGTTTGAAGTTAAAGAGAAGAGGAAAAGAGAGAAGAAGAGGAAGATGAAGAGGAAGAGGAAGAGGAAGAGAGGAAGAAGAGAAGCCAAGCTCCAAACAAGGTATGGAACTACAACCTTTAGTATGGATCTATAGAATTTTAAGTCTTTGTATGGTTAATAGCTTATCTCCAAAGCTGTGTGGTTTTGATAGAATTATCCTACCCTTGATTTCAAGATAGGGTGGTAAAACCCATATGGTACATGATATAGTTATGGAATCCTTTTCAAAATGGATTCATGGGTAAATTGAGAGTAATTGAGTTAGGGCTTAGAACAAACCCTAACTAATTATCATATTTGGGCTGTGTATGGGTTATAACCCATATTTGAGTTGTTTGGAACACCAGAAAAGTTTTTGAAGATACATGTAATGAAAGATGAATTGAGAAAAGAGATGTCAATGAAAATGAAATGGTTTTGAAGTGCATATGGACTATAGAGTTGAATTGATGGAAAAATATGGAAAAATGCGTAAAAGCCACATCTCGGGCCATTTTCGGGCAGCATTCTCGGCACAGAAATGCTCGCTTTTCTGTTTTGACCAGCTTTCGTATTTTGGACATAACTCGCTTCATTTCAGATCTGATTTGAGTGATCTAAAATTTGGGTAAATAGACTTTAGGGAAAAAGTTATCTGAAGAAAGTGCAAGCAAATTGTAACCCTAAAGTGCACAAAAATTTGCTCAAAGTAGGGCCATGTGCAAGCCAAATTCTGGTTCAGTTTTTGAACATAGATTAGTTCGGTTGTTTTGACGAATGAGTTTCAGATCTAAATCAAGTGATTTCACTGAGAAGAACCCTTAGCACCTTAGCTTCAAAAGAGTTTAAAGAACCAATGTCAAATATGGAGTTAAGACATTGAAAATGGGGTGTTTAAACAGTCCCGAGAGGTAACCTGTGAGGGCATTAAGGTCATTTGTAAAGAAAAGGGGTACTTTGGTCATTTCCTTGGTTACGTATTTTTAAGTGTGGTTAAATGAGATTTAAGTGAATGTAATGTGGTTTGGTGAAAATGAAAGTATATGGTGGATTAAATGGAAGTTATTGTTAATGGTTAGTTGTGGTTTTCTTGAAAAATGTGAAAAGGACTATCGGACAGGAAACGAGAATTCGACGGGAAGCAAGCGGGATTGAGTCATGAACGTGAGTGTAAAACTATTTTGAAAATTGAGTTTAAAGGTAAATGATTTTAATGTGAAAAAGGAAAAGATTAAGATAAATGTTTATATATGGATATCCATAAGAATGTAGTAAATGTATAAATGTTTACTTACCAAATATATGTATTTATATTAATGTTTATATATGTATGCATATGTTAAGGCATTATGGAAGTTTAAAAATGTGTGAAGAATGCATATGTATATTTTCATATATATGTGTTTTAATGATAAAGTAAAGGATTTAAATGGATTTATAAATGTATTTGGAAGAAATGTTTTACTGATGGTTACCCTAACCCCTATGATCATATGACCGATATCGTCGAGGTACCTAAGCGTGTAAGGATTTAGGGGTAAAGTTATAGGTTACTAATTGAGGGAGGAAATGGGTGTTTAGAGTAATATCCTACATCGTGATAAGGTGCTATGACTGAACCCTATGCAAAGCGTGAGTTTCTCCGCAGCCGTAGTGGTTATGACCGAATGTGACGTCCTCACCGTCGCACTTAAACTCGTCATGTGTTTATCTCGGGTTCCATCAGAAAGAAAGAAATAAAGAAAGAAAGTTTAAGGCATAAATGGATTTTAATTGTATAAGTATTTATTATAAAGAAAGAAAGAAAGTTTAAGGCATAAATGGATTTTTTTAAGGCATAAATGGATTTTAATTGTATAAGTATTTATTATAAAGAAAGAAAGAAAGTTTAATGCATAAATGTTTAAGGCATAAATTGATTTTAATTGTATAAGTATGTATTACTTTGATATATACTGAAAATGCTATTTTAATGAAATTCACACTCAATGAAGCTCCTTTAGCTCATTCTTTCCATATGCTCTGTAAAAATATTTTCAGATCCGAGACAAAAGCCAAGAGAGTATCCTCCCTGCAAAGGAGTCGAGCCATCGAGAGGACGACGCATGTGAACTACATTGTATAAATAGTTTGCATATTTTATATGTCGAATAATTTGTCATGTATATATGCATATATGGATATATTTTGAAAATAAACTACTTAGGCTATCGCTTAAGTCCCAAGCCAGCCCACCTTTTATAAACTGCATGTAATCAAGAAGTTTTGAATGTTTTGATGATTCAAGTGAATAAATGTATATGTGTATATATTGTGTTTGATTGCTGTGGACGAGGATCCTAAACGGAAGGAGAAGTTGAGGATTGAAAGATTAGGAAGTGTTTTTTAAATGTTTTCGCAGGTTTTGTAAATTTGGGAAAGTCCGAAAAACAGAGGAAACTCTGGCCAATTTTTATGAAAAATCCAAGTGTTTGAAAAAAAAAAAAAATATTTATCACTTCGCTTCCGCATTATTTCTAAAGATATGTTAAGGATTGTAAAGGGGTTCGCTCCATGGATTTTATTTGACTGTTTTGAGGAAAAGTTTCTATATCCACTGGAGTGCCTAGAGGTCCCTGGTTCATGAGGTTAATCCGGTCGGGATCCTTCAACGCGGGTATCGTGAGCCACGCTTTGAAAATGTTATAAAGATTTGAAAATTTGATTTTCATATGATTGTTTTAATGTTTTATTTTTTAAAATTTCATAAATTATTTATGTGATTTAAAATCATATATGCATTACATGACATATGAAAATTTCTTGGAAGTTCACAGAAAATGCTGGTCAAGCCGAGGCCGACCGCCACCGTGAGAGCTCTGAGGCATTAGTACCACCCACCCGAAATACCAAGGTTTCATTTATAGGAAATAATACTAGATCTTTGAGTTGGAAGGTTCAGGCAAAAAGGAGTCTTGGAATTTAATTTCAAAGATTACATTTGAGGATGTGAGAATAAAGGTGAGTGAAAAGATCATAAATGTTGGAAAAAGAAATTGTAGCATGTGTAGAAGAGTCCCACTATCATCAACACCTTAGGAGGAATATTAATGTAATTTAAATCAGACTTGTCCAAATGGGAGTATATCTATTTAATGGAAAATCATACTACTCAACATGGAAATGATAATGTTCTACGTGCTGAAATTAAGTTATGATAAATTGCCAACACAATTGAAACAATGTTTGCCTATTGCAGCTTTATTTCCACAGACTATGAAATTGAGAAACAAGCTTGCTGGTACAATTATGGATAGCAATAAGTACGAGAAATTAGAGGACATGGGAGATCGACATTTCGAGGAATCGTGTCAAGATTATCATGAAAAAAGTTGAAGAAGACGATTCTAATGATAGATTAACATATAAAATGCATGATCTTATACATAATCCGGCACAATCAATTGTGGTATTATGAGGTTCTATTCCAAGAAATGCCAATAAGTCATGTATCAAGAGAAGTTAGTCATGTATCATTGCTTGAAAAGTTGAACTGGCGATAAAAGATAAAATGGAAAACCAAAAGGTCCGTATTTCATTGTCGAAAAGCTTAATATTCTTGCAATAAAGACTACAATGGAAAAACTCAAAAAGGTCCATATCATGGCTTGCAGGTTTGCTATATAATCTTAGTCTAGAGATTCGACCACAAAAGAGTTTCGGCTGTACCACACGCATCGCCGTAGTGAGGCCGCAGCTTAGGGGATGAGAGGAGCATGGGTTTGAAATCCTGTGCCACGCACGCCAAGGATAGAAACGGAGCGGTCAACGTGGGTCTGTGGAGGTTCCAAAGAAGGCCTAGGGTTTGATGGATTATTTATCTAAACTCAATTGAGTTATATTAAGGCTTTAGCCATTAAATTGACATGATTCTAGGTTGATTTTGCTAAGAAATTGAAAAGAAAGAATGATATTATAAGGATTGTCAATTTAGGTCAAGTTTTGATGTTAATGGAAGTGATGTTACGGATTGGTTTTACCTGATTTAATGACATTACTTGAAATGTTTGAAGGAATTGGAATTAAAGGAATTAAAAGTTGAATAGAAAATGAGATGAGAGGGTTAGGCCAAAAAAGGGTTTAATTGGAAATGCATTGGTTCGATTAGTTTAAGTAAATCAATGGACATTGGATGAATTATCAAAATATAATTTGTTGAAAGAAATCGGAAGAAATGAAGAAATAATTATGAATGTGTGACATGTGTGATTTGACCACCTTAGAGAAGTATGGAAAGTTGAGTTTCCATTGATTTTAATCAATCGAAGTGATTAAATGCCTAATGGAACGGTTAGAATTAATGTGTTAAGAAGAAGAATTGATTAAGATATAAAATGTAATTTTGCTAAGGTGAAGGGTAAGTATTACGGGTTTTTCACTTATGATGTATTGGTAATGTATCAGGATGCCTCTAGGCAGGGTCTAGGTTGTGTATTAATGCGTAATGACAAGGTGATTACATATGCTTCTAGGCAATTGAAGAAGCATGAACAGAATTATCCTACACACTAATTGAAGCCATGAAATTAGTATTCGTCTATGGATATGGAGGCATTACTTATATGGAGTGCCCCCAGAGGATTTCACTCGATCATAAGAGCTATGATTCGTATGCATGAACCGAACATGAGACGCAGGAGATGATTGAAACTGATCAAGGATTATGAATGTACCATTGAATATCATCCTGGAAAGGCGAACGTGGTGCAGCGTATGCTTCAAGAGGAGACCCATGAGTTCCATAAGACGCACCGAGGGTCGTGCATCTTCCTCACTCATAGAATTGGAGGTCTTTGGTGAGACTGAACTCCGCGTATTCAGAGCAATCGTTAGCCACATTTCATGTACCGTCCCGTATTGATAGACGTGATTGTGAGAGCTTTAGATTCGTGATCCACAGAGAAATTTAGGTATAAGGCATTAAACGGGAGTGATTGTGAGGAAGAAAATGGAAGAATAAAATGGAATATGGTTTGTGCATAATTCGCCAAAATGGAAATGATAGGTCAAGGGTAGTTTAGTAATTTCCATTCTTCGTATTGCAGATCCCAGTTTACCTCACGGTTTTAATCCAGCTTTACGAATGCCTCGACACTCAAACCGCACTTCAAGACGCGCTTCTCATCCATGCACTGGATGGCCAATATAAGAGGACTATACGCACTTTAGAGGATATGCTTAGTAAGTAATGTTATGGAGTTTAGAGGGAGCTGGGATACCCATCTACCCCTGATGGAGTTTGCATACAATAACACTTATTAGGCTGCAGATAGTAATGGGCCCCCATGAGGCTCTTTATGGACGAAAATGTTTAACTCCAAATTGGCTGGGATGAGGTAGGTGAAAGGAAATTAGTAGGTCCAATCATTCCAAGTGGTTTGTGATAAGGTCAAGGTTAGCGGCTGTAATCAAAATTTCCCACCAGACGATTAAAGTTATGCGAATAACGCCGTAGGGACCTAGTGTTCGAGGTAGGATATGGTATTTTCGAGGATTTCACCATGGAAGCATGTACTAAGATTGGGAAACGGGAAAGCCGAGTCCACTTTATATTGGACCATGCAGGATTTTGGAGAGGTGATCGGGGAGGTGATATATCGATCGAGCTGCCATCCGACCGATCGCATTCACTATGTTTTCCATGTTTCTATGCTCTGCAAGTATATACTAGACCCTTTACATGTATTGACAGAGCAACGTGGAAGTATTGTGGAGGAGTCATACAGTAGAGGAAGCTACATGGGAGCATGAGGAGCAGATGAAGAGGCATTATCCCCATTTTTTGATGCAGGTATGAATGTGTTAATTTCGAGGACGAAATTTTTATAAGGAGGGGTGATTGTAAAACCCCCAACCTGATTGAATGTTATAATAGTAGTTTTTGAACTGACTAGAGGTCCAATGATGTATTGGCGAGGGTAGATTGTGAATTTAGAACGTCCCGGACGTCATTTGGGCATAAAGAAAATTTTCTAAAATTGTAACCCGGTGCCCTAAGAAATAGTGATTTTTCTTAGTATATCCTGATTGAGGGGTTTGCAAAGGAATTTTAAGAAATTTTCGCTTTCTATGACTTTGAACTCCATATTTAGAAGAGTAATTGAGATTTAAGTGAATAGTGATTTCCTGATCGAAAATTGAGTCTCGCTACTGAAATTTTCTAAATTGGGTCAAAATACGAAAATGTCCTAATAAATCATAGAATCTAATGAAATCGAACAGAAAGTGAAACTGAGTCCGTTTGATAGCTTTGCGCACTCAACGTAATTCTGGAGCACACAATACGCTTATCGTCCTGATTGCCCATTTTAATGATTTTAAATCCGATTTCGGTGATTTCCTGCAGTCCGGGAATCCAATGTGTGAAGGATTTAATTAGAATATTTCATGATCAATTTGAGTTTTTAGACCTAATTACGAATATTTTGACATTTAATTCCAAGATAAAAGAAGTATAATAAAATCCAAGATAAAAAGTTTCGCTATAAAGTGAAGATATTTTCCTTGTGAGAGCCAATCAAAACATTTCTTAATGGCTAAGTTAGGGCTTGGTGACTCATTAAAATGGACCAATGAGATTCATGGGCTCAAATGCAATAAAAATAAGTTGATTGGCAATTAATAGAAGCCGATGGAGGACAAAAGGTAAATAAATAAAGTTAAATTATTAAAGGAGGGAGACAAATTAACTCATTTTGTCTCCCAAACAAGAGAGCCATACGGGGTTTGAAGAGAAGAGGAAAAGAGAGAAGCAAGAGTAAGCATGCAAGAGTAAGAGTGCTATGCAAGCAGGCGAAGAAGAGGCTTCAGCTCCATACAAGGTATGAACTACAACCTTTAGTATGGATCTAGAATTTTAAGTCTTTGTATGGTTAATAGCTTATCTCCAAAGCTAGGGTTTTGATAGAATTGCATCCTACCCTCGATTTCTTGAAGATAGGTGGTAAAACCCATATGGTACATGATAGTTATGGAATCCTTTAAATGGATTCATGGGTAAATGAGTAATTGAGTTAGGGTTTAGAACAAACCCTAACCAATTATCATATTTAGTTGTGTACGGGTTATAACCCATATTTGAGTTGTTTGAAATAATTCAGAAAAGTTTTTGAAGATACACATGTAATGAAAGATGAATTGAGTAGAAAGAGATGTCAAGATGAAAATGTAAAATGGTTTTGAAGTGTATATGGACTATAGAGTTGAATTGATGGAAAATATGGAAAAATGCAGAAAAGCCCACATTCTCGTCATTTTCAAGCAAAGAAATTTCGTGACAGAAATGTCGTTTTTCTCGCTTTGACCAAATGTATTTTGGCCATAACTTGCTCATTTCAGATCTGATTTGAGTGATTCAAAATTCTGGGTAAAATAGACTTCTAGGGAAAAAAGTTATCTGAAGGAAGTGCGTGAAAATTGTAACCCTAAAGTGCACAAAATTTTTCTCAAAGTAGGGCCATGTGCAAGCCAAATTCTGGTTCAGTTTTTGAACATAGATTAGCCCGGTTGTTTTGGACGTAAAATGAGTTTCGGTACTCCAAATTGGGTGATTTCAATTGTAGAAGAACCCTTAGCACCTTAGTTTCAAAAGAGTATAAAGAACCAGTGTCAAATATGGAGTTAAGACATTGAAAAATGGGTGTTTCAAACAGTCCTGAGTGTAAAATCGGTAGAGGGCATTAAGGTCATTTTGTAAAGAAAAGGGGTAATTTGGTCATTTCCTTGGTTACGTATTTTTAAGTGTGGTTAAATGAGATTTAAGTGAATGTAATGTGGTTTGGTGAAAATGAATGTATATGGTGGATTAAATGGAAGTTATGGTTAATGGTTAGTTGTGGTTTTCTGAAAAAGGTGAAATGACCATCTGACCCGAACGGGAATTGGCGGGGAAGCAAGCTGATTGAGCGTTGAACGGTGAGTGTAAATCTAATATTTTGAAAATTGAGTTTTAAAGGTAAATGATTTTAATGTGAAAAAGGAAAAGATTAAGATAAATGTTTATATATGGATATCCATAAGAATGTAGTAAATGTATAAATGTTTACTTGCTTAAATATATGTATTTATATTAAATGTTTATATATGTATGCATATGTTAAGGCATTATGGAAGTTTAAAAATGTGTGAAGAATGTGAATATGTATATTTTCATATATGTGTTTTAATGATAAAGCAAAGGATTTAAATGGATTTATAAATGTATTTGGAAGAAATGTTTTACTCGATGGTTAAATTTTAACCCCTATGATCAAGTATGACTGATATCGCCGAGGTACCTTAAGCTGTAAGGATTTAGGGGTAAAGTTATAGGTTACTAAATCGAGGGAGGGAAATGGGTGTTTAGAGTAATATCCACACGTGATAAGGTGCTATGACCTGAACCCTATGCAAAGCGCGAGTTTCTCCGCAAACAGAGTGGTTATGACCTGAATGTGACTGCCTCACTCATTTTAAGACTTAAACTGCTCCTGTTTATTCCTCGGGTTCCATCAGAAAAGAAAGAAATAAAAGAAAGAAAGTTTAAGGCATAAATGATTTAATTTCAGAGCAAGATTATTATAAATAAAGAAAGAAAGTTTAAGGCATAAATGGATTTTTTTAAGGCATAAATGGATTTTAATTGTATAAGTATTTATTATAAAGAAAGAAAGAAAGTTTAATGCATAAATGTTTAAGGCATAAATTGATTTTAATTGTATAAGTATGTATTACTTTGATATATACCGAAAAATGTTATTTTAATGAAACAGACACTCACCGAGCTCCTTTACCATTCTTTTCCCATATGTTTCCAAAAATATTTCGTGATCCGAGACAAAAGGCCTGCAGAGTATCCTCCAAAGTGAGTCGAGCCATTGAGGAGACGACGCATGTGAACTACATTGTATAAATAGTTTGCATATTTTATGTCGAATAATTTGTCATGTATATGCATATGATATATATTTTGAAATGAAACTACTTAGGCGGCCTACTTAAGTCCCGCCGTGCCCACCTTTTATAAAACTGTGTATGTAATTGAAGAAGTTTTGAATGTTTTGATGATTTGAAGTGAATAAATGTATATGTGTATATTGTGTTTGATTGGGTTGTGGACGAGGAGTCCTAAAACTAAGTCGAGAAGCTGAGGATCGAAAGATTAGGAAGTGTTTTTAAACGTTTTCACAGTGTTTTGTAAATTTGGAAACCAAAACGCAGGAACTTCGCTTACTCCTTATGAAAATCCAAGTGTTTGAAAAAAAAAAAAAAAAATTTATCACTTCGCTCGCATTATTTTCTAAAGATATGTTAAGGATTGTAAAGGGTTCGCCTCCATGGATTTTATTTGACTGCTTGAGGAAAAGTTTCTATATCCATTGGAGGCCTGAGGTCCCCTGGTTCATGAGGTTAATCCGGGTCGGATCTCATTCACTCGCCAAGCCTCGTATGAGAATTCATTGTTTTGTTAGTTTGTGAACAACCCTCCGATGTGTATATATCAATTGGGCCGCTCCGACGATTGATATATTATTTATTTGTGGACTACCCTCCGATGAATATTAATTGGGCAACTCCGACGATTGATATTTTTTTGTTTGTGGATTACCCTCCAATGAATATCAATTGGGCAACTCCAACGATTGATATTTTTTGTTTGTGGACTACCCTCCGATGAATATCAATCAAGCAACCCGACGTATCGCTACTTTAATTTACTACCCGATAATTAATATTATTTTTAGACAACCCTCCGAACAATTTTCTCTAGACTCATCTCAAGCACTCACTCCTATAGTCCTGGGAAATTCCAGCTGGCATATGGGAATGCATGTATGCCAATTCCAATATACCATCTACATGTAAATATATAAACATGCATATATTTACAAAAATTCAATTCGCACAATCATGTCATGTAAATTCTCATTTCATACATCAAAATTAGCTCACTTGGGCTAATGATCAAACACGAGCAATTCCACTTGAATTACTAGACCAAACACATTAATTCACAAAAATTATTTTGTGAGCACCACGGAACAGTGAAACCTCTACATTATTCCCGAAAAAATCACCAATCATAGGTTCACTTTGTGAACCCGTATTTCACGGTCATTCCCGACCTTTTTCATATCAAGCATACATTTAATGCACAATCGATCACAAATTGCACCCAAACAGCCCGTAATTGTTCAACAGCTTCACCGTTTTCACCATTGGGTTTCTTCACACTAAACACCGATCCCAAGATTTGGGACCGATCAAACGGCCCGTCAAGGCCTTAAGCTAACCGAAACATTGAAAAATACTTAAATAAAGTGTAAGACCCAAGTAGGGAGAAACCCCTACCTCACGGAGTTTGTCAAAACTCCTCAAACCCGGTGTCCACGTGTAGCCCGCTCCACAGAGCAGTTTTCTTCATTCCGAAGACCCGACCTACGGACGCTCGCATTGCTGCAGCAGGCGATGACATCATCTCTAAAAACAAATCACCCGCTCGTCTCCCCGTCACGTTTTCATTCTTGCATTTCAATTGGAGAAGAAGCACTATTCAATGTTTTGTCTTTTGTGTCACTTAAACAAACTCAAAAATGACCATTTTGTCCTTCTTTTACCAGTTTTGACATTCGGCACTATCTCGGCTGTCCATTTTCATCATCTCTCTACTCATACCACTTATGGCACATGAGTACGTGTTATATGTGACTTTCGTAGCATCGAAAATGCTTAAGACACCGAACCGGTGATGCCCGGAAACGTGTAAATTCGACCGTTCCCTAATTCGACGAAATTTTATGTGCTAGCTAGATTTTGTGAGACGATTCCAACGGTGAAATCCATTTCATCATCCGAGATCTAGAGAATAAATTCTGGATTTTTAACCGAAATAACAATTTTGTAATCGAAATTACGATTTTGCCCTTTTTCCAGAAATTGGAATTTCTCGGGTCTTACAAAGGTGAAGGCCATTATGGGTATTTCACTTTAAGCATGCTAATGGTTTGATTTAAGGCTTGTAATGATGTTGTCAAGGAGCCTTGGATTTAATCGAAGTGAATTGATAAGTCAGAGATTAAGTCGAATACAGTGTTGGCTTAAGGGTTGTTTTCAATTTAATAGAATGTATATTATAGTTAATGGTTTAATTGAATATGATTAAGGTATGAATATTAATGGATTTTATGGATAATGTGACTTGTAGGAGGAAAGATTAAGGACAAAGGTGGAGGTGGAAAGTTTTTAAAGGAGGAAAATGGCTTAAATAACTAAGGTGGGGAAATGTAAATGTGTTTATGTATATATATATATATTAATGTTTACAAATATATATGTTTTCATATCTATGTTATAAATGTTTAAATGAAAAAAAATGTGGTTTTCTTGACTTTAATTATGTTGAGAAAATATGAAATGATTATGGTTTCCATATTAAATGAAATGTTTATGAATATATATTCTATATATATGTGACGCCCTAAACCCGGGGTGTTCGTTGACTACCCGTCAATATGCGGAAAATCGATACATCTCGGATCCTGAGACGCATACATGAGTAAAAATGTCTCTTGGGCTCATAAACCAATACTCATAAAAACAAATATCACAAATATTCTCCAATTATCTCCCACAATATTGACACATCTTTTATACAAACATATATTAAATCTACAACTCTAATACATGTTATGTCCAAAACCATCAGGCCACAAACCTGGGCTTTCAAAATCAGCCTCTAAATGAGCCTGCCTTCTCGAGCACTCACCGCACCAAAAGTAAAATCCTCGATTGTGGTGAGCTAAAGCTCAGTAGTGGAATCACCCTAAATGGGTTACTCTCCACCTAAGTGCAATGCAATGCTCCAATTTAAACACACACCCAAGTAAATACATGATCCTACTTGAATGTCTACATGATCACCCCATGTCACGAGTCCTCACCGACTCACTCACACTTGCCTAAGCCATGTATGAGAAAATAATCATTTTCAAAACAAAACCCGTTGTTCTTGAAATATACTACCGAACGTGCCTGGGCAAAATATGGGACTACCCTCCGAGGTGAATTGGTTGGTGGCTTCGAAATGGGCCATGGTCCTCATCCGAAATGACTGGCGCCCATCTCCCAACCCACCTCCTAATATCATCCTGTGAAATCTTTTCAACCATGTCCATTTTTTACAAAAACCATGTCATGCACTCACGCCTAACTTCTAGGTTACCTAGTGCATATGAAATTTCATTATGCCATTTTCAAAACCATTTACACAATATGTCAATATGCATATTTGCAATCAACTACGATTACACACATGTAATTCAACACATCAATTATCACCCAATTTAGCTCACTTGAGCAAATCATAATCTCATATCCAATGGCTTACAACACACGACCTATAATTGAGTCATTTGTTAACACCTTAAAATCATGTCTTAACCTATCATTTCACACATACTAAGCCATTCATTTCAACAAGTTAAATGCCAAAACACAATGGACATTTACGGTCCATTTCATACAACCGACTGCGGGCCCCAAACAGAGTACGTTGGCCGCCCATGGCAACCCATCAGCCCAACTCCTGCCCCACTTCAAACCACTTCAAGGTCATATCCGGCCTCCTACGCATCAATACATTATTTATTTAATAAATCATCACACAACACCCAAAACAATCCCTAAAACTGCTACGGACTGCACAAGTGGGTCTCAAAAATTCCAACACTTCGGTTCCAAGATTTGGGACCAATCAAACGGCCCCTCACGGCCTCAATTCCACACAAACATCACAAAACACTTAAATAAAGTGTAAAACAAGTAGGATAAAACCCCTACCTCAAGGAGTTTGAAGAAACTCCCTAAAACCGGAGTCCCCAAGGTCGTCTCCTCCGCGTAGAACAACTTCCTTCTTGTCCGAAGGAACTGAATTATCTGACGCTCTACAAATCTAGAGAGAGAAGGGAGGACACTCTCTCTAAAAAATGTGAGAACAACCTTTGCATTCCTTTCCTTTCTTCCTTCCACGTTTTCTCATTGCTTTATTCTCTCCTTTTCGCTTTTCTTCTTTCTTCATCTCATTTCTCTTCTCATCCTCTTTCATTTTCTCCCCATTTTCCTCCTCTCTTCGCTTTCTCTCCCCTGGGAAAGATTGACCGTATGGGTTAAAGGAGGAAGTTTCCTCCCTCCTTCCTCGGCTTAAATGAGTGGCTACCCATTTTCCATTCCTTTTCTTTTTATTTCCAAATTCCTTCTATGACATCATCATTTACATGGCTTAATACAGCCATAATCATTTCCCACACATGGCTAATTGTGAGCCACTCCTTTAATGCCAAGTGTCATTCTCTTGAGGTGCCATGTGGCATCCCCTAACCTTGCCAAGTGTCATCCGACACCCCACGTCTCGAAAAACGTGAAATCCCGACCACCTCGGAATTCAACGAAATTCGACGTGGTTACCAAATTTCGCGAGACAATTTCAACGGAGAAGTCCGCTTCGTCATTCGAGATTTAGAAAAATTCCGGATTTTGACCAAAATTACCATTTTATCCTTCCTTGGGAAATCTGGATTTTCCGGGGTCTCACAATATATGTTTATATGAAAATGTTTATGATTGAATCCATGGTTACCCTATGTTACAAAGATAAAGTTTAAAGAAAAGTCAACTAAAGTGCTTTAAATGTGCATGGTACATGGGAAAGGGATAGGATTTGTTTTTTAGAGGGAAGGGAAGAGTGATGCATATTGCCATGCACGTGAAAATTACGAAAATGTTACCAACGCACGATGTGATTTATTTCATAGTGCAATGGTATCTAAAATAAAGACATGATTTATCGAAGGTTCCTTAGCCACTCCAGGATCGTAAGACCTGCTTTCATCGGATGTTTTTCATAGCCAACTGGCTAAGTAATAAGAGCGAAAGTTCCATTAAATATGACTCGATTCAAAAGGAAAAAGTAAATGTTTATTGAAATGAGATATTTATGCAATTGTTTTACACATTATATTTGAACTATATCTATAAATATTATTTTCCTATGAACTGTACTCTCACTGAGCTCCTTTAGCTCACTCTCTTTCCAAATGTTTTATAAAATGTTTTTAGGGACATAGACTAACAAGCAGTTCAAGCATCCTCAGGCACGGTAACACTTTCGCCTCACACGACGACCACTTTTTGAAAATGTATAGACCTTTTTGTAAATAACTACTTGTGCACCTTTATTTTGTAATGTATATATGTTTTAAAGAAACAAACTACGAGCCTCGATCCCCATATGGTAGAGGCACGAGCGATTGCGTAATCCCAACTCAAGCTCAACTGTTATAAAAATATTGTTTATATTTCTATGTGTCTTAAAATGATTTTGTTCTTGGATTTGAAATTGTTTGTAGGACTTCATGTCCCGTAGCTTGACAAAGGAGTAAATAAACATTATCGAAAGGCAAAATGTTTTATTGTGTGTGTTGTAAAATCGGGAAATGTCTCAAAACAGGAAACTCACCCGATTTTCTGAAAAATGTTTAATTGTATAAAAAGGGTTTAATGTTTAAAAGAAAAAATAAAAATAAATTTCCCACCATATTTAATAAGATTTTAATGGAAAGCATAACTGTATAAATGGGTTCACTTCACGAATTCATTTTTAAACAAAAGGTTTAAAAGAAATGTTTTCTCAAACCGTAGGGATGTCGGGAGGGTCCCTCGGATTAGGAAGAGGAAATCTGGGTTGGGTCCCTTCATTGATAATCACAATTACTGGGGAGATAACTATTGTGAAACCCTGGAAAATTCAAATTTTCTGAAAAAGGGTAAAATAGTAATTTCGGTAGAAAAACCGAAATTTTTCTAGATCTCAGATGATGAAACAAACTTCCTCGTTGAATCTTATCCGCGAAATCTAAATTTACCACGTCGAATTTCGCGTTGATTCTACGCTCGAATTGCACGTTTTTCGAGGCATATGGTGTCGGATGACACAAGACATGGTTTAAGGGATCCTACATGGCACCCTAAGAGAGTGACACTTGACAAAGCCATGTGGTTCACTTAAAAGGATGGCTCACAATGAGCCACATGGGAGTGTGATGTCATAAAAGAAATAAGAAATAAAAGAAAAAGGAAGGAAAAAGAATGGCCACACAAGTTGACATGAGGAAATGAGGAGGAAATTGCCTCCTTTGACCCATATGGTCAATGGCCATCCAAAGTGGGCGAGAAAAATCCCAAAAGAATGATGAGAAATGAGGAAGAGAAAAAGAGATAGAAAAAAATAAAATAAAAGAATTCGTTGGGTAAAAGCAAAAAAGGAAAGAAAAGCAAGAAGAAAAAGAAAACAAAGAAATGAAGAAAAAGAGTTTATAGGAAATAAAGAAGGAAAAGAAAGAAAGGGAGGGAAACGGTAGTGTGAGCGTAAGGGGGGAGAGGAGGAACGAGAGAGAAAGAAAATGGAGAATTTCTTGGCGTTTCGACGGTCGAAGCTCGACAGTTCGAGTACTAAAGTTGGTGCACGCAGCGTGATCTACGCGTAGACACTAAAAACTTGGAGTTTCGACAAACTCCATAAGGTAGAAAATTTTCTTACTTGGTTTATTTTTAGCCTAAAGGTCATATAATGGTATGGATTGTTTCAAGGGCCAGATTCGGCAGTGTGATTTAGTCTCAAGATGATGGGACTAAATGGTGGGAATTTATGAGACTATTTTCTGATACACCCGATCGGGTTTAAAGGTCAGTATCCAAACCCGCTTGCCTGGGGATTGCCGGGAAAATGCATGTCGGGACTTTGTCAGGTTGTCCTGGCTGAATTGTTCATGACGGGGTTTTGAGGCGGTTTTGATTCCAAGCCACCTACGAACCCATGATCGTGTTTTGGCCATAATCTCGCCATCACTCATCCGACCGAAAGTGATTCAAATTTTGGGTAAAATAGACTTATAGAGAACATATCTCTCGAAATAGTATATCCAAAATTCGAACCCTTAAGGCTTAGAAATCATCCAGCGGAGCAAGACGCCATGTAGCGCAAAGAGCTCAGGTAGTGGACAAAATTGTCATTTTTCTGATTGTTGGCCTCCAACTTCGGATGGCCCATAACTTCTTCGTCCGAACTCCATTTCAGGTGTTCTTAGACTCTATAGAAATCCCATTGAGTCAAGATGCCATCTTATGTGCCTCGTGAGGGTATTAAAGATCATAACCTTCGAAACCTATGTTTGCACTCAAGCGCCAGTGCTGTTTGTCAGGTCGCATGTAAATAGCCTAGTTTTGACATGACTATCGCACGTTATAGGCTATTGTATTGCAGAATCGGCTGCGAGTTAGCCTAAGGGGAAGGTCAGATCGACATTATTCGCTTAGTCACATGGAATGATGGTGTTTGATGGGAACCAAATTGATTCATATTGTGAAGGGACCGTGAGGTACCTGCTGGATGGGTCTAATATTGGTGACCTTGTCAGGTGTTATGGATGGCGTGAATAACATGCCTGCGGAAAAGTATCAGTTAGTATAAGCTATTTGATGTATTAACATGGATTGCATGGATGTAAATTATATGTAAAAATTATAATTATCCATGGTGTATTAATGTTCATGTAGCACTCATATATATATATATATATATATATGTAACATGAAGGAAAATGCATTGGCATCATGCATTTCATATGCACGGTCACATCATGTCGAGTCGAGTGTGGGTGCATGGTATTGAGTATTCACTGTGTGTTTGGCAGGAATGGGTCGTGGAGCTCGTAAAATGGGACAAGTCCAAGGTTGAGACTCACTTCGGCGTAAATTGATCAAAAATGATAAATTACATGTTTCGCGAGCAAGTCAGGTAGATCCCCGTGGTGAAAGACCCAAATGTTATTCGCTATAGACATGATTCCCAAGAATGTAAGTTCGAGAAAATGTTGAAAGGCGCAGAAGGCCCCGCTATGAAACCCGAAAATTCGTGGCCTACAAAATGAAAAGAAAATCATGATTTGATAAATTAGAATTGGAGGGTTGTCCAATGGTTTAAGTCATCAAGTTAAATACCAATGGCCGGTTTCACATTTGGCAATTTCGTGTGGGGAGTCGGTTGGGACTCTGTTATGAGCAATGTAGGGGTCACATCTTATGAATGATTACCTAACATTTCATATAATGTTGCAAATCAGAGGAAATGTGATTGATATTTATGTACCGCCATTGCATGTGCATTTTAGGTGTGGAATAACCTCTTGTAGGAAAACCCATCGGGCATTGCTCACCCTCGTCGCGACCCCAGTGTACCAAAGATAAAAGGTTCGACCTCATATATGGGACCGCATGAGGGATGAGAGTCGGATGCGGCTTTGTTTTGTTTTGTTTTTGTCTTGTATTATATTCGAGTAGAACCAAAACATGTATACCTTTTTGTTGTATAAAAGGACTGTTAAATGGACTGTTGGTTAAATAGTCTATCATATATTTTTGTATATTTGTGAATTAATTATGCAAGAATGGGTCTCGATATATGAGACAAATGAGTGTGATATCGGGACACCCGATATTTGCAGGTTTCCGCAGGTTGACGTGTTGTCAACGGGACCCTCGAGATAGGGGTGTCACAACTGTGTTCAACAATATAATGCATTTGTGAAACTCAGCCAAATCGCGAAAATCGGAAGAGGAAAAATCTCTTGAGCCTCTTTCTGCCATGCCATTTTTGATGTATTGTCTTATAATCAATGCCATTGCTTGAAGAAATTTATTTAGCCTATCTTTGATTCCCAAAATCTTGAGGGAAAATTGCAAGAGAAAGAAAACATGAAGGAAAAGTAAAAGAATTTTTTTAAGAAAAATAAAAATTAAATTAAATCTCATTTATCATTTTTATTTTCTATTTCTCAAATCAATTTTTATTTATTTTAACTTATCAATATAAATAAAACAAATATATTATCTTTTATCACCTTCAAAAATCCACCAACATGTTTTTTGGGATTTTTACAACATAGCCACAAAAAGAACAAAAAAATGTTAAAGTAATTACTCATGTTTGACTTGATTTAAATTAGTTCAGGCTCAATTTTGGATAAGTATTACATTCCTTAATAGCAAACAAAAGCACTCATTCCGCCACTGACCTATTTTAAGTCTTTTCCCTCAAGCTTTTTCAAAAAAGTCTTCTTTCTAAATTCCAAATCATATTTAAAAACTTGTTGCATAATTTACATGCATTCATGACTTTGATTGCATGCATGGTTTTTTTATAGGTATCGTCAACTTCCAAAATATGAAAAAACAATCGAAATAGATACTTGTGCTTGACCGGTTTTAAAGTCTATACTCAACTTGATAGGTATTATCAACTTTTCGACACAAAAACAAAAAAATTTCCTCCTAATTAATCTATTTTAAAGTCTTCATTCAATTCCAAAACATCTTTAAAAACCTTAATTTATGACTTCAATTACATACACTTCAATTATGATACATATCATGTTTAATAGGGTAGAAAATTCATCATGTATTATCATGAAATCTTGACCAAGTATTCATATTTTATTAGTCACCCATGTCAATATCCTATTTGATTTAGGTGAAGGCATTTATAGATGGGCCTCCTTCATTAAATTGTAGTACTAAATATCTTACAAATATACAAAGAGGGTGACAATAATGTATTACAAGTGATCCAATTGAAGTGAGATAGATATGATCAAAATATATTAAATTATTTGTATACCTATCAATTAGATAGGAAATTTACTAAAAGATTATATTTCTACTATTATTTGTCATGAAAAAATCTTGACTAAATATTCACATGATTAGTAATCCTTGTGAACCGTGTTAGTTTATGTTGATCAACTAAAAGAATCCAACAATAGATAGGCTTCAATTTATTAAATTATAGTATTAAATATCTTATGAGAATTTTTGAAATGATTATGGCATCCTAGATAACCTTCTTCGTTAGAAAAGTAAAATTTATATAAAAATTGTACTATTTTAAGGTATATGACAATGAAGTGGCAGTGTAACATGTCAGATATAAATAAGATGTACCGTTGCATTTCCTAATAATAAATGTTGAATAGCTAAATAGATAAATGACAATTTTAATCACTTCTAAGAAGCTTAAGCTTTGAATAGACATGACTTAATCTTTACCCATTTTTTGGAAAATACAATTGCTTTTAAAAATTGTAATACTAAAAAATTGTACTATTTATAATGTTAAACCTTTTGAAGGAATTTCTAAAAATAAAAGGTAAGTTTTTTTTCTTTCTTTTTTTTTTGTATATATAAGACATTGATAAGTGGTGTGAACTTTCTAATATAAAAAATAAACAAAGTAATTGTCTATACTGAGGGACTTGAAATCATCTTTATAAAAACTTGTCCCATAGTTTTAACGTATATTCATGACTTTGATTGGTAATGTCGACTTTTGAACAACAAAAATGACTTAAATAATTGCCCCTACCTAACTCATTTTAAAGTCTTTGTTAACTTGAAATCATCTTAAAAATAAAATAGCTTGTCCCATATTAGCACTTTCATTCATGACTCATAGGGTAGTGTCAATTTCATGCTTGACCCATTTTAAAGTCTTCACCAGAATCCTATAAAAAAAAAGTCTTAGCATTTGTCATGTAGTTTCACATGCATTCATGAATTTGATAGGTGGTGTCAACTTCATGCTTGACCCATTTTAAAGTCTTTGTCCAATTAGAAACCTTCTTAAGTTTCTTTCAAAGAGTAAGGGTTTGTTTGGTTCTTATTTTTAAAACCTGTTCTTGAGAACCGTTTTTGAAAACATAAAACTTAAAATTGTTCTTAATCTCTTAATTTAACGTTTTCTATGTCTCTTTGTTTATTCGGAACAAACAAAAAAAAATTGGAAACCAAACGTATTCTTCATGTTTTCCTTATTCTCCTTGTTTTTTAGAACAAAAAACAGTTTTCAAAAAACACGAACCAAACTTACCCTAAGTGGTTGAATCATTGTTTTGATACCATTTTAAATTATAAAGTCTTTCGAAAGTTGAAACTTGGTTTATAATGTATAGTAGTACCATGCTCCTTAACACCTTTCTTCACATGTAAACACAAGCCTATAGGGCCATAGGCGAACAACCACAATTAATCCTTTAAGGTTTACACAATCAATTAGGGAAACAAATATGCAAATCGAAAAATCAGATATGCGATGAGACTTTAATGGTTTTGAATTTCTATTAAAATGGTTTCTACACAAGTCTTTCTTACAAGAAATAAAGGGCGAACTAAATAACTACTCCAACCAAGGAGCTAGTTGATGAGATATCTCTAAAATACTCCAACCAAGTATTTTATATTTGCACACATAAAATACTTACCACATCTCTAAGATATCTTATTTTCCAATATTTTCATATCAGGCTATTATTGTCCAAATTAATTGAAAACATTTTTTTTTTAATAATTTTTTTGAAGATACTACGACAATTCATTTAAAATAAATAAGTAAAATCAAGGTACTTTTACAATAGGATCAAATGATGCCATTTCAGACTCTATATCAAATTAGACTTTTTTGTAGACTAATAATTTGTAGACTTAATTTTAATTTTTTATTTTTATTTAATTATATTTTTGCTATTTCAAACATTTAGGAGCTGTTCCCAAAAATTGATTTGTGAAAACAATTTTGGAAACATCATCTAGCAAACCCAAAATTGGTTGAAGTAACAGATGGCAAATTTGCCATTTGACCTTGTTCCGATTACAATTTTGAAAAGAATACAAACACAATGTAAATCCCGCATAGACTGAGCAACAAGCAAGATTATGAGGGAAGCTTCATTAAAGAAACAAACTAATTATGTTGACTAAGAAATATTGATTGATATAGAATTTTTTAGTATTAATTGATTGATAAGAAATATTGATTGATATTCTAGTTTTAATCATTATTCTTATTTGTATCATTATTTTTTAGAATGGCATAAGAAAATTTGTAAAAACTACTAAAAGATATCATCTCAAAATATCATATTTTTATTTTTATTTTTAAAAAGAAAAAATCATTTTGTATTCTTAAAAAGCAAAAAAAAAAAAAAAATACAATTTAACAATTTCAATTATCTTTAGTTATTTCATAATTGTTTTAAACCAAATAGCTATGTAAATATGGAGAATGATTAAAATAAAATCATTATAGGATAAAACTTATTTTAAAACTGCATCATTCATGCATGTTAACATAACAATATCTTCTATATATAATTTAAATCATCACCTAGACTTGATTATTAGGAAATGAAAAAATGAGAAAAGGGAAAATAAAAATAAATTCATCAATGCTTTGCGACAAGCACACACGAATAGAGATGAAGTAAATACAAATCCACAATCACAAATAATAGTGGAAACAATAAATTTGTCTTTGTTTAATGAGCTACCTAGATTCTTGCTGGGCATGTACCATATGATGGAGGCATGACTAGGGAATGAAGTGTGAATCCGCTTAAAATCTCACTTGATCCAATGACAAGAGCTAGAATTAAGAGATTAAAAAAAACCCTTAACGTTTTAATCCGAGATGCACAAGTGGAATAAGCTCACGTGTTCAACTACAAAGAAAAAACAAAGATGGTCCACATCATCAAAGTAAATCTGGACTTAGGCCAAGAGCTAGGGCGTTTTTGACTTGGTGATTTGCTGATAACTTGCTCATGATTTGTTGCTAATTTGCTGCTGATTTGTTTATGATCAAAAGCGGATTTGTTGTTAATTTGAGTTTAATTGATTTATCACCATCTCTGCAATCTCATTATAAAATCCCACTTCAACCATGGACACTCACTGGACGTTTTGGTAATCCCACACCACCTGTAAAACCAGCCAGCTTCCTTTCTGACTTTAGCCCCACCCAAAATACAACTCCTCATTCCAAACAATTTATTACAATGACCACACCGGTCCACATGCGTGAAGTCAACACTGGCCACTCGTGGGCCCCCGCATCAATACCACACAAAATACATCAACTATATTACCATACCAAGAAATTTAATAAATCACTTTGTCTAACAACATATATTAAAATGTACACTCTAATGGCATGTTATACAAAAGTCCTGGCACTGCTCCACAACCCTGGGCTTTCTAAACGCGCCTGTCGAACGGTCGCCTCCCGTACACTCCCTCGCACCGAACATCCTGCCGCGCCAGCCCACCGATACCCCTGCTACGCCATGCTCCCAACCGGAGTCATTACGTCATGCTAGCCAATCACGCCAAGTAAATACATACGATCCTAATTAACGCTTATACGCCTAATCCCACGCTCCGAAGTCTTCACCGACTCCTCACACACGCCTGCCCAGTCGCGAAGAAAATACGCTTTAAAACAAGCCTTTGCTCTCGAAAACTTACGTAGCTGCAGAAATATATCGGACAACCCTCCGAGAGACCCAGGTTGATAATCAAACAATTCACGCCTCCAACACGTAATCATTTGACACCCCAACACAATTCTCCATAAAATCTTCCGCTCTCTAAATTCCTTTCAAAACATTTTCCTTTTCTTTCATTTTCGCCACACACTCACTTCTAATATTCCCAGGCGCCTCTGAATAACAAGATACTGGATCAGATTATGCTCAATCCCAAATAACTCACGCTAATATATGCTATTACTTATATACTAACATAATTAAATCTCACACAATTCATGTCATTCAAATGACAAATAATAACACAAAAATTGAAATTTCACACGCCACTGTAACCAATCAAGCTAATTCACTTTTTAATCACCCAAACCACACAAAATCACACAAAAATCACGTGGAACGCTGAAAACCTCCTCGTGCCCAAATGTCATCACTCGCCACATCACGTGATTTTCTCTACCCTGGCTCAAACGCCCGTGATCGAAATCACGCTAAGTCAAGCCTCAAATATTTAACCATTCATTTCGGCCTTACAAAGTTAATAACACAAATAGAAAGATCCTCAATTTCAAGTTGTCGGAACTCCACCAAATCGGTGTCTACGCTGTAGCCTCGCTGTATCACTCTTTGTTTCTCGCTCCACGTGAACCAACTGGCCCGAACGGCGAAAAACTGCAGTAAGACACTCTCTCTCTCTAAAACTCAAACCAGCCACCCACTGCACGTTTCTCTTGTTTTTGGAGAAGAAGACTATTCCATTTTTTTGTCTTATTCTCATTAATCTTTTCCATTAATTCCCATCTTGTCCCTTTTTGTAACGATTCTTGACACAATGCGCCTTAATCTGTGCTCCATTCATCTCCACCCTCTAATCATACAACACATGTCACACTTAAAGACATATAAGAGGCGACTTTCATTCACATCAAACGGCCTTTCAGTCAATATACACCAGACACCCACGCTCGAAAAACGCCGAATTCGAATTCTCGAATTCGACAAAATTCAACGTGGTAGCGATTTCTTTGCATCTATCTAAACGCCACAAATCCATTTCATTAATCCGAGATCTAGAAAATTTCGATTTTGATCGAAATTACCATTTGAACCTTTTAAAATTAATTTTCTGCTTTACATTCTCCTTCCTGAAAGAATTTCAGCCCCGAAATTCCTGACAATCGTTAGTCAACTCACATGCATACGCAACGCAGACTACGCCATTTTTGATGTGTAAACTACCATTTAAGTATTAAATGACTAAAACCACGCACCTTCATCCCATTAAACAAGAAGGATAGTGGGCCCGCATAGTGTCCCCGCCTCTCCCACGCCGATCTCCACTCCATGGTGCCTGGCATAATATTATTATTATACAGACAAGATTCCTCATCATTTCTCACGTGTGTCTCGCCGCAAAACCTGATCCCTGGCTTATCCATAATGCACACTAGTCCTCGAAGGTCCCCATCCGTGTCAACCTGTAATCTCTTCCCAATCCACTGATAATGAGCCGGATCCTGAGTTGTACCGGAGCACGAGACGTGAAATACCCGTACACCGACATGTCGGGCGTGTAAAGCCAACCGCACGCCATAAAGGCTTCCACCCCTCTCGAAAGATCCCGGCGGCCCACAAACCCCTACGATAACTTTCCTCGTCATTAACCCCGACCACTCCCCCAGTGCATCACCTTCAAGACGCGATCCTAACCTCAACCTAGCGCTTAGCCGACGTCGTACATAAAGATAACTCTCTTCCCCACGACCCCGTAACCCAGGTAAGATGTTGTCAGATCAAGCTCACCTTCCTGAGTGTCTCTAATCAAATCAAGACTCATTGATTGAGCTTCCACCCTCGGTCCAACATATCGGCGATCTACATACTACTCCCATGTACAATGCTCATATGGTGCCATCCGCATACTCTGCCTGGATAATTACGGTCAGAAAAGAAATTCCAATTTGGCCATGCTCGCCTTCCTAGCTACCCTTATGATCTACAGGACGCACGTCAAGTAGCGACGCCCCCTAACACCTATATAATCCCCTAACTTAATTCATCCGTCAGGTGGAAAGTCACCATGGTCACCAAGCAGGCTCCATACCTGAAACTCCAAAAGTGCGTCAGAACCTCGATTCCCATCTGACACTACGGATACCGGTACTCCATGTAAACCGGACTCATCTCTCGAACGACATGGAACCGCCAGGACTTCCAATGTGAAGGTCATCCCCGCACTCCGCTAGAAAATGTGGCGACTTCGCGACGGGTCCATCATCACCCATACCGCATCATATCTCATATCAGGTCCGCGGCAAGTGGGGTCACAAAATCCATCGTGGATGTGCTCCCACTTCCACTCGCCACAATACCTCCAATGGTCAAGTAGCCCTAGCTGGCTTCTCGTGCCTCAACCTTAACCCATCGGACATGAGACATCGCCGAACAAAGTCCCCTACGTGTCTCTTCATCCCGCTCCAGTAGTACTGATGACGAAGATCCTGGTACATCTTCATGCCACCTAGATGCACAGCAAATCGAGAGCAATGAAACTCCATGAGAATCTCCTCTCTCAAATCGGTCAACTGGGGAACCACTACTCGTCCTCTATACCGAAGACTACCATCTGCGTGGACGGGTCCAAATTCGTCACCTTATATCCGACTATACCCTACCCCGATGACACTATCTCCGCATCCCTGCCCTGGACTAATCACCGCATCAGAGACGGTGTAGCCATTAAAACTCCCAACGCACTCGTGGTCTACTGTTGTAATCGCAGTCTAACCCGGTCCTACGCCTGAAAGCACCGCCACTCCCGCCGGAAGCCATACTAGCTAATGCTCCCGACTTCCTCGACCGAGTGCATCAACCACTACATTTTCCTACCAGATGGTAATGCAAAGTGAAGTCATAACTCTCTCAGAACCCATCCATCTGTTGCTCTCATATTGAGGTCCTCGCTGCGTGAAAATATATACTCAGGACTTTTTTTATGGTCTGAGTACACCTCGAACTGTTCGCCATATAAATAGTGGCGCAAAATCTTCGCGCGAAGACTATGGCCACTTAACTCCATGTCGCGGTGTGGGGTAATTCTGCTCATGATTCTTCAACTAACGGGTAACCATGTGGGTTGTCACTCCTCCCGTGACCGCATCAAAAAACACATCCAACCGGGCCCTCGAAGCATCACAATACACCGTGGTAAATTCCCTATCCCCCGTCCCCCGTTTCCAGATTCATCAGATAGGGTCAAGTAAGCCCCTCTTCAACCCCGGAATGCCTCATCGCATCGGGCCATCCCTAATCAAACTTGACCTCCTTCCGGTCAATCTCGCCATAGTGCCGCTTAATCGAGAAATCCTCAATGAATCTCCCTCAGAAAATTCCAGGCAAATTAATCCCAAGAAACTACGTATCTCAAAGACTCCACTTCGCCTCTCCCAACCTGTATCACGACCCCCGAACCTCTCCGGGTCCACTCGACACACCTATCGTTGATATCACGGTCCAAAATCTCACCCTCGCAGCTTCAAAACTGCACTTACCGAACTTACAGACAACCGACGGTCTCTCAAAGAATCGTAAAACAATCCTCAAGTGATACTCATGCTCCCCTCTGACTGGGAGTAGATCAAGATGCCATCCACGAAAACTACGACAAACTAATCTAGATAGGGTTGGAATACCCTATGCATGAGATCCATGAATGTTGCTGGCACATTCGTCAATCCAAAGGGCATCACCATAAACTCAAAGTGCCCATAACGCGTCCTAAACGTTGTCTTAAGCACGGTTCCGGCCTCCTAACCTTCAACATGGTAACCAGCCACAAGGTCAATCTCTGAGGACTCAAGGCCCTCTCAACCGATCAAACAAGTCATCAACTCGAAGTAACGGGTACCTATTCTTGATCAGAACCCTGCTCAATCGCTCTATAATCAATGCACAAATAAGGGTCTTGTCCTTCTTTCTTGGTAAATAGAACTGAGCGCCCCATGTGAAGTGCTCTACCTGAATGAAACCCCCTATCTAGTAGCCCCCGTAGCCGGACTCCTCAGTTCCTGCACCTAACCCGGTGCCATCCCATGCGGAGTCATAGAGATGGGCGGCGTACTGCGTGTAACCCGGAGCACCTAAGTCTACAACCCCCACGGAGGCAATCCCAAAGTAGCCCATCCAACATCCCATAGCTCGGGCAGAAACTACTCGAGGTAGATCTAAGTCCTGGCCTTCACTAGTCCTTCAGTGGTAAGGCTCTTTGCTAGCCAACCCGCCAATCGGTCTCCTCGACACACCTAGACTCGTACACCGTCTGGGCAACATCATGCTTGTCCCCCGAAATACAACACGAGCAATCGTCCCACGCAGGGGCAGTGAACCTCCCACGCTCACAATCGATAACAACCTCGTAAGTTGTCACCAATCCGGTCCTGGCGACGACGCCGAACTCTAACATGTCCATGACCCCTCGGGCCCACTGTGGTGGATCCTCGAGATCCTAACTCGCAACCACGACATATCATCCCTATCCTCGCCCTAATCCCTAGGGGAGAACTCACATACAAGGGCTCCTCCAAGGCCTCAACCTCTAAGCCCAACTCTATCACAACTAATGCGGCATCTCTAAGGTGTAAACACAACCCCGATACACTATTCACATACCGAAAATTTGTATACACTATGTCCATGCATTCAAAGGTAATGCAAGATAATAATTCCACATCTTAAATCATATGCAACAAAACAAAAATAATTTTATTTTATTTCATTTTATTTTATAAAATTTTATTTTGTTTTATTTCAAAAAATTTATTTTATTTTTTTTGAAAACCTCGTGAACAATGCTCATGAACAGTGTCTACGAACGCGGTTCCAAAATGCTGACTCGCATTGCACCGAAGTCAAGATCATCAAGTGCACAGTGTGCACACACCCATGGCCCAGGCTGTGCGCACGCTGTGCGTTGGGCTGGCCGTGTTATGGCGCACAAGACGCCGTGTCGCCCCCTCCCGATCAGACGCCGCCCTCCCGGCCCTATCGCGGCGTGTCGCAGCAGCACCGATTGTGCTCACGCACGCCGCGAAGGCGCGCGTAGGCCGCGCCGTGTCGTAACGCTGTTCGCCGCGTCGCAAGCGCCCTCGCCGCGGTCGCCGCGACACGCGCCACCGGGCGCTGGGCTCGTTGCAGCCGCCCGAGCTCGCTGTGGCCGCAGCCTCTCTGCCCGCTGGAGCATAAAATTGTATCGCGACACGCAGCCCTTTGCCGAAGGCCCGCTACGCATCGCCGAAGCGTGTCGCAGCCTCTCGCTGGGCCAGATCGTGGGCGATTCCCGCGCCTCGCATCGTAGCTATGCTCACCGCCAGATCACTGGCGTGGCCTCGCCTTATAGCTGCCCTCGCAGCCTTACGCCACTGCTCGTGTCACGATACAATCCATTATATCGTGACTCAGACTGGAAAAATGGGCAATAGCCCAACCAACCTCTTCTGCATGCATTATGTTTTATGTGTGAATAGTGTGCATAACATGAGTTGTTGTGTATGAATTGTGTGATCATGTGTTGTATGAATTGTGTGAATTGTATGCTTGGTTAATAGCATAGGAAAAATGTTGAACACTGGGGTCGAGAAAATGTAACCTTGGGTGTTCGAGAATTTTGGGCAAAATAGTCCAGAATTAAAAGAAAAAAAAATTTCTGGACAGTTGCTGCAGTTTTGAACAAGAACAGGTTGGGTTTTGTGAAATTCTGGAAAATAATTCCAGTTTCTCAGACAAGAGTGTGGGGTTAAAATTTAACTCATGTAATTTCTGAACAGATGACCGTGAACGGGTTCAGTTAATGCATCTAGAGTAGCAAGGAGGCTACCGGAGGAATAAAACTCGTGACTCTAAAATCAAGTGTCTCTGCCGACAACCCGTCAACCTCATGGAATATTCGCTGATGTTCTGTAACCTCGGTCAATTCACTCATGAAAATCGAAAGGTAGCCTTCAGACGAACTCTACCTAGCGTACAAATCCTATTCCAACAATTAACAACGACCACACCGGGTCCATATACAATTAAAATGGGTAAAAATGGCCACTTGGGCCCATACATCACTACCATTAAAATTACACTGCTATATACTACTAGCCAAGAGTTGATACATCACTCTTAATACAACATATATTAAAATTTACAATTTCAAATACATGTTTTACATAATCGATGTTAAAGCCACATGTCGGCTTTCTTCTTAAAACGGCCTCTAATGAGTGTCACCTTCCCGATCTCTCCCCAGACTGGAATAATATTCTTCGACAAGGCGAGCAACGCCCGCAGCTGAATTACCCTACTAAGCACTCCCCACCTAAGCCGCACACGCGATTCAACATAAACACACACTCAAGCAAATACACGATCCTACTCAATGTCTACATACCCAATCCTGTCTCGAGTCCTCACCGACTCCCCACGCATGCCTGCCTGCAGCGAGAAAAACATCCTTTCATTTATTTCATGCCATGCACTCACCCCTAATTTTCTGCGCTCTTAGCTGCATGAACGATTAGCGCCATTCTCAAACCACACACGCGAATATATCATTTACACATATATTAACAAAATTTACATACATGTCACACACGTTATTTAATTCACATCTATAACATCAAAATTAAATTTCTCACTGGAGCTAATTACAATTCATTTCCAACCCGCTACACACAATTATATATTTTTTTATATAATTCCACATCATGTTAACACATTTAATCACACGCATTAACCTATTAATTTCTCACACAACTCCAAACAATTCACGCTTAATATATAAAATACGATATACTAACATAATTAACTCACATAAATCACGTTATTCAATTCAGAACCACAACAATTCCGTACCAATTGGCTACTCGCTTACTCAACTAATCAAGTAATTCATTTCAATCACCCAAAACACACAAAAATCACATTGGAATGAATACACGTGAACAGTGAAACTTAGGGTCGGTAATCGCTCACTGTCACACTAGGGATCTTCAATTTTATCAAGTATTTCGGCACTCGCAAACACCTGCTAATCTGCCCTGAATATCCCTAACCATTCACACAATTAACCAAAGAATAACACAAAGCAGGAGTACATCCCTTACCTCTCGGAAATTGCCAACCCAACAACCCAAGGTCCACGCGTATCCCCGCCGCAAGATGCAACAACCTTTACTCTACTGAGCCGAACCGGGACAGATCTAAATCCATAAATCTGTAAGTAGCTCTCTCTAAAATCACAAACCAAAGACTCTACGCTTTTTTCATTTTTCCAGCTCTTTCGCATGTTTTCTTCTTCTTTCAAATCAAGCAATAAAAACCGTCTTTCATCCTCGCTCTTATTCTTTCGCTATAAGAGCCTACGAATTCAAGCAGCGGAGTATTCTCGACGTCACCACCGCTGCTTTGCGGTCTCAAAATACTTGAACCGAGCGAGAAGATCCCTAGTGTGGCTATGAACAATGCCGATCCTAGGGTTTCACTGTTCACATGCTGCTAATTTGTTGCTGATTTTGTGGCTTACTTACCAAGTCTTGTCCTAAATTATCTAGTTTCTTTGTGGATGTTTAGGGTGTGCGTAGATTAGGAGAATAAGTTACCTTCCTTTCTAGTTTTGGTCTAATATTTGCTTTTCAATGACTCTTTGCTTGCTCTCCATATTTTTAGCTCTATTTATGTGCGTATTATCCTCAATTCTTTACATTACAATTTATAAATTTGAAAGCATAAATTTTCTTTGGTTGTCAAAATAATTTTCGAACTTATCTGCTATTTCTACACAGCTCATCAAAGCACTTATCACTACGATCTATATCACCGATCATGACATCCTCTTATACCAATGGCTTTAGCCGCTATAAACGACGAGCCTATACCATCTATCCAAATTCAAGCACCAAAGCTTGCTCTCCAAGACACTGATCACGGCCTCACCACATGTTTTAATGCGGGTTCGTATCACTTGGTATTATAGCAACATGTTATATTTTTTGGTTTGCCTATCTTTTACGAATTTTTTCCGAACTCAACATAGTCACCACTTTCATCAATTCCACCTAAATTCCGTTCCACCCCTAATTCCATTCACAACCTATTTTCTGCTCCACCCAATTCTAATTTCCCTCATTCTTGATATGATATAATTCTTGCTTTCCCTTATATTGAACCGTACATCCCAAGTTACACAAAAAAAAATGAGAAAAAAAAAAAAGAAAGGAAAGGGATCCGATAGGCAAAAAAAAAATAAAAAATCACCTTCTTAAAGCAATTACTCATGTTTGACTAGCTTTAAATTAGTCTTTGCTCAATTTGATAATGTTGTCACCTTCTTAATAGAAAAACAAAATAATTTGTCCTACTTGGCCCATTTTTAAGTCTTTGCTCAATTTTTTTTCCAAAAAAAAAAAATATTTTCTAAATTCGAAATCATATTTAAAAACTTGTGGCATAATTTACATGCATTTATGACTTTGATAGAATCCATGGTTTTTATAGGTATAGTCAACTTCAAAATTATGAAAAAACAATCGAAATAAATACTCGTGCTTGACCGGTTTTAAAGTCTTTGCTCAACTTGATAGGTATTATTAACTTTTTGGTACAAAAAAAAAAAAATCCTCCTAATTAATCTATTTTAAAGTCTTCACTCAATTCCAAAACATCTTTAAGAACTTTAATTTCTGACTTCAATTACATACACTTCAATTTCAATAGGGTAGAAAATTCATCATGTGTTATCAAGAAATCTTGACCAAGTATTCATATTATATTAGTCACCCATGTCAATATCCTATTTGATGTAGGTTGAGGCATTTATAAATGGGCCTCCATTCATTAAATTGTAGTACTAAATATCTTACAAATATACAAAGAGGGTGACAATAATGTATTACAAGTGATCCAATTGAAGTGAGATAGATATGATCAAAATATATTAAAATTGATTGTATACTATCACCGATAGGAAATTTACTAAAAGATTAAATTTCTACTATTATTTGTCATGAAAAAATCTTGACTAAATATTCACATGATTAGTAATCCTTGTGAACCGCGTTAGATTATGTTGATCAACTAAAAGAATCTAACAATAGATAGGCTTCAATTTATTAAATTATAGTATTAAATATCTTATGAGAATTTTTGAAATGATTATGGCATCCTAGATAACCTTCTTCGTTAGAAAAGTAAAATTTATATAAAATTGCATTTATTTTAAGGTATATGACATTGAAGTGGCAGGTAACATGCTACTATAAATAAGATACCGCTGTATCACTAATAATCACCGTTGAATAGCTAAACAGATAAATGACAATTTAATCACTTTCGTAGTTAATCTGTAGTTAAAATCTAAATTTTCCTAAAATCTGGCAAACTGCAATTTCTAAGAAAAACCAAATTTTTCTGTATCCTCACGATCAATCACTTCACCGGCCGGATCCTCCTCGCTAAATCTATTTACACGTCGACCCGGCATAGCCTAATTTCACGCTTCACAAGACCGGCTCAAGGCCAGAAACGGCCATGAAGCGTGACAGACGCGACAAAAGTCACCCACTATACGCACTCACGAATACACACGCCGGTGACGACAATGGTATGACGACGAATCACTCTAGATCAACGCTGTCAATAAAAATCGCACAATGACATCACTTAATTATCGAATTAACGGTAGAATAAAGACAAAAGTTAAATAAATACATCCTCCAAATGTAGTTAACAACCCAAGAGTGAGCCTGGCCTTGAGCCTTAGAGAGAGAGAGAGAGAAATTCTCTTTCCCAGATTTCAAATTGTTCGACCACGCTCCGACCCGGAAACAGCAAGCTAGGCAAACATCTACGCAGCCGGTTGGCTACGCGCGGACACCGACGGCGAAGTTTCGACAACCTCGCAGGTAGGATCTTTCCTACTGGCTGCTATTCCTTTCACAAGTTCTTCCAAGGAAATTTGCTGTAGTGGATACCTCGAGGCTTGATTTAGCTGTAAAATTCGTCTCAAAGCCTTGAACCGGTTTTTGGTAAAAATCCTTATCGGGTTACGGGCCGCGAACAAGCAACCCGAGGGCTCTCACCGCTCACGTGATTTTTTCACGATTTTGGCGATGTCGGTCGGGACCACAAACGAATCATTGTATTTGTTAATTAGCCCATGTGAGCTTAATTCAGCGTTATCGATGCAATTTAATAAGCACGACTTACGTGATTAATCAAGTAATATATACATGCTAATATATTAAAGATAAATTGTTCGAATAAAGATAACGCATTCCATCTACACTCGTACACCCTGTAATTATTGGTGAAATGAAATACACGATACTAAAGAAAAATAAAAATAAAATCTTTCATGCAGCTTAATTCGACGGAAGATTCTCTCCTGAGAATCGTGTTGGGGGACTAGTCCAACAATTCACGCCTGAGGGGGCCCATGAATTGCTTCGAGCATATCCAACAGATTCGCCGGAGTGGTAAATGAATATATTTACCGATCCAGAGAAGTTTTCTCGAGAAACATTTTGTTTTGAAACTGGATATTTTACTTCCGCATTCGGCTTTAAGATATGAAGGAGCTAGCGATGACCTCCTGACATGACGGGGTACGTAGACATTCTAAGAGGCTCCTTCCACGAATTTCTATGCTGAATGTCACTACTTATTAATGCCAAGATTAAATGTGAAGAACTCCACGCAGGAATTATCACTAATTCGCCACCACCTCGTCGATGGATCACTATTTCGCACAAGTGAACAGATGCGGCGACTGGCGCCACTAGAGGTCACAGAAGAAAAGCCTAGTTGTGGCTTCGGTATTCTGCTTTTTACAACACGGCTTAAAACCTAAATTTTGGATATACGTTTCTAGCAGTGAATTTATCAACTCGAACTATCAGATATAACACGTATTTCATAGTATTAATGCGCGCTCGTTTCGCCATTATTTTACTCCTTTCGTGATGTGGACCCTATGGTCATTGTAAATCGTCAGATAGTGCTTTAGATTCTTAGAAATTCAGATAAAGTTTGAGACTCTACCCGATTTTCATATGAGTGGTGTCAGTTACCGGCCCATCCTGTGTCAGCCGGGTTAACGAAAATTATCGAGACCCCGGGGATAGGGTGTCACACTTCTAATCTAAGAAAAGCAGCTTTTGAATAGACATGACTTAATTTACCCCTTTTTATGGAAAATACAGTTGCTTTTAAAAATTGTAATACTAAAAAATTGTACTATTTCTAATGTTAAACCTTTCAAAGGAATTTCTAAAAATAAAAGGTAAGTTTTTTTTTTTTTTTGGATATATAAGGGTTGGGTTGCTAAGAATGTAAGGCATTGATAAGTGGTGTGAACTTTCTAATATCGAAAATAAACAAAGTAATTGTCTATACTGAGGGACTTGAAATCATCTTTATAAAAACTTGTCGTATAGTTTTAACGTGTATTCATGACTTTGATTGGTAATGTCGACTTTTGAACAACGAAAATGACTTAAATAATTGCCCCAACCTAACCCATTTTAAAGTCTTTGTTAACTTGAAATCACGTTCATTCATGACTTCGATAGGTAGTGTCAATTTCATGCTTGACTCATTTTAAAGTCTTTGCCCGTAAGTTATAAAAAAAATCTTAAGGAAGCTTGTCATGTAGTTTCACATGCATTCATGACTTTGATAGGTGGTGTCAACTTCATGCTTGACCCATTTTAAAGTCTTTGTCAATTAAACCTTCTTACTGTTTCTTTCAAAGGTAAGAAGATCTGTTGGTTATTATTTTGGCACCATTCTTGAGCAGTTTTGAAAACACAAAACTTAAATTCTTATTCTCTTAATTTAACGTTCTCTATGTCTCTTTGTTTTATTGAAAAAAAAAAAAAAAAAAACAAGAAACCAAACGTATTCTTTGTGTTTTTCCATATTCTCCTTGTTTTTTTTGGAACAAAAAGCAGTTTCAAAAACACTGATAAAACACCTAAGTGGTTGAATCATATTTTTGATACCATTTTAAATTATAAAGTCTTTTGAAAGTTGAAACTTGGTTTATAATGTATAGTAGTACAATGCTCCTTAACACCCTTCTTCACATGTAAACACAAGCCTATAGGGCCATAGGCGGACAACCACAATTAATTCTTTTAGGTTTACACAATCAATTAGGGAAACAAATATGCAAGTGAAGAAATCAGATATCATTAGACTTTAATAGTTTTTAACTTCTATTAAAATGGTTTCTACACAAGTCTTTCTTCTGAAATAAAGGGCGAACTAAATAACTACTCTGACGGAGCTGGGTGATGAGTCAATATTTTATAAAATACTTACCGGGATCTCTAACATATCTTATTTTCCAATATTTTCATATCGGACTATTATTGTCCAAATTAATTGAAAATATATATATATATATATTTTTTAATAATTTGTTTGAAGATACTACAACAATTCATTTAAAATAAATAAGTAAAATCAAGGTGATTTTTTGGAGCAATAGGACTAAAATGATGTATTTGCTCTATATCAAATTAGACTTTTTGTAGACTTAATTTTAAATTTTATTTTTTATTTAACTTCTAATAGTTTTTATTATTTCAATATTTAGGAAATTTGTTCCCAAAATTGATTTGTGAACTATATTGGAAACATCATCAGTGAATGAAATTGGTTAAAGTAACAGATGGCAAATTTGTCATTTGACCTTGTTCCAGTTACAATTTTGAAAAGAATACAAACACACAGAAATCCTAGATTGGATTGAGCGACAACCAAGATTATGAGCGAAGCTTCATTAAAGAAACAAACTAATTATGTTGACTAAGAAATATTGATTGATATAGAATTTTTTAGTATTAATTGATTGATAAGAAATATTAATTGATATTCTAGTTTTAATCATTATTCTTATTTGTATCATTATTTTTTAGAATGGCATAAGAAAATTAGTAAAAACTACTAAAAGATATCATCTCAAAATATCATATTTTTTTTTAAAAAAAAGAAAAAATGTAAAACCCAAGAAAAATTCAATTTTTTTACGAAAAGGAAGTAAGCAGTATTCGATTGAACCGAATGCTCTAGATCTCGGATGATGAAACGGACTGCACCGTTAAATTCGTCTCATGAAATCTAGTGACTGAGAAGTTTCGGTAGTGCAGGACAATCGAAATATTTTACGATTTTTACGGGTGATAAGTCGTCGGTGACTTGAGGGCGGGATTTTTCAGAGATAAGAATTAAAATGACAGGTTGAGTTTCATTACTGTATTATTTTAGACAGATGGGCGAAAAATGGGTGTTTGAAAGGTAAAAAAGCGGACCTGAATAAAGCAATATGAACCATGAACATCGAATAATAATATAATAATAAGAATAATAATTAAAAAAAAACGAAAGTCAAAAGGAGGAGGGCGTTTTGTTCGAATATTTGAGAGGCGTCGGGAGGGGATTTATTTTATTTTTATTTTCTTCTCTTTGCTTCTATCGGATCTATGGAATCCCGGACCGGGTTTTTCGGTCGAGTTTGAAGCCCAGAAGTTGATCCACGCGCAACGAGGGCTACGCTTGGACACGAATCTTAGGTTTCATCAAACTCCACGAGGTAGGAATTTTCCTACTTGTGTTATTTCTAGCCTAAAGCAGGTCATTTAATGGCGTATGGATTGGCTTAAGCGTGGCGTATTTCAGTTCTCGATTTTGGGCGAGTATAGGAAATTTTAAATTTTTCGAGTTGTTTTGAATAGTCAGGGCCCCATTTTGGTACATTTCGAACGATTCGAGTGAATTTTGAGTTGTTTTAGGCAGTCATGTGGAGGCCGGGACTATTTTCATACAGTCCCGAAGGCGTGATGAGTTTGGCACATAAGGGATGATGTCGCCCGAGTTTTATGGTGTGTTTTGGTATCACAATATTCGTCGATGAACCGTGAAGGGACCAAGAGGTGCCATGTTTTATATGGGTCCGAGATTTGGGCCATTTTGTGTGTTATTACTAGAAAACGAGTAACGTGAATAGTAACATGAATAGTGACACGAAATTATTTTTTTGTGTGAAAATGTGTATGGTTGAGTGATTCAAGTAAGATTGCTCGGTGTTTGTTAGTGTAGTAGGCTAATTTTGGTGTAATTGATTGTGAATTTGCTTAGCATGTTTTATGTTTAATTACATGTTAATATATATGCATGTGAATATATTAGCATGAATGTGTTGGAATTGGCATATTATTCCATATGCCTTTGGGGTAACCTAGAAATTAGGTGTGAGTGACACACACCGCTTCTTATCGGGTGTCTTAGACGCTCCTGAAATCTCCAGTTGTTTCCTCTAACATTTAGAAAATCTGCAGAAGCCCAAAAGCCGTATTGCTTGCTTCAATCTCGTATATATTTTTTTTTTCTAAACTTATGATTTTATAAAATTTCGGCAGCATAACAGCTGCATATAGGACATGTCCCAAATCCTATATACACAATTTACACTATATCCAAATATAGCGGCCGGCATCGACATATTCGTGTTCTAAACTATGTACATACATATGTTCCATATACAAGTTCAAGGTATGTTCTTACAAAATATAATTAATACACAACACTTATACTGATGTCAGGACAAATCCTATTGTGCTCCAGCGTTTTGCTTATCTGTACCTGGAAAATAGTTTTTAAAATAGAAAATAATAGACTAACGAGCTCGGTGAGTGTATCTTTTATAAATGTTTTTCTTTTAAGAACATCTCAAATGTAAACTCTCTTTTACAATTATTTTCCAGAAACTTTACTTTGTTTTGCTTGCTTTTAAAAGTTTCTAAAACTTTTCAGCACCTTGCTGCTTGGTACTTCCTTGCTGAAAAGTTTCTAAAACTTTTCTTTGCTTGCTTGCTTTTGTACTTGCTTGCTTAGAAGTTTATAAACTTCTTAAAATCTTTCTTGCTTGCTTTATCTTGTTTGAAAAGTTTCTTAAAACCTTTCACAAACCTTTGCTTTAAAAAGTTCTCAAGACTTTTTCATAAAAATGGGAGCTTGAGCTCAACCACATGTTTTGAAAATAAAACCCACGGGAGCTTGGCTCAGCCGTCGTTTGGGGAAATCTAAGCGGGAGCACCGAGCTCAATAGTTTTACATTTAAAACTCTCAGGAAGCCTGGGGCGGGACAATAGTTGATTTTTCAAAGCGATCATGCTTATAAAACATCAACCACTGGAGGCCTATTTTCTTACAATGCACAAGTGAATCAGGAACCTCATAAAATTGACGATGCGATTGGAAGGACCTTTGTCGCGTCTTTCAGGTGAATATGGTGGAATTAACCTCGTGTCGCCATCACCATATTTAGTTAGAGCTCATAACCTTATATATATGTGGCAGTCTCCTTTAAATGCATGATGTTATGACCTAGGGTTGCCGACCGGGCCAAGCTAAAAATGCATGTATGAGATCCTTCCTGGGTGCACGTGCAGGTCTATAAATAGGTTGCTTTTTCTTACCAAGGAAGGCCTTATTTTCCATAAATTTTCATTGCCTTGCTTGCTCTTTGAAAATAGTTTTATATTAACCATTTGCTTGCCCTTGTTTGAAAAATGTTTGATGTGAAACCATTCATTTACTTGCTTGCTTGAAAAAATGAACACTGTTAAAACATTATTACTTGCTTATTTATGGTTTACAAATTTCAACCAATGCCTTGTACAAAATGGTTAACTCAAAACCATTTGTTGCTCTATTTCATTGCTTCTTGAAAATGGTTTGAACTCAAAACCATGAAATACGATGCAAAACAATTTATAATAATAACAATAATACAGTACTTGGAAAATGAGTTTAGAACATCATCTTTGTTTAAACTTAAACTAAAATCCACTACTTTGCCTCCTTTGCTTTAGCCTACATGCTCCAAACGAATACGGTAGTATTAATCACCTACGTATAGCGTGTAAACTTAACGTACTTCACACGCAAGTCACTTTAAAGGTCACACAACATTCCATATAAAGTCAAATTAACAATTTACCCTTGAGCACTAAAAATACATAACAAAAAAATACTCATTTGGTAACCTTTTTTTCTAACACAATACTCTGTGGTTTGCTCACCCAAAAATTATTCAGAGTCTTCAAAAATTATGAAACTCTCAGATCAGTCCTTTATACTCTCAATGACATCTCTTTAAAAATTTCTATGTAAAATTCCTTCTCTAAGGCCCTCAACCACATAACACAAGTTACAGCATGTTTTTGATGCCAAATTGTTTAGTTCACTGAATCACCCACTGTTATCCTTGATTTCTGGGGTCTTAACTCCATAAATTGGAAATTTGTTCTTTACTAATTTGAAGCTATGGTTCTAAGGTTTCTTATCCAATTGGAATCACCCAATTTGGATCACCAAAACTCAAGTTATTGTATTTTATATCTAGATTACTCAAATTGGCAGAACAGAATCTGAACATAGCTCCACTTGGAAATATTTCTGGGCCTCTGGAATTAAATTTGCTTGCCTTCTTCAAACCTAACTTATTCCCTAGAAGTCAGGTTGCAAATTTTAGATCACTCAATTTGGATGAGTGAAACTTTACTATGTCAAAACCTACAACAATACCCAAAACAGAGCATAATCAGTGAGCTACACGAGCTCACCTTTCAGTCGTATTTGGGTGCCAGAACTACAATTTATACTTGGTTCCTTCTATAAATTTGTAGCCTATCTCTTATGGTTCTTTACCAATTAGAATCAATTCATTTGGATGGTGCAACTTAATCTATAACCAAAACAAAAACAGGGGTTTGCAAATTTTGACATAATTTCCTTTAAAAACCCAACATTCTCCTTTTACAACAATTCATCAAAACCATAGAATTCATCCAAAAAACAACTTCACAACACTTGAATTGGTGATTTGGGAACTTCCATAAAGCAAACCCTAGGTAAAAATCCTATAGATTCAACGAGTCCACAATTCCTTATAAAACCACATAATTTGATGATTCCATGGTTATTTTCTCCCAATTGGGGTTTTACTCTCATAACCCCAACAATTCAAAGGTTCATGTGCTCTTTTCACAAAACCTAGACCAAAGGAGAACTAATCTCCATACCAAAAACCTTAAGTTAAATCAAAACCCAAAAATAATGATTCCATACCTTGATCTTCTTCTCCTCTTCATGCCCTTCTTCTGCCTCCTCTTGGCTCTCTCTCTTCTCTTCTCCCACGGTTACCTAACTTAGTGAGACCAAAATGTGATTTTTGTTTGTCTCCCACATTAAAAATCTCAAGTTTCTTCTAATTAAAATTAAGTCATCATCTTCCAAAATTTTAAGATCAACTTTCCATTAATTGAAATTTAAAACCTCATCTCCTCAATTTTACAATTATAACTTATTCTATTTGTATTGGCCCATCTCTAACTTAATTTGATTTTCCTTATTCTTTTTTGCTTAATGACAATTGTACACTTATTCTCATACACACAATTTCGGTTCCATAATTTTATCATTTCTAAATTTTAGTCTCCAAAATTATTTCAATATGACACTTGGTACTCTTATCGCCCCTCACGATTATCATGTCACGCGGAAGCTCTCGGGGCCAGGGTGTTACGGTGAGTGTTGCATAGTTGAGATCGACTCTTGTGACAGGTGTTTGATGGTTATTAGCCGTGAGTGCGGTTGTGGATCGACACCGCATGGGGTGTTGATTAGTGGGCTTGATTAATGAGACAACGTCAAATGGAGTCGCACGGGTTAAGAAAATGGAAATTGCTCATTGCATTTCATATGCCTTTGGGGCACCTAGAGCAATAGGAATTGAGTGCATGAGGTGGTTTCTTTAGAGAATTGTTCGAGAGGGTTGACCCGACAATATTATTTATCGGAGTGTGTCCACTCTGAAGCATCAAGGGTTGTCCATATAATATCAATCGTCGGGTCTTACTTGATTGATATACTTCGGAGGGTTGTCCATATAATATCAATCATCGGAATACACTTGATTGATATACATCGGAGGTTAATCTAAAATAGATTATCGGAGTCTGTCCACTATTTATATCGGAGGGTTGTCCACGGTTAAAAACAAATACCTTTGTTTGGAAATGGTTTTCATTCATGGCAAAATGCATGTTTGAGGGAGTCAGTGAGAACTCGAGGCGTATGGGTGTAAGAGACCCGCGATATCATAGTTCTGTATGGGTGTAAGAGACCTGCAGTATCATCCGAAAAGTTATGTTGCCCAAAAAAGACACATGGTCATGTTTATCACATAGACTTCGGGTTGTGTGATAGGAGTCGGGATTGACTTGGGATTTGTTTCCCATTGACACTTGCATTAGGTAATGGAGCCGGTGAGGCTCGATACGCAGGTCATTGGTAATACCGGTGGCCGGTTGTCACAATTGGGCGTATGCGTGTGGGGCCAGTCGGTGAGTGACTCGGGATATATTACTCAATGACATATTGAGTGATGGAGCAGTCGAGAGCTCGGTACATGGGGCACGATTGAGTCGAGTCTCATTCATGCCATGTAGACGTGGTGAACATGTGTATGTTGCACTTGGATGTGTGTTTGATTATGCGACCATTGCATGTGCACTTAGGTGGGGAATAGCCCTTATAGGAGATTATCACTACTGGGCTTTGCTCACTCCGTCGTGGGACCCCCCTTTCAGTCTGAAATTCGGATCTGGGCTGGCTAGCCCACATTGAATTGCACATGAAGAAAAGCCGGATTGTAGAAAACAATATATTTTGTAAATATATGGGTTGTATTATTCGTATAAGAGTGATGTAATTTAACTCTTATGGACTATGGTTTATAGTCATGCTTATATGTTTAGTATGGATAAATGGGCCCTCGCGGCCATTTTACTCCTATGTGGACCGGTGTGGTCATTGTATAATATTAGGTCATGTTGCCCATGTAATTGTGCAGGTTGTATTTTGGGAGTAGAGCTCCCACAGTACAAAGGGAGACTCTGCCCGATTTTAGTTAAATCATGGGTCCAGAAAAGGGGACACGATGTTGTGGTGTCAGGTTTCTCGACATCCACGGGTATTCCGAGGGTTGACGGGTTGTCAACGGGACCCGGGGATAGAGGTGTCCGACGTAGTGTCGAGCATAGGTGTATATGACTACCTAGGGCTTGGGGGACATGGGCTTAGGCCATTGCTATTGCGGTAGTGATACTAGCGTCATCGCTTGGTATCGGAGTTTAGGTACACGAATACCTAGGAGTTCTGTGGGATGGGTTTGAACCGTTTGCATACATGGTGTGTTTTGTGTTGTGTTGGATATGCTGTTCCATGTTTGTCATTGTGTGATTATTATTATTTACACATTCACATTGGAAAGAAACTTATACACGAATTATGATGTATATAGGAAATGTGATTGCGTGGTTGTGCGGGAAAATTATATGCATGGCATAATGTATAGGAAGAAGTGGAATGCTAAGGTTAGGAACCATACCGTTAGGAGTTCGGAAAATGAAATGAACACGAAAGTGTTGAATTTTATTGAAATAAAATAAGGAGTGGATTGTGATAGCTCCGTAGGCGATGAGCGGTCGGTTCATAGTTTGTTAAGTCTATTATTAATTGGCATGTGGAAGTACTAGTTCATTGAAATGAGATTAAATAAAGTTTGTTGCCATTTGACATGTGTAGATGGCAAGTCGAGTGAGGCGTAGGTGATCGAGGTGTGAGCACGATATTTGACCACGGGCGCTTTCTTGAAAACATTTGGAGTTCGCGGTGTTGCCATTGCACATGCTAGTGCGGTGGTAGTTAGGGAGGTCAGTAACCTCGGAAGTTTAGAATCACATCATCCTCCAGAAGCGGTTCACGGGAAGAGATCAGATGGTGGCATACCATTGGTTTCGGCAGATTAAGAAGGTATTAGAGGCTATGGATATTACCTCCGATGTAGCCAAGATCAGGCTAGCTGCGTTCCAGCTAGAGGGTGAGTCCTAAGTGTGGTGGGACTGGGTTAAGACCTCTAGGGATTTAAAGGTAATGACTTGGGCAGAGTTCCATGGGCTCCTTATGAGCAAGTATTTTCCAGCCACTGCTAGACATGCAAAGGCCTAAGAGTTCCTAGAGTTGAGGCAGGGAACGATGACAATGATGGAATACATGGCCAGATTCACTGAGTTGGCACGTTTTGGTGATGACTATGTGGCCACAGATATGGCCAAGGTCAGGAGATTTGAGAATGGACTGAAGTTGTCCATTGACGGGTAATGGGCCTCTTGCCTACAAGACATGGACTGCATGGTCGGGACAGCTCTAGCCATAGAGAGATGGATGACACCTGAGGCGTCGAGATCACGGTGGGTGGGAGAGAAAGGAGGATCAGCCTTCTTCGAGTTTGGGCTTAGAGGTTAAGGCCTCTAGGAAAAGCCATTGTATGGGAAAATTCTCCTCTAGGATCTAGGGTGAGAGTTGGTTAGATATGGTAGACATATCGGGTTTTGATGTCATTCTTGACATGGATGAGTTATTGACCATCGGGTTGTCAATGGTGTATTTTGAGGCGGTTATCATGAAACACGGCCTTGGGTTTTAGAGGTAGCATATGCATGTGAGTGATGCGTATGTGTAAATTTCGGGACGAAGTGCATTAAGGGAGAATGTAAGAGCGAGAAAAATTCAATTTTACGAAAAATGAGTAAACGGTAATTTCGATTTGAAAGCAGGAAGTACTCTAAATCTCGGATGACAAAACGGACTATGTCGTTAAATTCGTCTCATGAGAAATCAGTGACCTAGAAAGTTTCGTCGGATTTGCGAGACAATCGGAATATTTACATTTTAAGGTGATAAGTCGTCAGTGACTTCAAGGACGAGATTTTTACGAAAATCTCGAAAGTCAGGAAATGACTTGGGTTAAGTTCATTTAAAATAAAGTGAACTGAAAAAAATAAATTGTTTCGGGAAAAAAAGGGACCCGAATAAAGCAATATGAACCATGAATATCAAATAAGAATATAATAATAAGAATAATTAAAGCGAAAGTCGAGGAGGAGGCGTTTTGTTCGGGCAGAGGAGAGGGGCGTCGGGGAGGATTTTATTTTTTATTTATTTTTCTTCTCTTTGCTTCTTTCTCAGATCTATGGAAATCGGACCGCAAGTTTTCGTCGAGGCTGAAGGCAAAGTTTGTGAGACCCCAGAAAATTCAATTTTAAAAATATAAAATCGTAATTTAGATAAAAATCGGGGTATTCTCTAGATATCGGATGGTAGCGAATTTCACCATTGGAATAGTCGTTAAATCTAGTTAACAAGTCGAATTTTGTTGGTCCAGGGCGGTCGGGATTCACACGTTTTCAGGCCCAGAATTATCGGTCTTGTAAGCGGAGAATTTGATGTGACAAAGTCACTATAACATGCACTCATGTGACACATGTTGCATGAGTAAAGATGATGGAAATGGGCCGGCCAGAGATAGTGCAAAATGTCGAAAATCCAAGCTTAGGGACATGATTGGTATTAATTGGATTGTAAATGAGGAAAGGACAAAGTCGAATAGTGGTCCTTCTTCTTCCTTAGAAAAGACCAAAGCGTGAAAGAAAGGAGAACTTACGAGTGGGTGGTTGATATTTCTAGAGAGAGAGAGCCACTCTCTCTCTCTGATTTGCGACAATCAAATAGTCGAGATTCTTGAACAAGAAGGAAAGTCGCTCCACGCAATGAGGCCTACGCGTGGACTCCGGTTTTGAGGAGTTTCGACAAACTCCATGAGGTAGGGTTTTATCCTACTTGTTTTACTCTTGATTTAAGAGCTTTGTTGATGTTTCGGTTGGGTTGAGGCCTTGAACGGCCGTTTGATCGGTCCCAAATCTTGGAACCGAAGTGTTGGAATTTATGAGACCCATTGAATGATCCGTACTTGATTTAGAAATTTTTGTTTTGGGTGCTGTTGTAATTTGAAACAAATTGTATTGTGATGTGTATAGGGCGAAATGGCTATGAAATTAGTTACAGTGGAGGCAGATGTTAGTGATTGATTTGTGAGCATTAACACAGGGGTTCAGCATTCACGTGAATAGTGTTCATGAGATATTTTTGTGAAAATGCGTATGGTTAGTGGTCGAATTAGAATTACCGTGTTTGATAATTAGCCCACATGTAGGCTATTTTTTTGTGTAATAAATTGAGAATTCACATAACATACTTTGTGTGATTTAATTTTATGTAAATATATGCATGATGATATATTTTCATGTGTTGTATGAAAATTGTTGAAATCAGCATAGCAATGCATTTCATATCTGTAAGGGTAACCTAAATTAGGTGTGAGTGCATGACATGGATTTTCTGAAAAATGAACATGGTTGCGAAAGGAATTTCACATGATGAATTCGGAGGGGAATGGGGATTTGGGAGACGATCAAGCCAGATCATTTCGGATAAAGGACCATATTTATTGGGAAGTTCTCCCGAGCCACGTGCGCTCGGAGGGTAGTCTCATATTTTGCAGGTACGTCGGTGGTGTATTTTGAACAACGAGGTTTTGTTTTGAAAATGATTATTTTCTCGCTGTGGCTTAGAGCGAGTGTGAAATTCGGTGAGGACTCGAGACATGGGGATGGCATGTAGACATTCAAGTAAGATCACGCATTTACTTGAGTGTGTGTTTACATTGGAGCATTACATATGCACTTAGGTGGAGAGTAACCCATTTAGGGTGATTCCACTACTGGGCGATAGCTCACCCTGTCGAGGGAATATATTATTTCAGGTACAGGGGGCGCTCGAGAGGATGACTCATCTTAGAGGCCGATTTTGAAGAAAGTCGGGTTGTGGCTTTGGTGATTTTAGGATAACATGTATTAGAATTATAATTTTTATATGTGTTTGTATTAAGAGTATTGTAATAACTCTTGAACCATGTAATATAATTGGTTGAGTGTATTTGGATGAGTATGACATGTAGGCCCAAGAGGCCATTTTCAATCGAGGTGTAGTCTCGTGATGCGGGACGTATAGGTATTTCGTGGGTTGACGAGTAGTCAACGAACCCCCGGGTTTTGGGGCATCACAGCTTGGTATCAGAGCTTAGGTATACAAATACCTAGGGAGCTCGGGTTTGGGCTTAGGCCATAGTCGTGTAAGAACATCACCATTAGGTGTGGCTCGATGTTAGGTATAGGTATGAGATTACCTAGGAAGGCACGGGACAAAACTAGAACACTGCATGTGTGTTTTGTGTGTGATCATGTGAATTGATGAATGGTTGTGTGAATGATGTTCATAACATGAATTGTTATGTGTTTTGATTGTTTGTGTGCTTAGGTAAATAGCACATAGTGTGTTGGAAAAATTTTTAGGAGTTTACAGTGTGTAAACTGGAACAAAGAAAAATAAATGAAATAAATTTGAGTAAATTTGTATGGTTTATTGGAAAATGAAAAAAAAAATTGAGGTGAAGAAAATTGTTTTCTAAGGTTTTACAGGGTGTAAAACTGAAGAAAATTGAATAAAATAAATTTTTTTAAGTTTATTTAATTGTGCAGAAGAAATGAGAATATATATATATATATATATATATATATATATATATATATATATATATATATATATATATATATATATATATATATATATATATAGAGTACATATTTTTAGGCATTTTCCGGTAGCAAATAAATAAGAGAAAAAAAAAATGGTGCGAGAAATGGAGTTTGTGCTACTACCCGATTATGTCCACAATCTGATAGGAATTTGTATTGTGACCACAGTGCGATTTTAAGTCACGGTGGGTTGAGTGTATTGCAAGAGTGTGCATTAGGATGGTATTGTATTGCAACATGGGCAGTTGGGCTGCTGGGCAATTGTATTGTAATACACCAAAGTGTATTGTGACATAGTGGCTGGAAGGGTGAGGTGTATTGCAATAGGGAAGAAATTGTATTCGCGATAGGAGGCTAAGTTTGGGGAGGCGGGGCGTGTCACGATCTGAGCATTGTCGTATTGCTGTTGCTTGAATGGCTAGAATTGTATCATGATACATAAGTTGTATTGTGACGAGAACTGGCCGGTTGGGGAGTGTCTTTGCGACACGGCGCAGGGCCTGTGGCGGCTGCGTGACTGCGACCTGGCGTTAGGCGCACGCGATATGGTCGCACGGCTGCGACACGGCCGAGAGGCGAGTGCGTCTGGCGTTGGCGGCCGTGACACGACCATGCGGCCTAGGCGCCGCTGTGCTGTATGGTGAGGCGTAGGCGTACTGCCCCATTGCGCGGCGGTTGACCCAATCTTGTTTAAGGTCATTGTTTGGACAATGTTCATGAACACTGTTCATCACAAAAAAATTTCAAATTTTTTTTTTAAATTTAATTAAATAAAATAAAATAAATCAAATAAAATGAGACAAAATTTTAGAAAAATTAAATTTTCGAAAATAAATTTTTTGTGGATAAAATTGATTTGGTATGTGGTCATTGTCCCCATTGCATTTAAATGCGGGGACATAGAATATGGACTGTATATTCTGAGTATGAATAGTATCTCGGGGCTGTGTTTATGCCTTAGAATCGCATTGTGTTAAGCGCCATTTGAACTGTGTAGATGGCTAGTCGAGGATGAGGACATAGAAGGCGTCCACAGGACCGGTCGAGCCTGTAGCATTTGACCAACCACCGGTGTTGATCGACGGAGCCTTTGTTGAGGCTATAGGTGTCTGACAATTTCTTTATCGCGTAAATTTGAGGTATAGCGGGTGGTCGGGGAGGTGGGAAGTAACCTCTAGAGTTTGGGGCACATCGTCTCCAACATTTTACGGGAGATCGGAGTGGTGGCGGACTGTCCGTCCGAATCCGTCAGGCCCGATGGCGGATCGAGGCCGAGTCGGGTGTGAGGTATATCACGGGACTTATTGACTGTTCTTTCTCGGAGAGCTGAACTTGTACTGTGGTTATACAAATAATTTATGTAACAAAAATCATTTTCATATATAAAGAACTACCCTGGGTGGTGTCCCTCAACATCTGCTATACATCATTAGTCCTTACTTATGCATGTACATTTTTTTTTTTTTTTTTTTACAAAACATCGAGATGTGAGCAATCTGGTGAGCTTTATCTCTGAAGCGGCTGCTCTACGTGTGGGATGTCACATCTTCTATCCTTGTCTTACATGCCTACGGATTAGTCACAGGTGCTAAACTACGGCAGGTGGGAACATAACTGGACAACCACCTATGGTAACGATTCATAAGCCTCTGTATACATATAACTTTATATTACTTATCATCTTTACATTACTATCACTATCACATGTTCTCATCTTTGACATATCTCCTATCTATACTTTTACTGTATTCTAGTGCTTTGTCATCTTTTACTTATCTCTATCGTTCTTAGCATATATGCATTTCTATCATGTGTTCATATTACATATCCTATTATGTGCATGTCATATTCTTATTCATATATTTCTTTCATGGTTATATACTATATATACCATTTGTTGGAGCTCTATTTTCATGTCTTGTTTTCATATCTTTGTGATCTGATATGCAATTTAACAATTCAAAACTTAGAAATCATTATGGATGATTAATATAAATCTGATACATATGCGCATATACGATTAGTCATAGTTCGTGGTCATCCAAAATACACTTTCATTTTCCAATATTTCGCGATCTCAAATAAATTCCAATTGTAACCACAAATCAGTTGGTTCGAATTCAGTTCAGTGTGGATCAGAACTGATTATTGAAATCGTTGTTGTAGATCGTTAGATTGCCTTAGCGTTTGTGTCTTGATGTCGGGGATGTGGAGTCATGGCGTGGTCCTGAGCGAGGCCGGTATCAAATGGTTTATAACGGTCACGGTCCTACGTTAGCATTTGGTTATAAACAATCGAATAGTGAACCTTTCGTCACGGTCCGTAGGCTGCTTGATCGGAGTGACACATCAATAGTTAGCGATGCGCTATTTGACCTATTAGTATACCAATCTATCCTTAATACGAAATAAGCGGTTAACATTCTATTAAGAGGCGTTCGAATCCTTTATAGCAAAATATAGTACAATATGCGCTTGTATAAACAGTTTATTTTCCAATAATCATACGAATTTTATAATATACAAACATTTCTCAATCCTTTTTCAAATCAATTAAATCAATTCAATATGCTTTTTGAACAAACATGCAAAAACTTGAAAGGAGGAATAGGAGTCGGTAGAACAAACATTTCAAACTTTAAATGAGAATAGGATTTAGAAGAACAAACCCATTCCTTAGTTTCGGTTTAAATCACGTTATGCAATTTATGCCATCATTTCTTTAAATCTATTTTCGTTCTCATATCTGTAGCGTCATATTATGGCTATCATATTTCTCTATAACACATATATTCCTATAGTTTTATCATGCATGCATTTACTCATTCTTATATTCATATATGCTTATCATTCGTGTGCGAATTTTATTAGGTTAACATCTTATATCTTATTAACTTATATCTTCATATGCTTTATTATACTATCATATCTTATGACATATACCTATACATTTCTATACTTATGTCGTTTTACTTGTGTTTTATCAAAGCGTTCTATCTCCGTAGGAGTCACGGGCTAGACTTCTTCTTAATTACCCTTAGGTACCCTTCATGTCCAAACTATTACCTTTTTATCCTTTCTTATTCAGATACACACGTATAAATATTCGCTTGCTTGGACCGGAGAAAAGGAATGAACGAGACTCGGTACAATATATACCCGAAGGTCTGATGCAGTCTGATGCAGTGCAGGCAGGCGTGCACGCCGTGGCCGAAGTGGCGAAACACTGGCGGGAGTGCGAAGCACTGATCGTATCGTGCCGGCAGCGCTGATCGCGTATGCGTGCACCCTTGCATTGATGGAAGCGGCGGCGCACTAGCGAGTGCGAAGCGCGATCATGTATGCGTGCGAAGCAATCTTGTATGCGTCTTTGCCCGTAGTAGAGCGCCCGTAGCACTGGCGAGTCTTGTAGCGATCATATATGTCTTGTCATTCAATATCCGGTCTTAGGCAGTCACATAATTATACGTTTTCTCTGAACTTATTATTTTATTCTTTTCTTCTATATTCCTTTACATATCAAATCTACTTATGTTATTAGTTCTTGTTCATATCTGCTTACTATTTTTCCTTATTTCTAGACCTAATATGAGTTCCACTTTTATCATATTATGTATGGCTGTATTCTTGACTCAATGGAAACTCCATAGAGTGCCAGAACACAGATGGAGTTCGGACGAAGGAGATATGACCTTAAGTTGGAGGTCATGCATAATCAGCCCTAGACAGGCTAACACAGGCCTTGAGCTGAGGCTGACCTCAGTAACTTGGTCTATCACCTCGGTCAAACATCTTCCTACTCCTCAGGCATATCAATGTATTCTTGACTCAATGGGCTTTCCACTGTAGAGGTCAGAACACCAAATCGGAGTTCGAGCGGAAAGGTTATGACCTTAGTTGGAGGGACATACGTAGTTAAATCGACGGTGACCTGGCGACAAGCAGCACTGAAGTGATGAGCTCAGTCTAACACCTCAGTCTGACATCTAATATCCTCTTCAGGCATATGGATGGATTCTTGACTCAATGGGATTTCCATAGAGTCCAAGAACACCCAAATCGGAGTTCAAACGAAAGAGATATGACCTTCCGAAGTTGGAGGTCATGCGCGATCCCGATCTTGACAAGGCGGCCTGAATTGACGAGCTGCACTGGAAGTGGTGACTCAGTCCTAACACCTTGATCTGACATCTAATATCTTCCCTCGGGCAAATGAATGTATTCTTGACTCAATGGGCTCATAGAGTCCAAGAACGCCGTCGGAGTTCGGACGAAGGAGATATGACCTTCCGAAGTTGGAGGTCATGCTCAGTCAGTCTTGACGAGCTGACCTGGACTGACGAGCTGAGCTGTCATGGACGAGCTAGCTCTAACACCTCGGTCTGACATCTACTATCCTCCTCAGGCATATGAGATATATTCTTGACTCAATGGGCTTTCCATAGAGTCGAACACCGAATGAGTTGAAGCGAAGGAGTTATGACCTTAGAAGTTGGAGGTCATGTGATCCAACCTTGGCTGACTGACGGTACATCTTGAAGTGACGAGCAGCATTGACGAGCCTTGTTGGCAGTCTTGTTTGCGAAACCTTGTTGTAATCTTATTTGATAATGATCTTGTTTGATGACGAATCTTGTTTGATAGCCAGTACTATTTGATAATAAATCTTATTTGATAGCGAATCTTGTTGTAGTCTTGTTGATGTGAGTCTTGTTGTAGTCTTGTTGTGAAACCTTGTTTGCGAGCACTGTTGTGACCCCTTCCCCATTTAGTATTCGGTAGACCATAACTTGGTCTATAGGAGTCCTAATTAGAAAAATTCAAAGCCTAACATCAAGTTCATTGATGTGGCTACAATTCTGAAGGACTTACTGCCAAATTCTCCTTATTTCTGACCCAAAATCCGTTCTAAGGTCGACCCTCTTTGCATATGAGTGACAATAGGGCATTCTGCAGGTTCAACTTGCAACTAGACCCTTCTCAAACACATGTTGGAGCCTTAAAAGCTCTTCTTAACTCAACCCTACAGGAAATGAGTTTAGGAGTTCCCAAACCCAAACCATACACAAGATAGAGGTTCTTAACCATGTATCTAAACTTTATAGTCCAAAACTAGACTTCCATACTCCCATAGTTTCCATACAACCCAAAACGTATCCATACCCATACTCAAATTCCATACAACCCAAGACATGTATCCGTACACACCTAGTTTACATACACATATTCATGGTTCCATACTTTTCTATACCAAATCATAGGTCCATACAAAAACCATATTTCTATACTCATTCTTAGTAGTTCCATACACCCCAAGACATGTGTATTCATACAAATATTCCCAGTTCCATACCTGTGATCTTCTCTTTCCTTTTTCCTTCTTTTCTTTTCTCTTTTCTTGCTTCCGTTTTGCTCTCTTCTCTTTCTAAGACCAAATGAGATATTTCTTTTTGGTCTTCTCCTTATTTGATCTTATCACTTTTTATTTCACTTTCCAGGAGGAAACTTCCTCCCTCTTTCCTTAAACCTTGTCTCTTCACAATTTTCTTCATTATTTTATTCTAATATCTTTCTTTTATTACTCTTTGTTACTCATAGTTTTTATTCTCTATTCAATTTATCAAAATCCTACTTTGACATATGAACTTATTATATTATGACCCTTGGGTCATGAATTGGTAACTTAGTAATTTACCCTTAATTGTTGTATTAATTCCAAGTTATTGCTTATTTTATTCCGGATAAATATACTTTTACTTTATTATACCACACAAACATGTCAGCGCTGGTATGGCCGAGTGTTACAACTATTGGTTCATGCAGATCGAGAAGGTGTTAGAGGCTATAGGTGCCTCGACACTACCGGGATTAGGCTAAGATTTGCATTCAGGCTAGAGGTGAGAATGATATGGTAGAAATGGGCAGGACCTCCTAGAGACCTAGGGCGAGGACATGGCCAAGGTTAGTAGGACTTCGCCTACAGGACATAGACTCCATGGTTGGGACGGCTCTAACCATAGAGAGAGAGATCGAGGATGCTCGGAGCACTTGGGATGCGGGTGTTGGTAGCAAGAGGGAGGATCAGCCTTCTTCTAAGTTCGGGGAATAGGCAGAAGACTTCTGCTTCGCTCGAGTTTCAGGACCAAGGCCAGGATTGGGCATCTAGTCAGCCAGGGCAGATGATATGTTACTTCTACCGACATACTGAGCATATGAGGCGAGATTGTCCTAGGAGGCAGAGGTCTCATGGTACTACAGGCTGAGCATACAGAGCAGCCGGATATGTAGGGTACGTTTCTACTCTTGTACTTGTTGACGAGAGTAGCGTTTGGATGCATCATATTTATTCATTGTTGCATCTTGTGTGATGGATTTAGGCTTAGAGGTTAAGGCCTTTAGAGAAGCCAAGTGTGGATGTTCTTCCCTAGGATGTAGGGCGAGAGTTGACCTGATAGGTCGGGATTATGAGTTAGGGATCTCCTAGATTCTGCTCATGGTGGACCTCGCGATTTGGGGTGTCACAGTATGGCATCATTGCGTACATGTGCACGGTAACATCGCGTCAAGTCGGGTGTGGGTGCACGGTATGGTCATTCACCACTCTTGGTGAGTGTGGGCTGGGTTTATCTTTGGGACTACGTCCAATGAAGACTCATAGTTCGAATCAGGAAATAAAGAGTAAGTAATGTGTGTTGGGCAAAGAAAGAAGGGGGTCGTTAATCCCCTAAGGTGAGAAGCCTGGAGTTAGGGTGAAGGAGACCCGCGGTAGTATCCGAAAGGTCCTGTGTGGGTGTAAGAGAGGCGAGGAGATATCGAATTTACGTGTGGGTGTAAGGGCAGGGGAGATATCCAGAGATTTATGTGTGGAGTGTAGAGACTCGGGAGATATCTAGAGACTAGGAGATATCCTGAATTTACGTAATGGGTGTAAGAGACCGGGAGGAGTATCGAATTTACGTAGTGTAAGGGCACGGGAGCTATCCTAAATTTACGTGTGAGTGTAAGAGACCAGTGGAATATCTGAAACTACGTGAATGTAAGGAGTTCCGCGGTGTGGTAGAAAGTTATGTTGCGAGATGAAACACACGGTCGAGTTATCACATAGACTTAGGTTGGTATTAAAGTGGGATGACTTCCAGATGAAAACACAAGATCAGAAGTTATCATATGGCGAGGTTTGAGTGATAAATTCGGGAGTGGCGAGATGGATAACCCGTTTGGAAATTGCATTGGGTGTGGTGGCGGCAAGACCGGTATATAGGTGTCATTCATGACGCCGAACTAGGTTAATGATCCATTGGTTGCCAGTGATTGTGACCTTGGGAAGGTCAGCGTTTGCACACCAAGCAGGGGTTGTGTGAGGTTACATATGCACGTGGTTGGATGCGTATGTGCATGGAATTTCGGGACGAAATTCTTTTTAAGGAGGGGAGAATGTGAGACCTCAGAAAATTCCAATTTTCTGAAAAAGAGCAAAATCGTAATTTCGATAAAAATCCGAAATTTATTCTCTAGATCTCGGATGACGAAACGAATTTCACCGTTGGAATCGTCTCGCGAAATCTAGTTAACACGTCGAATTTAAGTTGGTCACAGAATGATTAGGTTAACGTTTTTTGAGGTGCAGAAATTATCGAGTCTTGAGTAAGCGAGGTGATGTGACAAAAGTCACCTATAACATGTACTCATGTGACACAAGTTGCATGAGTAGAGAGATTATGGAAATGGACAGTCGAGATAGTGCCAAATGTCAAAAATCCAAGCTTATGGACATGATTGGTATTAATTGGATTATAAATGAGGAAAAGGACAAAAGTCCAAATAGTGGTCTTCTTCTTCCTTAAGAAAAGACCAAAACGTGAAAAGAAGGGAGAACTTACAGTAGGGTGAGATTTGATATTTCTAGAGAGAGAGAGAGCCACTTCTCTCTAGATTTGCGGAGCATCCGGCCAGCAGTAGGAATTCTTGAACAGAAGGAAAAGTCAGCTCCACCTTGGAGTGGGCCTCTGCAGTGGACTCCGGTTTGAGGTTTTGACAAACTCAGTGAGGTAGAGGTTTTATCCTACTTGTATTACTCTTGATTTAAGAGCTTTGTTGATGTTTTGGTTGGGTTGGAAGCCTTGAGGCGACCGTTTGATTGGTCCCAGATCTTGGGCAAAGTGTTGGAATTTATGAGACCCATTAGACCGGTCAGTAACAGTTTTAGGCTGTTTTTGGGTGTTTGTGTTGTATTGGAAACAAATTGTATTGTGATGTGTATGAGGCGGAAATGGCTATGAAATTCGATTCACAAAGTGGAGCCGTGTTGGTGATTAGTGTGAAACGATAACGAGGTTTCACTTTGATGCGTGAATAGTGTTCATGAAATATTTTTGTGAGAAAATGCGTATGATTGAGTAATTCGAATTGAATTACTCATATTTGTTAATTAGCCCATGTGAGCTAATTTTTGGTGTAATGGATTAAGAATTCACATAACATGCTTTGTGTGATTTAATTTATGTAAATATATGCATGATGATATATTTGCATGTGTTGTATAAAAATGGTTGAAATGGCATAATGCATTTCATATACCTTAAGTAACCTAGAATTAGGTGTGAGTGCATGACATGGATTTTCTAAAAACTTAACATGGTTGCGAAAGGAATTTCAATAGATGAATTTTCTGAGAATGGGTCGGGAGACATTCAACGCATCATTTCAGATGAGACCATGATCGCTGCCTCCAACACATTCACCTCGAGGGTAGTCCATATTTTTACCTAGACATCGTGAGGTAGGTGTATTTCAAAAACAATAGGTTTTGTTTGAAAATGATTATTTTTCTGCTACATGGCTTAGGCAAGTGTGAGGGAGCCTGAGACTCGAGGTAATGGGATGGCATGCGTAATATCCAAGCAAGATCACGCATTTACTTGAGGTGTGTTTACATTGAGCATTACATATGCATCTTAGGTGGAGAGTAACCCATTTAGGTGATTCCACTACTGGCGATAGCTCACCCCTGTCGAGGAAATATATTATTTTCGTGCAATGTGGGCGCCGAGATGCATCGCTCTAGAGGCCGATTTTGAAGAAAGACGGGTTATGGCTTTGGTGATTTTGGGATAACATGTATTAGAATTATAATTTTAATATGTGTTTGTATTAAGAGTATTGTAATAACTCTCGAACCATGTAATATAATTGGTTGAGTGTATTTGGATATATATGACACAAGCCCAAGAGGCCACTTCAACCTATGTATGAGTCTCAGTGATATGGAGACGTATACGTATTCCCATGTCGACGTAGTCAACTGACCGGCTTTGGGGCCACAAAGTTGATCCACTTAACGAGGGCTACGCTTGGACACCAAAATTCATGAGTTTCACAAACCCAATGAGGTAGAATTCTCCCCAATATTTCATTTTGTTCAAAGGCCATTTAATGGCTGTGATCGCTGAGGTCATGGAAAGGTCAGAATTTCGCCTCCTCAAATTTTTGGACTGAAAGACAGAAATTCTTAGAAATTTCGATTGTTAACAGTTCAAGAACTTTTAACTGCTTTCAACGCTTCGGGCTGAATTTTGAGATTATTTTTAGACAACACATGCACTTTCTGGATTCATTACAGTCCTGCATCAGGTTTATGGTTTTGGTTTCTAGTCTGCGACTGATAATCTTCGCTTGTGTGTGTTTTGGTATCAATAATATTCGTATCATGAACCTGAAGTAATCCAGCAGGTGCCCTTGCTTTATGGTCCCGAGATCAATACTGCAGTGTTATTACTAGAAAATGTGTGTATGGTCGATATGATTCAAATGAATGTTTTGAGCGGTTAATTAGCCCATGTGTTAATTTCTTGGTGTGATTGATTATGAATTTGCATAACATGTTTTATGTGATTTAATTATGTTATTATATGCGTGAATGGTGGTTATGTTGGAACGTGTCAGAATCAGATCGCACATTCTGATAAGGCACTAAAAAGAATTTCATAAATTAGGTGTGAGTGGCTGTTGAGATCGACAATCATGTTAGTGTTTGATGGTGTGTCGTGAGTACATTTGCAGGATCAACTGATACAGGGTGTTACTAAGGGCTTGATTAATAAGATAACTAAAATGAGTCGCACGTTAAGAAAATGGAAATGGCTCATTGTACTTCATATGCAGTCAGGGCAATCTCTAGAACAATAATAGAGCGGAGCGTATTGAGGTGGTGGTTTTTTAGAGAATTGTTACAAGGGTTGACCTACACATATTTACCTGAAAGTGTGTCCACTACAACATCGGAGAGGGTCGTCCATATAATATCAATCACCGAGTCCGCCCAATCGATATACATCGGAGTGGTCAAGTCCATACACATCAATCGTCTAGCTTCGCCCAATTGATATACATATCGAGGGTCAGTCTACAAATAGATTATCTATATGTCCACTATTTATATCGGGAGGGTTGTCAAATATCTTTGTTTGGAAATGGTTTTCATTCATGGCAAAATGCATGTTTGAGGGAGTCAGTGAGAACTCGAGGCGTATAGGTGTAAGAGACCCGCGATATCATAGTTCTGTATGGGTGTAAGAGACCTGCGGTATCATCCGAAAAGTTATGTTGCCCAAGGAAGACACTCGGTCATGTTTATCACATAGACTTCGGGTTGTGTGATAGGAGCCGGATCACTCAGACTGCTGTCACTGACATTCTGCATTGGGCATAGGGAGTTGGTGAGGGCTCGATACTTGGGTCATTGGTAATACGACGCTTGTCACACCGCGTATGTGATGAGACTAGCTCAGTGAGGACTCTGGATGATGAGCCACTCAATGACATATTGAGTGATGGTCACGCGAGAGCTCTACATGGGGCATGGTGAGCCAGTCTCATTCCATGCATGGTAGACATTCAGGTAGACATGTGTATGTTGGGACGGATGTGTGTTTGATTATGCGACCATTGCATGTGCACTTAGTGGGAGTAGCCCTCAGAGGGAGATTATCACTACTCGGGCTTTGCTCATCATGCCAGACCCCTTTCTGTGCACACAGTCGTGCACGGCTTACCCGCATTCTGGGACCACACATATGAAGAAAGCCTGATTTGTGGCCTTTCATTATATATTTTGTAAACATATATGGGTTGTATTTATTCATAAGAGTGATGTAATTTAACTCTTATGGACTATGGTTTTATAGTCATGTGCTTATATGTTTGAGTATGGATAAATGGGCCCCACGGGCCATTTTTACTCCTATGAACCCAGTCATTGTATAATATTAGCTATAAGCATATAATTATACATGTTAGGCTTAAAGGGTAGCTCCCACACAAAGAAGACTCTACCCGATTAAATCATGGGTCCCAAAAGGGGACACGATGGTGGTGTCGTTACTCGACATCCACGGTATTCGAGGGTTGACGTGGTTATCAACTGCACCCCTGGATAGGGGTGTCACAAAAAACTTCATTTTGTATTCTTAAAAAGAAAATAAAAATTACACTTAATAATTTTTGAATATCTTAGTTATTTACAATTGCTTTAAATTAAATAAAGCCTATGTAAATATGAGACATTAAAATAAATCATTATAGATAAAACTTATTTTAAACTCTATATCATTCATGCATGGTTGGGAATGATAAACACATTCTTCTATATATACTTAAATCATCTCACCTTAGACTTGATAGTTATTAGAAATGAAAAAAAAAAACAGAAAAGGAAATAGTGAATTCATCAATGCTTAAGACAAAGACACTTAATAGATAAAAGTAAACATTAACCACCACCACAATAATAGGTGGAAAAACAATTACTAAATTTGTCTTTTTGTTTAATGAGTCAATGATTCTGTCAGCATGTACCATATGATGGAGGCATGACTAGGGAATGAAGTGCGAATCCGCTTAAAATCTCACTTGATCCAATGACAAGAGCTAGAGTTAAGAGATTAAAAAAAAAACCTTAACATTTTAATCCGACATGCACACAAGTGAAAGAAGCTCACGTGTTCAACTACAAAGAAAAAACAAAGATGGTCCACATCATCAAAGTAAATCCGGACTTAAGCCAAGAGCTAGGGCGTTTTTTACTTGGTGATTTGCTGCTAACTTGCTCATGATTTGTTGCTAATTTGCTGCTGATTTGTTTATGATTTGGTGTTGATTTGCTGCTAATTTTGTGGCTTACTTACCAAGTCTTGTCCTAAATTATCTAGTTTCTTTGTGGATGTTTAGGGTGTGCGTAGTTTAGGAGAATAAGTTACCTTCCTTTCTAGTTTTGGTCGAATATTTTCTTTCCTTTGTAGCCGAATTTTGTTTGTTCTTCATATTTTTTGGGCCTATTTATAGGCGTATTATCCTTGAATTCTTTACATTACAATTTACAAATTTGAAAGATAAATTTTTCTTTGGTTGTTGAAATAACTTTCGAACTTATCGGTTATTTCATGGCGTTCATCAAAAACTTATCAATATGATCTATATCACTGATTGTGACATCCTCTTATACCAAGGTTCTTGCAACGCTATAAACGACGAGTCGAGGTCATCTATCCAAGCTGAAGACCAAAGCGGTTCTCCAAGATTAATTTGATCACGGGTCTCACCACATGTTGGCGTGGTTCGTATCATTTGGTATTAGAGCAACAAGTTATATTTTTTGCTCGTCTATCTTTATGAATTTTTCCGAACTCATAGTCGCCACTTTCATCAATTCCACCTAAATTTCGCTCCACCCCAATTCCATTCACAACCTATTTTCGCTTCCACCTAATTTCGATTTCCCTCGCTTGATCTCGATATAATTCCTTCTTTTTCCTATATTGAACCGTACATCCCAAGTTACACAAAAAAAAAAAAAACGTAGAAAAAGAAAGGAAAGGGATCCCGATAGGAAAAAAACACCTTCTTAAAGCAATTACTCATGCTCTGACTAACTTTAAATTAGTCTTTGCTCAATTTGATAAGTGTTGTCACCTTCTTCTTAATAGAAAACAAAATAATTTATCCATCACCCATTTTTAAAAGTTCCGTCAATTTTTTTTCAAAAAAAAGTGTCTTTTCTAAATTCCAAATCATATTTAAAAACTTGTGGCATAATTTACATGCATTTATGACTTTGATAGAATCCATGGTTTTTATAGGTATAGTCAACTTCCAAATTATGAAATAACAATCGAAATACTCGTGCTTGACTTGTTTTAAAGTCTTTGCTCAACTTGATAGGTATTATTAACTTTTCGGTACAAAAAAAAAAAAAAATCCTCCTAATTAATCTATTTTAAAGTCTTCACTCAATTCCAAAACATCTTTAAAAACTTTAAATATGAATTCCAATTGAGTCCACTTCACTATGATACATATCATGTTCATTAGGGTAGAAAATCTTATCATGGTTATCATGAAATCTTGACCAAGTATTCATATTATATTAGGTCACCCATGTCAATATCCTTGGTTTGATTTAGAAGGCATTTATAGATGGGCTTCTCCATTCAATAAATTGTAGTATCAAATATCATACAAATATAAAAAGGTGGACACAATGTATTGCAAGTGATCCAATTGAAATGATAGATATGATCAAATATATTAAATTGATTATATATCTATCAATTTGATAAGAAATTTACTAAAAGATTGAATTTTTACTATTATTTGTCAGGAAAAAATCTTGACTAAATATTCACATTATTAGTAATCCTTGTGAACCGCACTAGTTGACGTTGATCAATTAAAAGAATCCAACAATAGATAGACTTCAATTTATTAAATTATAGTATTAAATATCTTATGAGAATTTTTGAAATAATTATGGCATCCTAGATAACCTTCTTTGCTAGAAAAGTAAAATTTATATAAAAATTGCATTTATTTTAAGGTGTATGACATCAAGTGGTGTGTCACATGTTTCATATAAATAAGATATCATCGCATTCTAATAATAAATGTTGAATAGCTAAATAGATAAATGACAATTTAATCACTTCTAAGAAGCTTAAGCTTTTGAATAGACATGACTTAATTTACCCCTTTTTATGGAAAATACACTTGCTTTTAAAAATTGTAATACTAAAAAATTATACTATTTCTAATGTTAAACCTTTCAAAGGAATTTCTAAAAATAAAAGGTAAGTTCTTTTTTTTGTATGTATAAGGGTTGGGGTTTCTAAGAATGTAAGACATTGATAAGTGGTGTGAACTTCCTAATATCTAAAATAAACAAAGTAATTACCTATACTTGAGGGACTTGAAATCATCTTTATCGAAAGTAATTGTCTATACTTGAGGGACTTGAAATCATCTTAAAACTTGTCTCATAGTTTTAACTAGGTTTATGACTTTGATAGGTAATGTCAACTTTTTGAATAACAAAATGGCTTAAACATTCCTATACCCATTTTAAAGTCTTTGTTAATTTGAAATCAATCGTATTTTTCTTGTTTTCCTAATTCTTCTTGTTTTTGAGAATAAAAAACAATTTTAAAAAATAGGAACCAAACATACTCTAAGTGATTGAATCCTTGTTTTGATACCATTTTAAATTATAACTTCTTTTGAAAGTTGAAACTTGGTTTATAATGTACATGAGTACCATACTCCTAATTAACACCCTTCACATAAAACACAAGAACTTCATGCAGGCCTATCAGTAAACAACCAAAATTAATCCTTTTAGGCTTACACAATCAATTAGGGAAACAAATATGCAAATTGAAAAATCAGACATGCGATAAGACTTTAATGGTTTTTAATTTCTATTAAAATGGTTTCTACACAAGTCTTTCTTACAAGAAATAAAGGGCACTACTCCAACTAAGGAGCTAGCTGATGACTCAATATTTGCACACATAAAATACTTGGCAGATCTCTAAGATATCTTATTTTCCAATATTTTCATATCAAGCTATTATTACCCAAATTAATTGAAAATATGTTTTTTTTTTTTAATAATTTGTTTGAAGATACTACGACAATTCATTTAAAATAAATAAGTAAAATCAAGGTAATTTTTTGGAACAATAGGACTAGAATAATACCATTCGGGGCTCTACATCAAAAGTGAGACTTTTTTTTTTTTTTTTTTTTTTTGTAGAAAATTCATTTTTTGTAGACTTAATTTTTAATTTCTATAGTTTATTTTATTTCTAACAGTTTTTTTTTTATTTCAAACATTTAGGAGCTTTACCAAAAAACTGATTTGTGAAAACTATTTTGGAAACATCATCGAACAAACCAGACCTAAAATTTGTTAAAAGCAATGTACCAGAATTCTCACATTCGACCTTGTTCCTATTACACTTCAAAGGAAAACAAACCCATAAACCCTAGATAGGAATGAGCAACAAGAAAGGTAGTCTTGTTATATATGGGTGGTCACATTTATCAGTAGCCCAAGATTTTCATGCTCACAAAAGCTCCATTTTACTCAAAAGTTAACGTGTAGAAAATTAATAAGATGCTCAAATCTCACTTCATCTTAAAAGTGTATGACCACTCATCACCGTGATATAGCATTAGCATCAAAGAATAAAAACACAACCCAGAAAACAAAAATATTGTTTCATATGTCTACCTCAATATACGAGGGGAGGCAAAGACTGATAACCCTAATTAGGGTTTTCCATAGTTTCACCTTTACGAATTTGGGTGTAATAAATCAGATTATGGTCAACCATCTTAGAATTTGGGGAATTAAAATCGAGTGGAATTTTTATAGATTAGGGTTTTAAGAACAAATCGATTCATATGATGCAATTGGAGGAGATATTCTGCTAATAAAGTGGCTTTATCAGTCTTGTTTCAAGGAAACAAAATTTGTCAAGCAGGGTACATGCTGTATGGCAAACGCCTCCAATTCCTCCGTTTAAGGTAAGGGCATATTTGAGCTATGAAACAAACGTTATAGACAACATTAGACCCAAAAAAAAAGTTTAAGAGCCAAGTTAGATATATGGCTAAACATCATAGACATTTGTGTATCTTATCCCTCACCAGATCTAGCATTAGCATCAAACAATAAAACACAACCAGGAAAACAAAAATATTGTTTACATGCTTCACTAATAAAAACATTCCAGGTTATGCATTGATAATCATAATTTATGGGAAAATAACTCTGTTCAACCAGATAATGCATTTGTGAAGCTTACACAAATCGCATAACCCATAAGAGGAAAATCTCTTGAGCTTTACCACATAAAGGGTACAAGAAACAAAAAGATGATGAAAACGATCCAGCTGGGAACTCAGGTTGATCAAAGTCCAATATTATCCTTAAAGAAACAAACTAATTATGTTGACTAAGAAATAATTAGGAAGAAGTCTAAAATTCAGAGAAAACCTAGGGGAAGGAGATAAGACACAGATATAGGGATTGGCTTCACAACATTTTGTATCTAGCATTAGCATCAAACAATAGAACACAACCTAGGAAATATACATGTGACATTCCATGTCAGCGATGTTAAACACTCGTTTGTCCATCTGTGTAATTAAGTAACGACAAAGGTATAGTTGAGCTACAAAAGTAAACATCGAGAGTATTTTGGAACCAAAAAGCATTATGCAGCACTGAAAGCTCTGCATTTATGCACCTTATCTCCTTTATTCTTAAAAATATTTTAAAATAAAATTTTGTGCATATGTAATATTTTAGTTTTAATTATTTCTCATATCTATATACAGTAGAACCTCCCTAAATTGATACTCTATAAATTAATAACCTCCATTATTTAATGAAAAATCAATCCACCACCCGTGGGAATGTGTATAATTTAATAATTCTACTATCTATTATTTAATGCAAAATAGAAAAAACACTCCTATGTAAAAAATATTAATTTATAGAATCAATATTCCTTATAAATCTAAATACTATACATCATAGATAAAATATATTGTTTTCAGAAAATCAATATTCCTTACAAAAATACCTATCTAAAGTAGTTTGTTTTTTTTTCAATAGTCCGTATCTCAAATTGTATGTTTCTTGGGCACCTTATGAGCTATAACATGATTTGGATTTGAAAGATCAAGAAATGAAATACAAGAATGAAGAACATTTAATTTTTCTTTTGCTGACATGGGAGGATTTTCATCCATAACTCACCATCTTCTCCTCTTCTTCGATCTTGAGACGACGAAAGTTTTATTAAATTTCATCCGAAATTTCCTCATGGGCAACTTGTTGCGCTCCTGATCAAGCCTCGTGAAACGCACATTGGGTGACTAATTGCGCTTGATTAATAAAGATCTTCAAGTTCATTTTCTATATCTTGTTCTTCCGAACCCACTTCATTTTTCAGCTTCTTCAAAGAGACCTCGTGTGCTTAAAGCAATCGTATATTGTCTTGCTAGGAAATGTCATTCCATGTCGCCTTAGCCCATTTCATGGCTACACACCGATCAACCTTATAGATGTCTCGCCTTTGTTGTTCATCTTCATCAATTGCACTGAGTTGAAAACGCCTATATCGCTCTCTTGACGTCGCTATTATTCCAAAGATCCATCGCTGAATTAGAAGTTGTATTAGCTGGAAAAAGAAAAACTTGAACATTTGTAAGAGGCAAATCCCTCACCACATGTGAAGGAGCATTATCTAACAAAAGGTGATTCTATTAGCATCTTCGCATTTGTTGATCCATCTTTGTAGCCATTCCCTAAAATGAGTCCAAATATCCAAGCTTTTTTGCATTGCCGCGATAATAGAAACCCAATTTGTTTCCACTTTTTCTATTAAAAGACGTGGCCTTTGTGCAGCACCACAATGATGAGGTTCCATTTGTGAGACTCCATCTCGCATTTGCAAAGAAAGACAAAAGTTAGACGTGTTTTATCCTTCTTAGAACCTTCAATTTGACGCGCCGTGCAATTGTTCGGACAAAATATGCGGCAAAAGAGTCCTGTTTCATCCATGTTGTATATGTCTTGAAGTGAATAGCTTTGAAGTTTTTCTTTTATTGTTGGCATATTTCTGTCAATTGCATCTAAATCAGCAGAGCCACTTTCTCCATATGATTTTTGAGCTTTGAATCCATGGCGAATATTGAACTTTGCAAGCCATCCATTTGAAAATTCTGGTGTTCTCTCTCCAAGTTCAAGTTGTCTAGCAAATTGACGAGCCTTTTCCTTGATTAAATCACTCCGATAATGCCACTCGACATGCTTGGCATTGTAAAACCCAATTTGCTAAAACATTATCAAGTTCAGGATGCTTCACAGCTCTTTGACGCTTAGATGTAAGTTCAGTTGAGTCCATGCTTTCATATTGTTGACGCTTAGCAAGGATGTTGCTGATGGTTCCTTGTGTTGACTTTTGAAAGTCAATTTTTTGTATCGCTCTACCTTTGCAGAGAGTCGACATTGTTTGATGGATGGATTTGTCGCTTTATGATGACAAATTTTGCTTTTGATCATTACTTAGAGAAGATGAAGGCTTCATTTTGGAAGAAAAAAGAAATAAAAAAAAAGGACAAACTATAACTCAACTGCTGTAGCGATTAGTTCTTTATAATTCAAGAGGAACTTTTATATTCCACACTGAAACTTTTCTTGAAACATGGTCACGACCTTGTATTTCAAAATTTAAGTTGATTAATTTAAGCACAACTTTTAACTTTGGAAATTGACGTTGAATTTATTGAGGTTTGCATGGATTTCAATCATGCAATATCTTTGATATATTTTCGAGCTTGTGTGAAGGTTCTATAAATTAATAACCTCCGTTAATTAATAATTTTTTGTGCTACGGATCGTATTAATTTAGAGAGGTTCTACTGTAATCATTATTTAAAACAATTAAGGAAACAAGAGAAGACAATGAAAAATAAATCAAAAAAATTATCTAAAAATACATTATTTTATATTGTTAAGGACAAAAATGATTTTTTTTATTATCACAATTTACAAACAAAGAGAACTAGAAAATATGATACACATTTCAGTTATTTTTACGTTTACTTTTTTTTTAAAGTTGCTTAAAAATAATTATATAAATATAAAAAGGATTAAAATAACTGTTACTAAAAAAATTTTAAACCGTGATTTTTTAAAAACGAAAATATGTTAAAAATATTTCAAAGTTCTCAAAATCAAAACACTTTCCAGTAAACAAAGCCTCATCGAATATTTTTATTAAATTTTAATCCTAACTCTAATCCTAATTATGATTATTTTCCTCTTTACCTCTCTTTCCTTTTTCCTTCATTCTTTTTCCTCCCTTCTATTTTTTTTTTCCATATTATATTACAACGTTGTACTACTCTATTCTTACAAGGACTCGAGCTTGTCATCTCGTTCACTCTATTCTTACAAGTACCCGACACCCTCGTTTCCACCCTCTTCCCATTACTATTCCCGAGACAGCCTCATGGGCTCCCTTCACTCTTCAAGTATTATATATAATATTTAAATTAAGACATTAATTTATGATGAATCAACTCATCCATCAGAATTGATCCACCAAAAGATAACAATATCACGTATAAATAATTTAAATCATCTCGCTCTAAACTTGTACATAAAAATGGAATGCTAGAGTAAATGAAAGTTATGAAACCCATCAATACTAGCAGCTGCTACATAATTATAATTATCTCGAATAGAACCCAACAACCATCACAAATAAAAGATGACAATTAATATAGTTGTCCTTTTCTTAAATTAATCAACCTTTTTGCATAATATATCAGTTCAGAATTAATACTTTCCTAGAAAAGAAACTAACAATTATTTTTTTATTACAATTTTAAATAGAAGCAACAGATGCCAAATTTGCCATTTGAAAAGAAAACAAACACATAAACCCTAGATAGAACCGAGCAACAAGCAAGGTGGTTTTGTTATCAATGGGTGGTCACATTTATCAGTAGCCCAAGGTTTCCATGCTCACAAAAGCTCCATTTTGCTCAAAATTAGGTTGCAGAGAAAATTAATAAGAGGCTCAAATCTCATCTTAGTGCGTAATACACTCATCCCAGATCTAGCATTAGCATTAAACAATAAAACACAACCCAGGAAAACTAAAATATTGTTCACATGCCTCACTAATATAACATTCAGGTTATGCATTGACAATCACAAGCAAGAAGTGCAGGGATAACCTTTTCTGCTTTCTTATTGTTTTCTTCTTCAGTTTTTGTGGCCTCTTCTGATTCAACCACTACCTTGGGGATCTCATGGCCGGGCGTTTAAAACCAGAGCGCCAAAACAGTCGGTAAACCATGTCATGGTCAGGATCCGATCTCCGCAATGAAGATGCTTCTCCGACTCCATACTTCACCTGGCCAACCGCTCATGGACACGAAAGTCGACTCGATTCTTCCATCCGGCACGACTCCACACTCAAATATCCGTCACCCTATGCTTCAATACACCAAAGGCACCAAAGGTAAGCAATAGTAATCCTCCGGGAGAGAGTTTGGTCGTGGATAGTCATGAGAAAGACATGGAGATCATCAGTGCCATTATCCGATAAGTGAACGCTTTCTTTACCAAGAAAACCGCTGATGTTTCACCGACTTCGTGGTTCTTTTCACCACCCCAATGGTTTTTGCCATTCTTCGCAGTTGAAATACATCTCAACCGACTACCATTCTTTGGGGAAATAATTTGGTAAGTCATAAGAACCGGGTGATAAGCTCTCGCTTGAGCCTCCCCCATCTCATCGCCTCTCCATGGACAAGAATGATGTTAGGTGGTAGCCGAAAGCCCTTCAGAACGCACTTGTCTCGTGCAAACTGTGATGAGCGAGAAAGATATATGCGGACCCGCATGTTGAGGGGAGCAAGAAGCACTGGCCCATTAGGCAACTTCCGGGTTCATTGATGATGGTTTTCGCTAACGCCTCTTCCACGACACAATCTGTGTATAACACATGCATTTTTCTTATCACAACACCACATTTCAAATAGTTGTCTTGACAATCCACTCTGAAGACCACTCAGACTCGCCATCACCACTGATGGACCTACATCTTTAAAATTCTCAATGCTCTTCAAAGGAGATATGTGCTTGAAGTCAAAAGGATTCGAATTTGTAAATTCGTTGCGGATCCTCTCATTCATGGAATTAATGTATGTCCGGTAAAACAGCCATGCACCTTTTTGCAAGGGGAAGCATAATATATGGGTATGTTATGAGCCTGTGATGGTTAGACCAATACTCATCAATATATGAGGTTCTCGTTAACGCCCAAAAGAAAATGCGCAGATTGTAACACGGCCCCCCGAGAAATGGTCGAGGGATGACATCCGTGGGAAGCCGCTTTCCTCACATTCGAGGCCGACGGAGCTGCAACACCATAAGTGGATTCAATTATGCAAATATCGTGGAACTCCGCAGGATCTCGCATACGGAAGATGACGATCTTCTTCGCGAATAGTCTCCAAAGTAAAGTACTGAACAGCCAGCACTATCAACCAAAACACGGTCGCCTCCAAGGACGTGCCCAGTCGTGTAACACCAAAATCGTAGTACAAGAAAGAAGCAAGATACCATTTACTTCTAAAGTCTGATGGAAATCAATAACCTGAAGAAGATGGATTTAATTATAGTTATAGGAACATTAAATGAGATAACAAAATTAAGCAACATATCAAAGTCAATTGTTCTAAATGTTCAAACATTCTGCAACAAATCAGGATTATATGCAACCAATATTTTGGCATATGAGAAATACACACACCATATTGCTTCCTTTTTCTCAGAACAAGTTTTATATTTTATTAGATTCATGTTATGTAAATATGTTTGAACCTGTTAGCCGAACAATAACATAATGCTGTGGTGGAGCACCAAAAAAATCAATATTAGAAGTATAGTCAATTAAATTTTATAGTCAATATAAGAAGGTGAAGAACATAGTCCACAGACGAAGATCTAAAACAGTAATACTTGCACTGGGCTAGAATCTATGCATTCAGGTAAGAATGTCTATGGTAGAAAGATTTAAGCTTAAGAATGAGGTAGTAGATGTTTCTGCAATATTAATTTTGAATAAGAGACCCAAGATAGAACATTAGTGCCAAATTCATAGACTTTAAATAAAACAGATCTAAGCTAATCTGTGATACATGGACCATTTCAGGCCTTCAAAAAAGGAAGTACAAGAGAAGGATGAGAAATCAAAACAGCTCGATATTGTGATACTGTTCGCTGTTCCGAATCCAATTTTCCATGGAATAAGGTACTCATTGAAACCTTAAAGATAACATTGGCCAAAAATTTAAACCCAGAAAATAAAAAGATTAAAAGACCCAAATCTAAGTCCCTTACAACCAATCAGTGAAACGGATGCATTTAGATTGGCTTCAAAATCCGTTCGGACAATGAGAGGAAACTATTATTAGTCTCTAAAAAGGGGAGAATGAAACATATATCTAGAAACAAAAATCAACTCACCTCAATTTTATCCATGGAGCGAAGAATGTCTTGTCTATCATACAAAGATATCTTCAACTGAAACTTTGCTCACTTTCACATAATCAGACAAAAGCAACTTGTAGATAGCCATTGTTGCATGTGTCATAAAAACTCGCCCTTTGAATGTGGTCTAACGAACAAATTCAAATATTTTAGCTTAATTTATAGCAAAGTACCTGTCCACTTTAATTAAATAAAATGGCCAAACCTTTCTGCTAGAAATATGGAAGGATGAGCATGATCCAAGTGAAAGTCGCACAGAAATGCAACACACATAATGCAAAGAGTATGGAGAGCACATTCAAAAGAACAAAAAGGCCTTACATGAAAGCAGAGTAGATAACCAAAAGGAAAACTGAAGAAAAAGTTCAAAAGTTTCAAGATTGAAAAAGTTCATCGACAAGCATTGCATACAAGATATCGACGAAATGATCGCAGAGCATATGTTGTTACATACTATAGCTAAGAGCATCGCCCGTAGATAAGTGATTAACATAAAACCCATTCACGGTAGAAAACGATGCTGAGGAAAGCAATGGGAACTTCCAACATAATCAAAGAAGGCGAACGACAAGGCTTCTTCCAAAGGAATTTTTTATACGATAGATTTGATTAATGTAGCCTCTCGGGCTCTCAAATACGAAAATACATGTTCAAGTGTGAGTATGGACACTTTATACAGAGATGCAAAGGAGGTAGGTCCATTAACCTGCATCATCCTAGAAGGCTAGAAAAGAAACCTCTAATCCTGAGTGGTCTCGTAACAATGCTTACAATATCAAAATGACCATACCTAGGATTACAATATCAAAAACAATAATGATATTCTCTAAACTTCATTTCTCAATTCAGCAGACATTGGTTATAAAACAAATAACATTACATCATTCAACAAGGAAAAAGAACATACGGTGTCACCAAATGGTATCCGATCTCTTCAAAAACAGAGCAGATCGAAGATGATCAAGCCTCAGAAGTAGAGACATAGTCGTAGGCTGCATCACAACCAATTTATAATAATTATAAACTCGGTGAGACAAAGAAAAGAGATTCGCCTTAATAAAATCAATCATTCGATGATAAAACAAAATACACTTGGAGTAAAGTGAGGGACCGCACCTAGTTTCTCGCCCCATGACCAAGGCCACCTAATGTAATCATGGAAAACGGCTCGACAATGGTGGCCTGTAGATTGAGAGTGCTCACAACTGTTGCATAGTTGGTCGAGATCGGGATCGCACATAAGCATGCTAATGCTATCTTCATCGCACCCACTACTTACAAATTTCACCCATTTCATCCATTGTGAGGTGGAGGAGCGCTGGTCTATGACATCATTCAACCCAATGGTCAAGAAGAATCGGTAATGAGGATGAGGATGAGGAGGATGCTGATGATAACAGTGATGAGATTAGTTCTCCAGGATGCCTTCCCATAATTATCTCCATTTTTACAACCCCGAAGCTCTAAGCATCCGTTTTATTATCCACCTTCATCATGTATGCCAGTTCTGCAAAGAAAGATTAATAGATAATGCTCTACTCTAAGAAATTATAACAGTTTTATATATGATGTATATATGGAGGAAGTTTAGAGTTAAGCAAGGCACTAATTAAGAAAATGATACCTGGAGCAGTATAACCAAAAGTTCCTGCAAATGAAGTCCAATTAGATGAGTCCGACTTTATAAGCCTAGCCATGTCAAAGTCGGAGACATGAGCTTCATATTCTGAATCTAACAAAACATTGTTGCTTGATATGTCTAGATGAATTACTGGAGGTGAGCAATCATGGTGCATATAAGATAAAGCTTTAGCCACCCCTTTCTTTAGCCTCATAATCCAATCAAGTTTTTCTATCGCTTCTTCATCGTTGCTTTAGAATGTTTCTCAAGCTCCTTTTCCATAAACTTATAAATCAAAATGAAGCTCAACAAATGAATCGGGCTTTACAAGCTTTTACGATATTGCGATGCCTTATCTGTTTTAGAGCATGAATCTCTCTTTTGAAAGCCTTCAACTCAGCCATATCGCCACAATGTTGATCTCGATGAGTAGTGCAAAATTTTTCTCACAAGAACAACCTGCAACATTTGGCAACCTTCGCCTTGTAAACAAGTACATATCCTCCAAAGCAATACACTCGATTGATCAAAGCCTCGAATATTTTCCTTAAAGAAGCAAACTAATTATGTTTAATTCAAGAAATAATTAGGAAGAAGTCTAAAATTCAGAGAAAACCTGGGGGAAGGAACTAAGACACAGATATAGGGATTGGCTTCACAACATTTTGGATCTAGCATTAGCAGGAAAACAAAAATATTGTTCACATGCTTCAATAATAAAACATTAAGATTATGCATTGATAATCATAATTTATGGGGAGATAACTCTGTTCAACAATATAATGCATTTGTGAAGCGCAGCCAAATTACCAAAATCAGGAGAGGAAAATCTCTTGAGCATAATTTCATATAAGGTACAAGAAATAAAAAGTTGATGTATGTGATCCAGCTTGGAACTGAGGTAGATCAATGTTGAATATTTTCCTAAACTACAAGCTACACCATAATTAACTAATAAATATTGGATTATTATAGAACTTTAACCTCAAAGTTCAGAATTCACTGTAGTCGAAATACGTGAGAAAACCCGAGGGAAGGAGCCAAGACACGATGTAGGATCAACTTCACAAAGATTTTTGATCCACTAGAATGCTACTCACACCCTTTCCTTAAGGCCTTCGTTTTCGCTCTCAACATTCCGACTGCTTATCAAGATGCGCCTACATTTCCATCTAAACTATCACCAGCTTCCCATTCTCCAAACTTCACATTCCAAACAGAGAAACAAGAAGTGCATTACTGGATAACCTTTCTTCTTATTGTTTTCTTCTTCGCTTGTGGCCTCTTCGATTCAACTACTACCTTGGGATCTCACTACCGATGTTTAAACCGAGCCACACAGAGTCAGAAACCAAGTCACATTAGATCCGATCTCCAAAGGTAATGAAATATGCTTCTCCGACCATACTTCACCCCGTCAACCGCCACGATTATCGAAAAGCCTGACCCTCAGATCTTTCCATTCTGCAATGACTCCACACCTCAAATATCCGTTTCAAATTGTGCCGCAACACACCAAAGGCACCAAAGTGTGCGTAGTAATCCTCCTGGAAGATATTTGCCGTGGATATTGCGAAGACATGGAGATCATCAGGTGCCATTATCCGATAAGTGAACGCTTTACCAAGAAACCGAGCGCTCACCGACTTCAAGCGGTCTTTTTCAGCCAGCCCTCTTCTCGCAGTTGAAATACATCTCAACCGACTTACGCCCTTAGAAATAATTTTGTGTTGGGTTGCCAAAGAACCTGGGTGATAAGATTCTGTTTGAGCCTCCCCATCTCATTGGCCTCTCCATGGACAAGAATGATGTTAGGTGGCATGAGCTCCTTCAGGAACGTATAGGTAGAGAAAGATATGTAGTGGACCTGCATGTTGAGGGAAGCAGTAATACCATTCATTAGAGTAACTTCCTTAGGTCATTGATGATGGTTTTTGCCAACGTTCCTTCCACAACATACCTAGGTATAACACATGCATTTGTGAAGCTCAGCCAAATTGTGAAAATCAGAAGAAGAAAATCTCTTGAGCATTACCGCATATAAGGTACAAGAAAGAAAAAGTTGATGTATGTGATCCAGCTTGGAGCTGAGGTAGATCAATGTTGAATATTTTCCTAAACTAAGAAAGCTAATTACACTAACTAAGAAATATTGATTGATATAGAACTTTAACCTCAAAATTCGTGATCATTAATCGTAGTTAAGTCGAAAATACGTAGAAAAACCTGAGTGGGAAGGAGCTAAGACATAGATAGAGGGATTGGCTTGACAAAGATTTTGATCCGTCGAAATGCTACTCGCACTCCTTTCCTAAGGCCTTCGCTGCACTCAACATTCTGCACTCGCATCAAGATGCGCCACATTTCCATCTACACTTATCACCGCTCTCCCATTCTCTCCAAACTTCACATCTCCAAACGCAGGGAAATGCGAAGTGCATGGATAACCTTTCCGCTTATTGTTTTCTTCTTCAGTTTTTGTGGCCTCTTCTGATTCAACTACTACTCAATGGCTGATGTTTAAAACAAGAGCTACAATGCAGTCAAGAACCATGTCGCTTAATAGATCTCGATCTCCAAAGGCAATGAAATATCCTTCTCTCGACTCATACTTCATCACAACCGCTCATGGACACGTAAAAGCTTGACCTCGATTCTTCATCTTGCAATGACTCCACACTCTCAAATATCCGTCAGCCTATGCTTCAATACACCAAAGGCACCAAAGGTAAGCAATAGTAACCTTCAGGAGATATTTCACAGTGGATAGCCGTGAGAAGACATGGTATCAATGTGCCATTATCTCATAAGTGAACGCCACAAGAAACTCGCTGACAAGATCACCGACTGTGGGTCTTTTCAAACAGCCTCCCAATGGTTTTTAAGTATTTTCTGTGAGTTGAAATACACATCTCAACCGACTACGCCTGGGGAAATAATTTTGGTGTCATGTCACCAAACCTGGGTGGATAAGCTTCCTCGTTTGAGCCTCCCTGATCTCATTGGCCTCTCCATGGACAAGAATGATGTTAGTGGCATGAGCTCCTTCAGAACGACTTGTCTCCTGCAAAAACCCTCGTACAGCCGAAAGATATAGTGGACCCGCATGTTGAGGGGAGCAAGTAAGACCATTCATTAGAGTAATTTGTTTGGGTTCATTGGATGTATTGGTTTTAGCCAAGTCTTTCCACAACATACCCTGCATAACACATGATTTTTCATCAGAGCACCATTTCAAATAGTTGTCTTGACAATCCACTCTGAAGACCATTCGGACTCGCCATCACCACTGATGGACCTACATCGTTAAAATTCTCAATGCTCTTCAAAGGATATATGTGCTTGAAATCAAAAGGATTCGAATTTGCAAATTGGTTGCGGATCCTCTCATTCATGGAGTTGATGTGTCCTGTAAACAACCATGCACCTTTTGCAAGGGGGAAGCAGCACATATGGGTATGTTATGGAGCTCAGGATGGTTAGACCAATACTCACTGCTGATGGGGGAGTAGTTCTGGCACGCCCTAAAGCAAACAGGATTAGAACATAACCCCTTGAGAAATGGTTGAGGGACATATATCCGTGGAAGCGCTTTTCTCTCTTACATCTATAGTTGATGGAGTTGCACACCATAAGTGGATTCAATTATGCAAATATCGTGGGAGAACTGATGGTCCCGAAGAAAGACGAAGATGCCGATCTTCTCTTCATGAGAATAGTCTCCAAAGGTAAAGCACTAACACCCAGAATATCAACTATAAACATGGCGCCCAAGGACGTGCCCACCGTGTAAACACACCAAAATCGTATACCATTTACTTCTAAAGTCCGATGGAAATCAATAACCCGTTAAGATTGATTTAATTATAGTTACAGGAACATTAAATGAGATAATCAAATTAAGCAACACATCTAAAGTCAATTGTTGTAAATGTCCAAACAGTTTGCAACAGAGCAGGATTATATGCAACCAATATTTTGGCATATGAGAAATACAAACCCCATATTGCTTCCTTTTTTTTCAGAACAAGTTTTATATTTTATTAGAGTGGTGTTATGTAACATGTTTCAAACTTTTATATATTCACAAATAAAAACATAAAGTCGCTGTGGAGCACTAAAAAATCAATATTAGAAGTATAGTCAATTAAATTCATTGCATTTTTACTCCTTGCTATATTAGTATTATTTCCACAAAACCTCCAATGTTGAAGACAAACCCAATTAATCTCATAGAAGCGTGAAGAACAAATTCCAGATGAAGATCTAAAACAAGTAATACTGCGACTCGGGGTAGAATCTATGATTATGGTAAGAATGTTCATGGTAGAAAGATTTAAGTTTAAGAATGAGGTAGTAGATGTTTCGCAGATACTCTTTAAATAAGAGACCCGAGATAGAACATTAGAGCAAACCGCAAATTTAACAAATAGATCTAAGCTTAATCCGTGATACGGATCTCATTTCAGCTCCTTCAAAAGCGAAGTACAAGAGAAGGATGAGAAATCAAAACAGCTCGATATAGTGACACTGCTCACGCCCAAATCCATTTTCCATGGAATAAGGTGCTCATTGAAACTTGAAAGATAACATTGACCAAAAATGAACTTAAAATAAAAAAGATTAAAAGACCCAAATCTAAGTCCCTTACAACTAATCAGCGAAACGGATGCATTTAGATTAGCTTCAAAATCCGTTCGGACAATGAGAGGAAACTATTACTAGTCTCTAAAAAGGGGAGAATGAAACATATATCTAGAAACAAAAATCAACTCACCTCAATTTTATCCATGGAGTTTAAGTCTTGTTCATCAAGCGACATATCTTGACTGAAACTGCTCACTTTCATAATCGGACAAAGCAACTTGTAGATAGCCTTTGTTGCATGTCATAAACACTCGCCCTTTAGATCTTGGTCTAATAAGACAAATTCAAATATTTAAGCTTAATTTATAGGCAAAGTAATAGCATAAATTTTAATTAAATAAATGTTGACCTTCTCCAGAGGAAATATGGAAGGGATGCGAGAATGATCTAAGTGAAAATGCAAATGCAACACATTAAATCTTGTTAAAGTGGAGAGCACATCCCAAGGAAACGGGGGCAATTTTACATGAGAAAGTAGAGTGGAGAAGTAAGCAAAGGAAAACTGAAGATGAAGTTCTAAAATGTTTCAAGATCAAACAAAGTTCTATTGATAAGACAAGGCACACTAGAATCTTGAATGATTGATCATTAACAACATATGTTGCTACATACCACGGTAAACCTTTCTTCGAGATGGTATGAGATTAACATAAACCGATTCAGAAGAAAACAATCTTGAGAAGCAATGGAGACTTCAATATACAAGAAATTGACGATTGGGAGGCTTCTCCAGGAATTTTAGGCGATAAGATTTGATTGTGTAGCCTCTGGGCTCACAAATGCAATACATGTTGAGTGTGTGTATAGACACTTTGTCTCTTGAGGATACGAAAGGGGCTTCTCGAGGAATTTCAGCTGATAAATTTGATTATTGTAGCCTCTTGGGCTCGAAAGTACGAAAGTACATGTTCAAGTGTGTGTATGGACACTTTATACAGAGATGCAAAAGGGGTAGGTCCATGAACCTGCATCCCCCTAGAAGGCCAGAAAATGAACCTCTAATTGTGAGCGATTAACACTATGGAGTGATCCTCGATCCGACTACAGAAGAATACTCTCATTACGATACTTATGATGGTGATAACTAACTAGTGCTTCAACGTTTCAAGGCATTCATTGGCCATGCGGTCGAATTCAAATGGAGAAAAGTTATTAGAAAATCCTCAAGCACAAAAGATCTCAAGGCGATTTGGAAACCCGATGATAGATTTCAAGTATAGGAGTATTTCATATGAAGAAGAATTTCAAGTTTTATTCCTTGAGGAAAAATATTGGAAATTTTAATGGAAGAAACCATTGAAAGCGAGAGCTATTCGAGAAGATGCTTTTAAGAATTTGGGTGTTATATGTAGTCTCGTCCCGTAAGATATATACGTATTGCTAATAACCTGAATATTGATAAGAAGATATAGATGAATCTTTACATGCTTTAGCAATAGTTGTTTTTGGTCATTTTTCTCAGTAGACCATTCAGATACAATTCATTCCATTGTTTCAAAAAAAAAATATTGCAGAAAAATGACCATACCTAGGATTACAATATCAAAAACAATAATGATATTCTCTACACTTCATTTCTCAATTCAGCAGATTACCAAGTTATAAAAACAAATAATATTACAATATTCAACAAGGAAAAAAAGGGTATCTGTGTCACAAAAGGACATCAATGGTTGAAGGATCAATCTCGTCAAAGTATGTATGACCATCCCGAGTATCTTGGATGAATTCCGATTATTATCACCATAGAACATGAACAACGAAACAAACAAATTAAAGCAAATGTTTGAGAAATGGAAGTAAAAAACTATAACAAATAAAAGCACAATGTATTATGGTATACCAATATAGTTTCAACATAGGACATGTAGACACGAGGGCGACCCACTTGTTTTCCGGCTCCTAGGAGTATGTCGGTTGGTCCCTTCTCTTGTTAGCAGAGTGCTCGATGCTCAGTGTAGAGGTGGCCTAGCCATTCTTCGATGAACAATGCTTCCAGGCCCCTTCGAATTGCACCTAAAGATTTAAAAAATAATCGCTGTCACAAAATAATACGCAAAACAAATACATTCCGTGAGACATTTGTCATGGCAACTCAGTTATTTTGGTGATTATCTAGCTTTGGGAAAATCAAATTTTTACTATTAGAGTGACAGACATTTCATTGAAAATGTTACTGGAAACTGTTTCTTGATTGACTGATTAAATCATTGAGTTTGTTCTGAAAAATGAACAATTTAAATCTTCAGCTCCAGCTCTCATCCCTTTGACAAACAACATACATACGAATTCAATTTTGTATTTCCCTCTCTTCTCCTCACTTTTCTCACTAATCCAAACACAGCAGCCTTAGAAATACAAGGAGAAAGGAAGAGAGAGAAAAGAAACTCACTTTTCAACTCCATTTCACCGCAGTGTGTCGGGAACAAAAGAGAGGGGAGGGAAAGAGAAAAAAAACAAAAACTTGAGACAAGAAAATATGTAAGCTTGAGAGGGTTGAAGGCTTACAATGTACGGTGATTGAATGACTTGAATCTGAGAGGATGAGAGTGAGCTAAAATAATTTCGAAGACACGAAAATGAAATGAAATAATAAAAGAAATGAAAGTGAGAAGTTTACTATAAGCTTTCCATTTTCCCGAAAGAAGGTGTTTATTTAATATCGTGAGCACAGTATTAACATTATCATCGATAAATGTTTCTACTTGGAACTTATTTTCCATACAAATAAACAAACATACATACATCTGGCAATAGTACATTTTGAAGCAGAGGTGTCTTCTACTTCTGCATTACGAATTCTGAGATTCTAACTATTTGTTGCGTGTTGTATCATGCTTTGCTCACGCACATTTCACCTCGAAGCTACTCGGTATGCTACTTAATTTTGTTCCTCGATACGGACTTTCACGATGGCGTTACTCAATTTGAAAGGTTTGATATCAGAGTTGTTATGTGGATAGAGCATCGGGAAGATTGGATTGATGATCGAAACTTTGCCTGCATCTGGAAAGCATTCGTGGCTAGAGGCGATGTGGTTGCTTCCATCTTTGTTCCTTAGTTGGAGTGCTGCGTCAAATGCCACCGTCATCTCTTTGTATTCTTGGTTGCATATATGCGGGTTGGTTTTGCTTGATCTGTTCACTTTTCTCATACATTCTAGAGTCAGTCCCATTTTGAGGAGAAAAGCAAGGGCGGCCTCCATTTCATGGTCTAAGGTTTTCAAAAGATTGAAGGAAGGTCAGTCCCATTTTGGCGATCTTTGTGTGACTATCTGTTTATCACGAGTCCACCTCAATAAAGTGCCTTGAAATTCTTGAAACCTCCTCCTCCTCTCATACATGAGAAAAAGGATGTTTGTTTATGCGAAAAATAATTTCTTACACGCGACACTACTTGGAACACCTTAGCCCACATCGGTATCATGTAGACCTGAAATGTTCATATGCGCGATTTGCTACAAATTTTTTAAGGCAGTTCCATAGAGTGATTCATCTTTTGCTCTGAAATAGAATGTAGGAATTAGAACATAGAATGAACTCTTTAAAAGCATAAATTAGAAACAAGATTTCAAGGGATTTTGAATAAGCTTTGTCTATTGAAGCTTCGGAGAGAGTGTAAGAATACACCTAATTATTATAATCACACGAAAATAGAGAAAAGCAGTAGAAGGAAATGTCTTATTTATGCGCAAGAATTTCAAATTTTGATGGTAAAATATAAAATAGCAATCAAAAATCACGAATTTTGGAAAAAGAAAAAAAACCGACTCAAATAAATCTTCATGCACACATAGTTTTTAAAGGTCAAGACATGAACTAAAAGCCTCACAGGGCTTAGACGCTAGGCACAACAGTGCTGCAATTGAAGTGAAATGTGACCTTAGATGCACATTGTTTTATAAATATGATTCAAATCTAATTGAATTAAAAAAATTAACATTCTAACATTTAAAGAGCATTATTACTAAAAGGTAGAAATTATAGAATAATATATACTCATTAAATTTCGAGTAAGTGTGAAATTAAAGTCTATAAGGTGCGCCTTTTAAAGCTATGTTTCATGCATCTGTTATAATCACGAGAAGATAAGATTTTCGCTGTATCTACTCAAACAATGTGAGAAGAAATTTCATCCCAGCTTACAATGTTAGGTTGTCCATTGTGCACACCAAGCTAATAACTTCCTAAAATTTAGGATCATACCCACATGTGAAGACAAAAGTCGGACCGTGAATTACACAATGACCCCATGAGTGCATATGAGGCTATAACCCATCTAAAATCTACATTTGACCTCACAATGTGAAGATAAATAGATCAACGAGACATAGATATATGATTAGGGAATGAACAAGCGAGAAACTTGAGTGAGACAAAATTGAGATTTGCAGCAACAAAGCTGTAATCTTGCTAAGATATGATTTATTGAAGTGAGTTTCTAGATAGTGAGCCCACAGTATATCAATAACATGGTTATATTATCAGTGACAGATACTTGAATTATTCTGCAGGACTTCAAGCGGTGAAATAGTTAACATTTTTTAAATAAATATCAGGTATTAAATCACCTTCCTGTCGTGTTTTACTTGAAGAGTTTTTAAATTTGGTGCTACCAAATATCTGGTTGTCTGTCTTTGTGACAACGATAATTAAGCAGGATGAAAAAGATCGACGATCTATCCTTAGCTAACACTATTATTTTTTTATGATGGCCGAGTAATATGCGGATCGAAAATGCGGTTCTCTATCATAGCGAAGTGTTGCGCGGAGTCTTATATTCATAGCGACATATATGCTCATATCTATTTTCGATTCTTTCAAAAAAAGTGCACTTGACAAAGGGGTGATAGAAAAGCCATTTTACTAGTATAAAGTCCAGCTAACATAACCTGATTGAAATTAATTTAGTGGATCTGAATACGAAATTAACAAGTTATGCACATAAGCGTGAGTCTAACACATTATGACATCTTATGAGGCAAACTTTAGGAATCCCCTGCGGATCTGTGATTGGCCCAGAAATACCTGGTGAAAGTAGAAATATTGAATCAGTAGTCCTTTTTGTTTTCCTTCTCGAATAAGCCCGATATGAGTAAGTAATTGATCTTCAAAATAACACAGGCATTTTACTGTACCTGCCATGCAATTCTGGATCGCCGATGTCGCGTGGACATCATGATCTGATGGGGACACGAGGAGGGAGTGATTATCCATGAAATGCGGTCACAGCTTTATCAAGCATCTTCTGTAATGTGTGACCTTTAAGCACAAATCGCTGCCATTTTCTTCCTTTTCTCCATCTTTATTCGGATTCGTCATTATATCATATACGTAGGACCCTCGGCTTTCAGTGTAATCATGCCATTGTGCGCCTCGGACCAGCTCACGAGGCTGTACATATTACGGGAACACAAGCTGTCAAAGCAATGTATTGGAATATAATTTCCTTTGTCGTGCTACAGACACCTTTTTCACTCAGGAAAACTAAGACATGAAAGAAATTAGAAATACTTGTTGGAGATGGAACACACCGATGATCGGAAGTGGTAGCAACAAGATGTCTATCAATTAACACATTAGGCAATGCAATCCAGTTTCTATAAACGAAAGAGCTTCATGAAATAAAGAAGCATCCAAAAGTCTACTATTAGTGGCTTAGTCATCGGTTGAAATAGTGATGGCGCAAATACAATCCTTGCATACGTATAATTGCGTTCATTGATTGTATATTGATAGTATTTGAAGCTCATCGGTTAAAATCAGCCCAGAGGATTCCACATTTAGCGGTAATCTTGATCTGTTACAATCTTTTGTAAAACTCATAAATGCTTCTCGAACTTACATTATAACTAGATAAAATTACAACTATGGGTTGTATGTAGGTTTATGATTCTGAAAACTACAAATACGATAAGCGACACTAAACATCATTCTGTGTTCGGGGTCCTCCACGACTCATCTTATCTTAGTTTCAAATGATTTTGTGAGTTTTGCCAGCGGTGCTACACTTTATGGATTTACTTGCTAGAAAAAAATGCGAAGTTACCCTCCCGTCGAAAATTTCATAAAATGATTACTGACTCACATTTTCAAACAAATACAAGTTTTCGAGTTAATAATGGAAAAGTATTCCCGATTCAATTTTACTAACTTATATTCTTGAAAATGGCAACATACTATTTTTCTTTGTGCAATAACAGACCTTACCAAAAATGGTGGCAAAGAAAAATTCTTATCTTTTAGAAGCAGGAAACTCAATATCACAAAAACATCAATTCCATTTTGAACATTGCGTATTTAACAACCATATTTGATGGTAGCCTTAAAAGATTAGATCATAAAAACTCAATCGATATCTGTATTTATGATTACATGGTCTCTATACACTAAAAAAATATTTGAGTATGTTGCATGTTCATTATTTTAAATAAGAGAAATTCAATTGGATCCTAAGAGCTCATATCGTCTTTTCTTGATTATTCTCCAACATAAAGTTTGAGTATTTTCATCTCAATCAGGAAAAATATATCATAGTAGGTGTTAAATCTTTAAAGTGTCATTTTTATTGAACGACTCTTTGGGGGAGAATTCGGGGAGTTAAAGATTTGACATCCTTGTGTCCTAACCTAGTCAATTTACTCTACTATAAATTATCTCATCAATGACTACTAAATTGAGCCTATAACTCATAGAGATGATGTTGGTAACAAAATGAATGAAGATATTTAATTATAGCTCCATGGTTTTACTCGAGAAGAAGAAGGGAGAAATGTGATAAATCCCATGAATGAAGAGATGAACCAAAAGGATGGTTACTATACTAAAAATAGGTGAGTCAAGCTTCTATTTGTATGATGTAAAGAGGAACAGGAATAAGTTATCTTGAAAAATTAATTAAAAAAAAGAGAAAAAGATACAAAAATTTAGCATTGAGATTTACTAAGCTGGAGTTTGAAAATACAAGCGTGGCTTGCTAGTGTGGTTAAGCTTTGCTTTCAGGCGTCAGCAGTTCTGTGAGTTTCAATCCTTGGTGTGGGCATAGGAAATTTTTATTTTACAATTTTGAGGCTCTTTGCTCCCTGACATACTAACTCCTCTGCACAACCTACAGTCTCATCAGTTCTGAGTGTAACATATGAAATAATTAAAAAAACTAGTACTATTAATATCAATTCATTTTTTTGATTTATATTGATTAACTTTATTTATAAGTTCTAAGAAATCTAGTTTATTAGGATTAATGAATCCTTTTATTCTAATTCTAATTATCTTATAATCTAATCGGCTATTCCTAATATGACTACAAATAGTGATCCTACTTTAATTCCAACTCATACTAACTCTAATTTAGTTCTAACTAATATTAATTCCACTTAAAGTTTATCCATATCTTTTCTTTCCTTTCTTGAATATAATTTACTAGATTTTCCCCTAATCATCCTACCTTTTTTCCTAATTGTCAATTTCCATCTCTGAAGAAAGGTATTATTTTAAATCCTTCAACTCAATCAAATTCTTTAACAAAATATAGACTTGGATGCTCCCATTGCCAATAGGAACGGTGTTAGAGCCCGCACTAAATATCACCTAACTTCACTTTGTCATCTCATAGTCGTATTGGCCATTACCATAAAGCCTTTACATTTGCTTTGTCATAAAAATAAAATAATAAAAAATAAAATCAGCCACAGAAAATGTACAAGAAACTACAGAAATCTAGAATAAGGAAATATCGTGTTTGTGAAATGAGGTACTCCATAAGTAGGTGGAAATTAGACGATTATCCTAGTGGAAAAACCCGTGGGATGCGAAATGGGGTTTTGAGAATCCTATATAAAACCCAATAGCTCTATTGAGAGATGCAAGATGAGATTGGCTTGTACTAAGGAAAAAAACTCAAATTTACTGAGTAATGGTTATCAATTTATCCGATGACTAGATGAATTCAATTCAAAATCTTTATCTCTACCCGACTAATTTGTTGGAACTTATTCCTATTAAATCGTAAAAATTCTTTTCATGGAAGTTAAAGGAGGGAAGTGTATATAGTTTCGATGTAAATCTGACAAGAAGAAGGTGTTTGCAAACTAAAGAAAATGGTCCCTAGGCATGGTTTAAGCCATTTACTAAGTCATTAAAGAAATGGCTTTTGACAAGGGCCATACACATATATTTCAAATGCACCGTTCGAAAATGAACATTCCCATTGTCTATACCGACGATATAATTGTTCACGATTTACAATTTTAAGGAAATTCCAAGTTTAAGGCGCACTTGAGAAGAATTTGAGATAAAGTTGTTGAGGACCTTGAATGTTTCTTATCAAAGGAAGAAGCGAGAACCAGCATTGTATTGTTTGCAAAGCATGTAGTTGATCTCATGAAATAAACTAAGATAACAAGATGCAAACTTGATGTTACACTTACAAATCAAGTCACAAGCAGGGGAGCGGGGAAGTTAAGGAGGTCCAGTAGACGGTGGGCATGAAGACATGTAAAGGCTATTTCAAATAAGTAGACATAGCTATACTATTAGTATTGTCGATAACTTCAAAAGCGCTCTGGACTGGTTTGCCCATATCTGGGCGGTTGAAAGGATTCTTAAGCTACCTTAAAACACACCGGAAGGGTCTTTTCTTTTACATTTTCTTTTTTTTTTTCGGAAAACAATAGTCTTCTGTGGAAGTTTATATGGAGTCTGAGGCCAGGGTGATTCACATGTGAAGATCAGCCTGGGTTATCAGTGTAATGAATGTGTAGTTTACACGAATTATGAAGCAATGCGGTGCTAACATGATTAAACATTGAAGCTGAATTCTGTGCATTATCCTAGGAAAGTTGTGAAGTATCATGCATTGAAGTTTAGATCCGAAGAAAAATGACCTCGAGATACTAAGGAGCACACACGTTTCTCAATTATACAACTATCAATGATCAGCAGTTCACTTGTGCAAGAAAAATCTAATATTTTCATTGGGCAATCTCAAGCAAACTCAAAAAACCTGATGTAAGAATATCAATTCGCACAAATTAATGCGCCAAAGCAAGGAAAATAGAAAGATATAGTCGGAACATCATGGGAATCAGTGTCATGTTTCCTAGATATTTAGACAATCAGTGGCCCGAGTCTCTCTTGCTCTCACTCTCACCCAACAGCCCCTCAGCGAAACCGATGTGTCGACATTTCGGTGGGCTGTGACTGCAGTATAATACTTTTGGTGTGCTGTGGGTGCTTTTGGTTGCGACAGAATGAATGTGAGAGCCCCAAGGAATGTGTTTGGTTTTGGTGTTGGCCCGACTAAAATAATGTCATATGGACCTTTCTTGTGGTGAAACTGTCTTGCTCGGAGATAAGTATGTGGTTAGCTTTAATATATTATGAGAAAGAAAACAATGTGAGACTTAGTGAACCTTATAATCAAGATAATATTTGGGGCTTCTCGAGGAATTTTAGCTAATAGATTTTTTTTATTGTTGTGCCTCTCGGGCTCTCCAAGTATGAAATGCATTAACTTGCATCCTCATTGAGAAAAGGGCCTCTAATGGTAGATAGATCTTTATGGGCGTCTATCAGATCGACTCTGAAGTCTTTCCTTAATAATGCTTCAGATGGTGAATCTTAACTAGTGATGTGTTTGACAGTTCAGAACATTAAATCGACCATGCGTGCGAATTGAATGGAGAAAAGTTGGGCTCGAAAAATCTCCAAGCAGATCTAGGTGTACTAGAAAGCGTTGATGATTTCGAAAGTATGGGAAACACTTTCATGAATTTCCAAAGTTTATTCTTGATAAAAATAAATATTATAAAATTTGTGGAAAAATAGTAAGCAGAGCTATTGAAGATGGAATAAAATTTGTTGGTAGTGTAGTCTCATTCCTTTGAAGATATATCTGCGGTGCTCTATGTTTGGATATTGATAGAGAATCTGGATCAGGTCTGCTAATTGGTTCTGATCCGTCTTTATATGCTTTAGCAATGGTTGTTTTGGTCATTTTCTCGGTATGTTCAGGAACAATTCATTTCTTGTTTCAAAAAAATTGTAGAAAAATGACCATACCTAGGATTACAATATCAAAAACAATATTGATATTCTCTACACTTCATTTCTCAATTCAGCGAATTCTTAGTTATGAAACAAATAACATTGTATTCAACATGAATAACATCTTGTGTCACCCAAAGGACATCAATGGTTGAAGGATCCAATCTCATCAAAGTATATAAGCGTGTCACAGTATCTTTGGATGATTCACTATCAAACTATCACCATAGAACATGGCCAAAACGAAACAAACAAATTAAAACCAAATGTTGAAAAATGGAAATAAAAACTGCAGCAAAATAAAAGCTGGCTGATGTGATGTCACCGTATAGTTTCTATGGGATTGACACGAACGACCACTTCATTTCACACCTAAAGTATCCAGTCTCTTCCAAAAACTAAAAATGTCGGCGTATGATCCAGGCGCCGAGTAGAGACATGAGTCGTAGGTACATCACGACCAATTTATGGGTCAATTATTAAGTGAGAGACGAGAAAGTTTTCGTCTTAATAAAAATCAATGATTACGGATGATAAAAATACGCTGGAGAAATGGACCGATCAGATTATCAATATGATTCTGATGTAATC